>OZ023194.1:15125669-15538468 GCA_963995505.1 Hypericum androsaemum
CTCCTATATAAAACACGATAGTACTCGATAGATCATTTACTACTTTGACCTAGTTTCGAGTGCAGTGTACTTCGAACTTACCAGTGGAGTGTAGTATTCCTGGCGATACCATTAGTAACCTTGATTTCCACATCATCGCCTTCATTAACGGCAATGGTTGGGCCTGGATATTCCCCGTTGACAGTCAAGAGTTGCTTCGTGAAGCAGAGACGCGTAACCTTCTTCCACTGAACCTGAAAAATACATGATTCCAAATTACTTTTCACTACCAAAACTAAACTCTTGGCATGTAAAAATACGTGGCCAATTGCATTACAAGCGTACATTAAATTGAAAGTTTCGAGTTTGAGTCGAAGAAGAAATGGGTATAGACCCAGCAACTATCAAAATTGTTGCCAAAAGAAGCAAAGGACGGATACTAGTAATAGAGGCTCCCTTCATTATATTATAGTTGGTTTCAAGGGAACCTATAGGTTTCGTATTTGAGTCCACAAGTTGTATCATTGAGTTATATATAAGCTCTCTATGTACTCATTTGACCAACCAAAGACCATCTAAATCAACTCGTAAGTGAGAAATTCCAAGTTTAAATGAGAGATTACGAGTTTGAATCATCGAGAACGTAACAATGTTAAATAATTGTTGGAAGAATTTTTTAATTTTGAATATACTACTAGCTCGAATCTGGATTAGTCTGACTCAATAGTGCCCGAATATCAGACTTTGCCTAAACAAGACCCTTATGGGGATGGCGATAGGTAGGGTAAGGTATTGGTAGGACTCTACTCATATCCTAGTTTTTTTAGTTAGAACTATACCCTACCATCGACCTTACAATTTTTTATTGTTAGATTCATATCCTACCCTCCTGAAGACCCAGGGTCTACAGGGTCTGACCTTTTAACGTTCTGTATTTTGATAATTTTTAATCAAAAGTTAATTTTTTATAAAATTTAAACAAATTCAAGACATCTACTACGTTACACATCAACATTCAATAGAAAATTGATGAAACATCAAATTTTGCAATTTAATTTCAATAGTACAAGATTATTCTTTTCGAGTTTGAAGTACATAAGTAATTCAACAAAAGAAAAATATAGAATGTCGGCTTCTAGTGATCCATCATTCACGACATCTTCTAAGCTGGTTGTGTAATAAAATAATAAATATGTTAAAGTTAACTATAAAGTATGTTATATATATTATCAATATAGTCTAATTAGGTTCTAACTATGGTCTAATTAGGGTAGAGTCTAAAATATGGTAAAAATGTAAGGGTAGGCTTCGACCCACAGAGTCTGACTATGCATTCATACCCTATCATAAACCCTACTTCTAAACATGGACCCATGCACATACCTTACCATAGACCCAGTCAAACTCAACATACCCTAGATCCGTAGAATAAGGGTAGGATACGACCCTAAGAGTATGAATATTTCTGCCATCCTAGACCCTTAGTTAATTTATATTATCAATACTGCGAGGAAAATAGTAATATTTTGGTGGAACCCAAAATTAATAATGCATGAGATTATTGGCAGGCAGGAAATCCTTGAAAAAAATTCGAGCAGCGTATTGATAAGATTGTAATTTATTATTCTTTGTATTTTCCTAAAGAAAATTTGTAATAAGTATGGAGTTTTTTTTGGTAAATTGATTAAGTATGGAGCTTCGCTCCTCTTAGTTGTATCCGACGGAGAAAAGAAGAAGAAAAAAGACAAAAGTTGTTTTGGCTATTATTGGTGAGATATTTGTTGGTTTGGGCCATTATTTTTTCGGAGTTATTTGGCTATTTATTTTACTGGCAAGATATACCAATACAAAAATTACTAAATATTTAAATATCATATAAACAGACTAATTTAGATATTTGTTTTTCGCATTTCTAAGTTTAGGTTCAAATATTTAACTGAAATATAACAATTCTCCCTGTAACGATATTTCTGGCTTATATTATGTACTATTTAGTTCATTGAATTGACTAATAAAGTAAAAACTTTGAAGATGATAAGATATGTTATTAAAAACTCGAATTTAATATATGATTAAGTTAAAACAATTTTTATAATTTATCTAAGTATTTCATTTTTCCTATAACGGTATTTTATGCTAGGGCGCGTGATATTTTTTTACTGAAACGTGCGCCCTATCACCTTATTTGTGCAACAAAGATGTCAGCTTTTCAGCGCATTGGTGATTCTTTTGTTCTTTTTCTCTAATTTGATGTTTCTGATTCACATCATTCAAATTTTACCACTCTCTCGAAATTTAATTAATTAATTTAATATATCTAGTTATTATAAATTAAAATAAATCTAGAGAATTCCATTTATCATTAACTGACAACTGAAATACGAATTTATCAACAAAATATTAAATACTAGCCAGCTGTAGCCACCTTTTAAAATTTAAAATTATGGCTGATCTTTTAGCCTAGTTGCATCTCTATTATTGTTTTGTCTACTTGTGTTTTTCTTTTCCATTTTTAAGGGGATGCTTAGTGCATCTCTTCATAATCAAACAAATTGAATTCCATTTTTCATTTTCATGAGGAATATAATGATTTTTTTTACCCACAAATGATCTCCTTTTAGTTCTAATAAATCCGAGCACTTTGAAAAGGAATTCGGATCTCTAATTTTGAATTATATTTACTTCCCAAACTTAGTTCTAGCTTACCATGGGCAAGAAACTTTTAAAAATAAGTTCTTATATTCAGAGTCATAGTGTTCTCACTGTATTTTAGGCTTATTCTCTCAATAATAATTTTTTATATTTGAAATAATTAGATCAAAATTTTTTACCGCTTAGACCAACTCTCATTATCAAAATTTCGTGTCTTTTTGTTCTCTTTTTTTTAACTCCGCCACCAACACAATACTCTTAACCTAAATTTGAAAAATGAAATTTCATTTGCCATCATTTTTTGGTGCCAACCAATTAATCAATCTCGACTTAATGTCCTCGTATCAGCAGCATGCGGTGTATCCCAAAACTTTATATTATAACAATGTCCACCTTTTACCTGTAAAAAAATATTTAATCCACTTCGAAGTTCGACGACGATTTTTATGAGTTTCTTGGAAATGAATCAATGAAATGTCAGATAGGGGAAGGCACGCTTAATAATTTACTCTCCAAGTTAGTCATTTCTCCGTTGTCCTTGTAATAAAGTAGTTGGTACAAGGAATAAACTCGAGGACGACCACTTTATTATATATATAAATTATTGCATATGTTGAAGGGCTGTAGTCGGTGAGATCCTTCTTTGTTTGAATATAAAAAATTTACTATATATTTAGAATCAAATATTATTTTACCTTATTTTAAAGTGTAATTCTCGTGGTGATTTTTTTTCATTTGTGAAGGTGGAATCTAATAGCTTTCAAGCTACCTCCATTGGTTGCTTATCAAAAGAATGGTGAGGTTCTCATATATATTTCCGAAGAGATCCACTTTTGGGATTTAGCATCCTCGACCTTTTAGTGGAATCCTCGTTTATTGTCTCGTTGTTATGCATCCGCTAGTAGGTGAGATGCCAAATTCTGAACAGAGATAGGCTATATGTCAGTTATATTGGTATATAATATTATTTTTTTTCCTAAGTGGAGCAATTCATTAAACAAGTCGACTAAGGGGAATTTCCTTAGTCGATGATTACGGTTTAAAATTGGACCGAGGCGTAAAGGTTCGCAAAACATTGACCGGAACCTTGGGAGCGGTCCGTTTGAGGGTCGACTTTTTCACAACCAGCCAAATTGGTGGTTTAACCTCTAGTTCAAACCGAAATGTCTGACCAGTTTAACCACCACTTTGAATTTGAACTTAACCAGAAGTTTAAACATCTATTTAGACTTAAATGTTTAGAAAAAGTTGGATGAATTTGAAATTTCGGCGTGAGCTGGTTGGATTTATTTGAAATTTCAAAACAAAGAAGTTTTCTGGCATCAATTAGAGGTGCAACCGTAACGACTGGTTGAACCACCAACTAGCCGTTCACAAATTGTGGTCAAACTACCTCACCCTGGATCAAAATCAAAGAATGGGTCTTTGTTACATTGTTTAGAACAGGTATCTGTAAATAGTTACACTAAGAAAGTAAATTGAAGTACATGTGATGAACTGAGCTTTACCAAAGGTCGGCGGTTACTTGAATTCCTTGGCGTGGCGTATCAGAGGCGAAAATTTATTTATAAAAAAAAAAGAAAAGGATATGGCGGTTTCTAGTGAGTATGAGAGTTCAACATGTGACCTTTTGCATGTTGGGAATGGGATGTACATTATTGTCTTTCACACCAGGATGGTTACATTGAAAGGACACAATTTCCCTGTAAGCTATAGCTACATAATGGTTAGCTCTACATTGGTTTCTACGATCTTGAATCATATGCTGCCAAATTGGCGTGACAGATGATTGCAGAAGTAATCTGAATAAACCTATGTACAAAACATCGTAAATCAGGCGCTCAAAGCCGCGATCTTTTGAGACAATTCGTTCACAGCCTCATCGCTGACCTCCAGAATTGCCTCTTCCTATCAGAGAACAAACTAGTGAGGGGTTGCAACATGATATCTGGATTGGGACCTTGATAAGATGTAACGCATTTTGAGTAGAATACGAAGATTGTTACCTCTGCATCTTTTTTGGGTTTGACACCAATGCATTTGGAAGCGCTGATGCTGGCACTCTTCAGCAGGCTGCGGTTGCTATAGTTCGAGTTAGCCCCGTCACCTTGCCCATCAGATGGAGGACTGTGGAGAGTCGTTGCAACAGAAGCAGCACTTCGCCTCTCGATATCATTGTCCTGCTCATCAGCTTCATCCTTGTGAGCAGTAACACGCTCTCTGCACGTCATCATGTTTTACGTCATTTGCAATACATAACACCTTAATCCTGGTACGGGAAGCAGCAGGGCGCTCTTACGCTCAACTACAAATGTGTACTGTAAGAATTACCTAGGCAAGGAAGCATGCTGTCTCTGAAGAGGAGTGCTTTTTTCACCTTTACCACAGTGCTCTTCAAGGTGTGCGAATTGCCGTTTGAACCGGTCAACACCACTGTAATTGTAATGAGAAATTACATCAAGATCCCGGAAATGGAGCAGATTCAAAAAAAAAAAAACTGAAGCACATTTTACAATTACAAGAAAATATTCATTCATGAAACTCCAAGCAATAATGATAAAAGAGTACTTTTCCCAATTTAGAATAAATGCAAGGTTCAGGGTTTGTTTACAATAAATGCACCTCGCTTCTACCGTTGTTGCGGTAACAATATATTACCAAGCAACGAGCACGATCACTAGCAGTTCAAATGTTTGCAATCATGATTTCATTGATCTTGCAGACTTGCACTATGGATGATTCTGCTGGATGGATCACATTAGTAAGAGGGTGCAAAAACCAAAATACCTCGGGTACATGAAGTTTGTCTGTTCTCCACCGCGTAAATACTCTTGTAACATCTGTGGGTGATACTCTAATATCTGTGTACGGGAAGCCCGAAGTTTATCGAAGTTAGACCAATGTTTAAGAAAAAATCAAGTGATACAAACAAAAGGCAGTTCAGGCATACCTCTCTATAGATCAATTCTCTAACATCATCCTTTGTTAGTTTTCTCCTCTCAAATTCAAACTCTAATTTTGAAATAGGTCGAGTGGATGGCTCACGCTCAACATTAGACAAACCATGAAAATAAGGATCAGCTAATGCCTGCAAAAGTAGTCATGGACATTAAAAACATATCTTTTCCACATAATTCAACTATAATTTTTAGTAGCCTTGCTTTCCAGACCACAAGCCAAGGCATACTTCTTACAGTAGGAATGTTTAACGTCAAAACTCAAACTACTGGTTCTTACTAACCTCTGCAGCAGTGGGACGATCTTTTGGATCAAATGCAAGCAGGCGCTCCAAAAGACGAAGTGCCAGTGGATCCGAATTAGGAAACTTCTGAGTGAATGGAACTGGTTGCTTTTTCCGCATGCTACTTAGATACCTCCTCGCCTTTTCATTCCTTATCTGATGATAAAAGGAAACGATGCAGAGTGTACGTAAACAATGAGGAAAAAGAGGCAAATGAGCAACTAATCCGCAAAAAGCATAAAGTAGAAGTAGAAAAATGGGCAATATTTTTGCATCCAAAAACGTAGGAAAGGCTTAACATGCACCATAGAAGGATATAATAAGCTCACCCTTGAAATGGATTCAGGAGGAGGGGTTCCAAGCAAGTCAGTCATGAGATCCAACTGGTGGACAACATTTTTCCCAGGGAAAAGTGGCTTCCCACTAAGCATTTCGGCAAATATGCATCCTATACTCCAGATATCTATTGCAGGGGTGTACTACAGAAAGAAAGGGGAAAAGGATGTGCATCAGGTTCGAATGATTGTTGACAACACTTAAAAAAAACCCTTAAAAATGCAAAGAAAACAACATTTCACTCAACACCATTTCTTTGCAATGTGAAACATAGTAAGAATAAGGTACAATCACTTGTAGAAGATAACTCAAAGCCCGCGATTCACCAGAGAAAGCATGCTCCCCGCATAGAATAAAAGCCATTCAAGAAGCCAAACACGTGAGACATAGTAGCATAAGATATTGAATTCCAGAAGTTACTTTTGAGAAGAACGAGCCACAGAGCTCAGGAGCACGATACCACCTAGTGGCAACATAATCCTGTATAGAGCAACAAAGATTCAATTAGCTTGTGGTTTTAATACAGATAGCATATGAACTTCCATCAGGTATAAGGACAGAGCTGAAAGCATAGGACGTACAGTCCAAAATATAGCAGATGGGGCATCGTTAAAAGACACTCGAGCGAGACCAAAATCACAGATCTTCAATTTGCAGTCAGCATTAGCAAGAATGTTTTTTGGCTTTAGATCTCGGTGAAAGACATTAGCTGCAAGAGAAAAAAAGAAAATTAATTACACAAAACAGTACAGAAAGTCAACTGGAACAGAAAAGCACAAACCTGTATGTATATATTTCAGGCCACGGAGAAGTTGATACAAGAAGAATTGATAATGCTCTGGAGTCAGATCATCGTTTGCTTTAATTACTTGGTGAAGATCAGATTCCATCAATTCAAAAACTACATAGATATCGTGGAATTCTCTACGTGAAGGAGGAAGCATAATGTGCTTTATCTCTACAATATCAGGATGACGAAGCAAACGAAGGAGCTTAATTTCCCGCAGAATACGTGTGGCATCAGAAACATGCTCAAAAACGTCATTTATCTTCTTGATCGCTACCCTTTGTCCGGTATGAGTGTCAATAGCAGAACCGACCGTCCCATAACTTCCTCTGCCAACAACTTCTTGTATTTGATAACGACTTGCCTCTCCATATTCGGTGAAAAAGTCCGCTTCGGCGGAGCCCTGCATGAAGGGAAGGGAAGGGAATAAGCAACCACCTTTAACAGATGAAACCTATCAAGTCCAAAATACAGTAGGCCAAAACGGAGGACACACAATGTCAACCTAATCTCATTACTCCCCAGTCTGATCAACGAAATATAGATGCTCGGAGTCCTCTCCCACATATTCACCGACAAGTTCGGAAGAGGGCGCTTGGGAATCATTCAAAAACAAGCTTCACTTCCAATAGCAACAAGTGATACAGAACCACCACCTGAACACCATTTGCTCCTCCTAGATTGATCTAACCAACAAACAACCATCATCGTGCTTAGCTTCTTCCGAATTCGGTGAGGAAGCCCAAGTTTATTCCCACATCACCTCCCAAAAGAAAAAAAACTCATCAAGCTAAACTTCAACAAGTGATTCCTCAGAACCACGTGAACACTTCTCATCATACATTGCCCCTCATAGGCGCTGCCCTCCCAAAAGAAGCAGCATACACATCAAACCAAACTTCTCAACCAATCAACAGATCTCGGACACAGAAACAGAACAACATAAAGAACCAAACTTTACAAAAGAAACACATTACACACACAGACATAGATGAAGTAGATATAGATAGAGAGAGAGAAAGAGACCTTCTTGTGAGGATCCATGGAGGAGGAGGAGGAAGAGGAAACAGGGAAAACAAAATGGTTTCGCTTGGGAACTTTAATGAGGGTCACACGTAGCTCCCCTTGCCCCGATGATTGTGGATAGCCACTACCCGGATTACCATTCTTAACAACGATAATATTACCATCATTATTATTTAGTCTCCCATTGCAATTATCACTCTTAATATTATTATTATTATCACAATGATTAGTAGTAGAAGCGGAGGAGTTGGGGTGGTGGAGGCGGCGGCGGCGTTGAAACCAGGGACGAACCCCGTCTGCGAAAGTCCCCATTTTTTTCTCTCTCTATTTCCCTACCCCAGAAATTAAAAAAAATAAATAAAGCTCTCTTCTTCTTCCTCGGGCTTCTCTCTCCTCTCGGCCACTACCCTGAGTCTCTCTCTCTCCACTCTCTCTGTCTGGCCGTCAGTGTCTGGGTGGTTATTTAACTTATTTATATGTTCGGGAATAATTGAATAACTGGTACGTTAACCTTTTTGAATTTTCTTACGCGTGGGGCGGGTTTTTGCCTAAAATGGTGTTACTGTAGATATATAATACCCTAAATGGTGTTACTGTTGAAAAAATGCCGGAAATGGTGTTGCTTTTCAAAATCGAAAAAAAATTTCGATCTAGGAACCTCAGGTCGAAAATTTTTTTCGACTTGGGACCAAAATCGAAAAAAAAATTCGACTTCCGTGGTCGAAATTTTTTTTCGATTTGGACCCAGGTCGAAAAAATTATTCGACTTGGGGACCCAGATCGGAAATTATTTTCGACCTGGGTTCCTCCGCCTGGGTGGGTTTTTTGCCTAACCTGGGTCGACCCAGATCGAACCAACATTTCGATCTGGGATCATCCCCAACCTAGGTCGACCCATATCGAACCAAAATTTCGATCTGGGGTCATCCCCAGAAATCCCGCGATTTCTGTCCGGAAAAGGCCCAGATCGAAAAATTATTTCGACCTGGATCGACCCAGATCGAACCAAAATTTCGATCTGGGATCATCCCCGGATATCCCGCGATTTCTGTTCGGAAAAGGCCCAGATCGAAAAATTATTTCGACCTGGGTCGACCCAGATCGAACCAAAATTTTGATCTGGGTCCTATATATACCCCTCCGAACCCAGAAATCCTCAACTGCGAATATTTGAAGCAACCGCCCCTTCCTTCCTCAGGTACGTATTTTGCACTAATACTTGTTATAAATTCAATGCAGTGTAGATTATTTTGCTATTTAATTAGTGAACTTATGACGATAGATTATGTCATCATGAAATATTATTATTAGTTCATAAGAAAAAAATCCAAGGGAATTTTTTTAGTAATAATAAATTCAGTAGATACTATAAAATTTTGTGATTTCATTTGAAAAGAACATGTGTCTTGTTTGGATGTCTATTGAATTCATTCGCCAATATGTCAATAAAATTTTATGGACTATGCCACCTGTAATTAAAATAATTTATATTTGCCAAAAATTTTGTTTTAGTAGATCAATTTATGTAACTTTATTTTGTGAACTTATGAATGAAGCCACTCTAATTATGTGTCAACTTCTTTTATTATAGTGTTAAAAATGGCTTTACGGAATGTACGAATAACTTTCAAATATGGTGGAGAAATGTACTACAACAGTGAAATCAGTTTTTATTACATTGGTGGGTTAGAAAAAAGTGCAAGTGTTATGAAGATTTCTCCTATGATTTGTTATTGACAAAAGTATATGAAAAGACTGTTGGTCCTGGTGAAGAAGTTCGTAGGCTGCTATTTAGATATCCTATTGACAGAAAGAAATTTCATCAAATGCCTATTGACAATGATGGAGATGTTAGGAATATGGTTCACACAATGATCAGCTTTGTAGGACCGTATAAGAGTGTGATTTATTTGGAAATAATTGTGGAGAAGACGGTGTCGAGTAATTACCAAATGTTGGATGTTCATGAAAGCCAGTTACTTAGTAGTGATGGGGCTGGTCCGTCAAGAGTGACGCCACTTGTAGTTCCTTCCACAAGGGATGGTCATCGAGCTGGTCCATCAAGAGTGATGCCACTAGTAGTTCCTTCCATAAGGGATGGTCATGGAGCTGGGCCGTCAAGGGTGACGCCCTTTGTTGTTCCTTTCATAAGGGATCCTGATGTTGATGATTATGAAGTCCTAAGAGATTGGTTTGAATATGATCCTGCAGAAGTACATCCGTATGCAACTACAAATTCCATACCGAAGAAGAAGAAGAACAACAACATAGAGAAGAAGAAGAAGAAGAAGAAGAAGAACTATACAGAGAATGAGAAGAAGAACAAGAACAAAAAGAAGAACAATACGGAGATCCACAGTTTGGAGGTCACTATGAAGTTCCTGCAACTGAGCATGGTGAACAAGCATCGATGAGCATTTATGATGAAGATTGGGGACCTCAGACCGAAATGGATGGAAGTTATGACGGTGAATTGAAGGAGGGTACGATTTGGAATACCAAAGAAGATGCAAAGAGGGAGATCGAGAGATTCTCAATGAAAGTGCGGCGTGAGTTGAAGCTTAAGGAAACAAGACCCCGCACTTACGCTGTGAAGTGTAAAAAATGGGAAGAAGGATGTAAATGGAAAATCCGTGTCTCAGCAAAAGGACTAATACTTCCTACGTGGCGAATAGTGAAATACACCTACCCGCATACCTGTAGCGCAGAACGACCTTCAAAAGATCATCGACAACTCTGTTCTGCTCACATTGCAGAAGTTATTATGAATATAGTTGCTGAACAACCAGACATTCCAATCGGGTTTATAATTACTGAGATACAATACCGAATTAGATTCCAACCCTCTTACAAGAAAGCTTGGTGGGAAAGAGAGAGGGCATTACAGCATTTATGGGGGGATTGGGATGAATCATACAATCGCCTTCTACAATGGTTTGTGGCATGCAAGGCTAAGAATCCTGGAACGGTTGTAAAATGGGAATATTATCACTGTTACCCAGGCATCGACAATGTGGTTCCTCTTGAATCAGGGACAAAAATCTTCAGGCGAGTTTTCTGGAGTTTCAAGCCCTGCATTATAGCTTTCCAACATTGCATCCCTGTATTGGAGATTGATGGGACATTCCTGTATGGAAAGTACAAGCATGCCCTTTTGATCGCCACTGCTGTTGACGGGAATAATTCTATAATTCCAATTGCATTTGCCCTCGTTGAGAGCGAGAACATCAGTAGTTGGCCCTGGTTTATGAGACAAATCAGGCTACATGTGGCTCATAACCGACGTGACATTTGTGTTATTTCTGATCGACACAAAGGCATATTAAGAGCAATGGTGGATGACAATGGTTGGGGAGAAAGTACGGGGATAGCCCATCGATATTGTCTTAGACACATTGCAAGCAATTTCAACAGGCGTTTCAAGAACGACGCTATTAAGAATGTGATGATGATTGCAGGTAACATTAATAACTTGTCAAGTCAAAAAATTAATATACAACCAGTTTATATTTGTATGACTTTTTTGTTGTAGGCATGCAAGCACAACCGAAGAAATTACATGCTAATCTGCATAAAATGAGGAGTGCCAAGCAAAAGATATACGATTGGATTTTAGCTACAGATGTGACTTTATCAAAGTTGACCTTAGGTTACGATGGTGGGTGGCGCTATGGTCATATGACGACGAATGTTGCGGAGTGCGTTAATAAGGTCTTCAAGAAAGTTCGTCGTTTGCCGGTAGCTGCCATTGTGGCCGAGACATTTGAAAAGCTAGCCACCTACTTTAACGAGAGGTCAAGTAAGTGCATTCAAGAGAGTGGTGGTGGCCAAATTATTTTAGCAAATAAGCTGGAAAAGCAGTTAGATAAGTGGGCGAAGAAGGCCGGACGACATAAAGTAAAAATGTATGCTGATGAAGTTGGGGTTGGCGAAGTAGAAACCGGATACATTAATGAAAGAAGAAAGGGGCGTCAAAAACACGTAGTCAATTTGTGGGGGGGAACATGCACCTGCGGCAAATTCCAAGCTTTCCACTTCCCTTGTAGCAGTGGACTCGTCGAATTTATACCCGAACAACAAAATCTTAATGATTACTGAAGAGAACGTGGTCAAAATCTTCAGCAAGAAGGGCGAAACTTCGTCAACTCGAAAGAATATAGAGACTGTTCCTTGAATTATTTAAAATCTGTGTGTGGTAAACGTGTTGTTATCTTATTGCAGATTATTGTCATATACTATGTCGTATTTTTTAAGACGATTGCAAGATGTTTTTAATTCAGATGACAGCTGTGAAAAAATTGAACAACCGTGATAACAAAAGTAAAGAAACATGAGTCAATGTAAAAACATAATGTTCGGTACATGGAAAAATATGCATGGACATAAACTAGTTCTGTCTACGATGCCGGCCACGAACATCTAAAGTACTTCCATTTAGACATCGTCTGATCGCATGTCTTGCTGCACGATCTAAATGTTGGCGGGGCGGAGGAGGCTGAGGTTGCCCTTCGTCTGATCGCAAGTCTGGCCTATCTTCATACGATACGTGAATTATTGCCGATGAACCACTCGCTCGAACATCAGATACCGGAGTTCGGTATTGGTAATAGTTTGGGTTTTCACTGGCACCTATCAGAGTCTGGGAACCGTAGGGAGGCAGAGTCTGGTAGGGGTTCTGATGCTCAAAGGAGTAGTCCATTTGTGGACGGTAGATGACATCCTCGGCAGAAGGCATCCTTGGCCTCATATGGTGCTCTCAGGCAGGGGGTGCAATCTCGTATGGGTTGGCCGACATCTGGTTTCCAATTTGGGTTGAAGGCATAGGTACTTGCGATGACGAGCTCGACCCTTCGGCTTGGATCTCGGCCGTGGAATGATAATCTCCCCATTCCATAGGTCGCACAGCTAAATGATGCATCGTCTCAATTATAGGCAATAGTGTCCTCCTGCTGAGAAGGGTCTTACCCCCTTTATTTCGGGCTCGTCTCTCTTCCTGTCGAATAGCGTATGATGGTATCTCTGCCCGTGTCATAGTTGGTTGGGAGTCCGGTAAATCAAGATACCGTCTCCTCTCTCCAGCACGTCCCAGTGCCACCTCAGACAATGATATAATATAAGAATTGTCAGATGAGTGGCGTATACGCTCAACAACATCAGCCTGCAAAACAATATTATACCATTACAATTATTAAAGATCATTACACATTTAATATAAAATATAATTCGTATAATCTTGTACAATACTTACAGTCATATAAAGCCTGGCGCCAGAAGGGGTAATGAAACGCCGGGTACTTCTCCTGAACCAATCCATATAGCCATCATGATAATGCAAGTCTGGCGGTGCAGGAACTGTTGGAAGCACGTAGCGTAAGCGATCCTGCCATACTGCCACGTGGCTGCTATAAAATTCTGCCCAATCTTGAGCAGTTTGGTTACGACGGTCTGAACTACCATGTGTCCCCTCATCGTTCTCAGGTTCTACCGGAATATACTGCATCATTCCAAATTGTCGCAACACCCGGTCAGGATAATGCCACTCCACATGAAGAAAGCTTATCAACGGAACTCGTGCCAACCATAAAGCCTGATCCCGGTGGCATACGGGGGGCAACTTAGCAATGATATCTTCAGTATACGGCATCCAAACCACCTACGATTCATGCACGCAACAAGATGAAAAAACTTTTTTAATAATATGTCCAGATACACAGAATTAGAAAATAAAATTTTGCAAAACTTACTTACATCTGAATCTTTTAACTCCTCGAACAGGCGGCGGTAGTAGGAGACGTTGGTAATTTTTCTGGTCTTACGTCGATCTATAGGGCCTGTCCACCTGCGAAACTTAGTAATTATGCATTGGATACTAATACATTAACCCATTATTTGAAAATAAATAGTTAAACGAGTACCTGATGCCCAGTGGCTCATCATCGGCTTGCCTTCGAGGCTCACGGTAAATGGGGCAAGTCGAGATTATCCTTTCGTAAGCCCATATACAAACCAGTTGCATAGCCCCGCAAACTAATGTTGCTTTTGGACTTGTGGCTTTGCATAACTAGTGGTAGACGTATGCCAAACACGCACTACCCCAACTATATGTGCCAATTTCTGCAACATCAACAAGCAATGACAACCAACAGACGTGGACCAATCGGTCTGAGGACTCAGGAAAAAGCGTGCATCCAATAAGTCGCATTATGTTTGCTCGAACATATCGCTGCACTAGCTCATCATCAACATCATCTGGAAGAGCAGAAGGAAAAAAATTGGTGTCAAACCAATCTATTGCAATTCTATTGCCTGTGAAACCTCCTTGAGTATCCTGTGGGCTTATGCCAAATAGGCCATAACAAATTTCCTTCCACTAGGAAGGTGTCTGTGATCCCGTTGCTGGTTTTCCATCGATAGGAAGACCGATCAACACAGACACATCTTGGAGAGTAATAGTCATCTCCCCCTCAGGCATGTGAAAAGTGTGTGTTTCTGGCCTCCATCTCTCCAACAGGGCGGTAACCAGTGCATTATCGACAACGACATTGCCAATGTGCCATACATCCCAAAATCCAGCATCCTTCATGTACTCAATGAATTTCTGGTTTCTCACGCCTCCTGCTCTCAGGGTGCGACGACGAAAGCTCAACGGCACATTGTTTGGACTTTGGTTCTCAACCTACACAAAATAACCAATAATAAAAACATATTTATATATTATTTTAAAAAAATTTACTACCTCACATTTACGTGCCTCACAATTCCAAATTTCCTGAGAACGGTGCACATTCTGGTAACGTAACAGAGTGTCATCTATGGGTCCTCCATTCCCCAAATATTGAGATAAGTTTGATTGTGAAGCCATATCTAAAATCGTAACGTAACAAAATTAAATAAAAATTTCAAATCAATAAATTAATTAAATATTTACCAAATAGTACTGTAAAAATATGAATGGTGAAGCCATCATTATAATTGTAGAAAAGCATTTCCCGCCTTTCCAGGTTGTCTACTTTGGACATATCCAGCGATCACGACGGGTTGATGCTTGAGGGACACACTTTCGAAGCCATAGTTGAAAACTTAACCAGGTTAGAACATCTTCATCTTGGTTATGTGGATATATCCTCCACCATACCTAAGATGATGGTAAACTTATCGTCCCTGGTCTCTCTTTCTCTTCCATACTGTGGACTTCGCGGTCGATTCCCTGCAGAAGTCTTCAGATTCAACAATCTGAAACGTATCAAGCTTTTCAACAACATCGATCTTGTTGGATTTTTACCTCAGTTTAACTATAGCAGTCCACTTGAAGGTTTAGCACTTGCTGATACTGGATTTAGTGGATCGCTTCCGGTATCCATTGGAAACCTTCATTCACTAGAAAAGTTGGATCTTTATAGCTGTAGTTTTTCAGGGCAACTTCCAGATTCACTTCAAAAGCTCACTCAGCTCTCTTTCTTTGATCTTTCCTTCAACAACTTTGAAAATGTCGACTCATCTTCCTTGTCGTGGCTTGGCAAGCAAACCAAGCTCACCTTTTTGGGGTTCCCTTTCATTAGCTTACCAGGTGAATTCCCTTCGTATCTTGCAAATCTAACCCGGCTTACATACATTAGTCTTCGATCATGTCGTTTGACAGGTCCGTTACCATCTTGGTTCTTCAATATGAGCCAGCTGCAGAAGATAGACTGTTGGGAAATAACCCACTTTCCCGTGGACCCAAACAACGCAACGAACAAGATCGGAGCAAGATCTACGAACACAACGAGGAGATCGACCACAACTACGAATAAAGAAAACTCACAGTCAAACAAGAACAACAGATTTGGTCACCCGGTTCGATCTTAACCGATCTACGTCCGGGGGCGTACCAAGCCAGGAGATTTCACTATATCAAGCTCGATCTACACTTTGGAGCTTCACTTGCTCAACAATGGTGTTTCTCTCTCCTCTTCTCTCTCTGTCTCTCTCTACACAAGGAAGAAGATTAATATACAGTGACAGAGAAGCGAGGTATTTATAGTGCCAACAAACCTAAGAACCAAAACACACACACGCAGGTCGATCCCAGTTCTGGACGGGGGCTACGTCCCCCCGCGGTGTCCGAAGTCTCCATACCCAACATAGACCTCTCTTATAATGATCTGCAAGGACCAATTCCTAATCTGTTGTCTCAGTTGACACAACTGTCACATCTAACCCTCGCGGAAAATAACTTGAGTGGCAAGGTAGACTTCAACATGTTCTTGGAGCTGGAAATGCTAACAAATGTCTTCCTGTCTGGAAATAACTTGTTGTTAGGGATTGTTCCAAATTCCTAATTAGAGTAGTATTAGGATCATGCAACTTCCATCACGTTCCATACTTTCTTCATGATCAAGACCAACTGACTTGGTTGGATTTGCCCCACAATAGTATCAGTGGTCGGATTCCGCAGTGGTCGGATTCCGAAGCTACGCATCATCGACATCTCTTCTAACAATTTTTCGGGTCCACTGCCAACTCGGTACTTCATTGGTTGGAATGCTATGAAAATCAAAGCGGACACTGCAACGTACTTGGAATCAAACCAAAGCTTCTTCCGCCGCCGCCTTCCAGCAGCAGCCTCCTCCTATGTCATACCCCCCGGGACCTCCTCCCGTCGCTGGGCCTGTTGCTATGGCTGGGATGGGGCTGGCGGAGGACTTCGCGTCGTTGTCGCTGGGGTCGGTTCTCGGCTCGATGGATCCGGGCGGGCTTGACCCGAAGTCGCTGCCTAGGCCTCTGGAGGAGGGGGGGAGCAGGAGGGGGAGGGGGGAGCGGGTAAAAAATTTTATTTTTTGTTTAAGGATATTTTGGTCATTTTCATGACCAAAAATGAAAAAAGGAGCCGATTGAGACAGATTAGTTGGAGATCATGTGAGTTCCCATTACATTCTGTACATGATGCTAACAAGCAAAGGCGTAGAAAGAAACTACGGGAAGATCATGGAAAGTCTGGTTGCCATAGATTTATTGGGAAACAAGATGCGAAGGGCATTCCTATTAGTGGCCTCCGTCTGCTCAATATTTCTAACAATATCCTCACCAGAGCCGTACCATCTTCGCTGGCGAATCTATCCGATCTAGAAGCCCTGGACTTGTCAAGGAACAATCTCTCTGGGAAGATCCCTTAGAAGCTTGCACGCCTCACTTTCCTCTCCTTCTTCAATGTGTCAGATAACAATCTCACAGGATCCATACCACGCGGTAACCAGTTCGATGTGTTCCAAAATGATTCACACTTGGGGAACCCCCGCATTGTGCGGACATCCATTATCAAAGCGATGCGGGACCCCGCGTTCCACCTCCGAAGATGATGATCCTGATGATGAGGACGAGGGCTCTCTCTTCCATTTCGGATGGAAGCCAGTTGCCATAAGATATGCAAGTGGGTTTCCTTTGGGATTGTGAAGATATTCGGAGAAAAGCCAAGATGGAGAGATTGCTTGTGTGGTTATCTAGCTAATTGCTGCTCATTGTACAAGTTTCCCATTTTTCTTACTTGGCTGTATTACTTGTGTGGTTATCTAGCTAACCGCTATTAGGTGACGTGGTAAAACTGATGGCGGGAAGTGCAAAACGTTAGATGAGGAGCAGAAAAGAAAAGGGGGATTGAAATTTTGATTTTGGGCCTCGAGAGGATCTACACGGGCTTGCAACAACACGATTCGGCCCATAATATATTCGAACTCGAAATTTTTTTATTATGTCTAGGTATTTCTATTGGGACGTCTTGGAAGTATGACTACATTTTCTTTTGTAAGAACTTTCTATTTATATTTACTCAATTTTTTAGGTTGTGTTCTATCATTCGTCAAAATAGTTTGACAAAAATATTCAGTAGAATGCGTCAAAAATGAGATAAACATCCTAGCAAGTAGGCCAAGTTTTGTTTTTAGAGAGGCAAGTGGGCTAAGTTCGATCTCACAAGGAATGACTGAAAATAAATTGCTTCTAAACAATCATTATTCCAAGAGTATTACGTGGTGCCTTGGTCAGGATTACTTTTCATTTTTGTTACTACCGCAGCCCAATTACGTGGTGAGAGTCGAATTTATTGTTGGTTTCAAACAGAAAACAATTTACTTGCTTATATAATTACATAAAATCTAAGACACGATAACAATAAATCAAGTACTAATTTGCAATTGGTCCAATTCCCGCGTTTGAACAAATATTACAAGTTTCTGTAGCTATTCCAAGTCATAAAATAGACAGATCCGGTTAGCGAAAACTTTCATTTATTAATTTTGCTAACAACATAAGAGATTTGTCGTGATAAGAACAAAGGAGTTTGGGATCACAAATTTACAACTCATACTTGACCTGCTTTTCTTCTTGCAAACCAAACCTTTGGCAATAGAAATCGGTCATGGTCCGCAGAAGGCCAACATCACCGGTAAATATCATTAATGGTAACATAACATATGAATTCGCGAATGTCTGATTGCATGAATGTGCAATTATCTAAATGTATGATTGGATGAATCAATATGTGAATGCATGAATGTTTCATGTATGAATGGATGCATGCATGAATGCACATGGTAAATGAACGGAAACTCCCTTGTTCAAATGGCAAGCGATGTTCAAAAAAGATTTTTTTTTTTTAAAACCCCGAGTTTTCAATCAAAGGTAGCTGCAATAAATTCCGGTGTAGAATCACAAGTCTTAATAGAGCTATATAACTTACAGTCGCAAACCTTTGGATTCCACGGTACCTGTATTCATGGTTAGCAATCGTGGGAGCAGTCCATCCACCAACATCATCATCCAATTCTCATTCTTAATTCAGACTTTCAGGATATTTTCCACACTAGTGTAGATCATTTCAAGTTCAAGACATAATAATTGAATCAACTAATAAAGCGATACAACTCCTTACCGTCACAAACCTTTGGCTTCCATGGTCCCCTGTATTCAGGACTGGAGCAATAGTCGGAACAGGCCATTCGACATCCCCCTCATCCACAATCCTAAGCCGAAACTACGATAGTCGCGATGCAATTGATCAGCCGACATCCACCAATAATAGCAGCCAGAATGAAGTTACAAGAATAAGCCAGAAGCTATCTCCTTTACCTTTGCGTTAAATATGTCCTCTGTTAACTTGACAAACTTTTTGGTCAGCTCATTAATCTGAAAATATACACCAATGTCAATAGACAGTACATGAGCAAAAAGGCTACTAAAGGATAGAGTTGCAAACTCTTTCTCTTGTTTCTTCACATCATCCTTGGAAAAACTTGAACACAGTCTTTTGACTGTATATTGTAGTGCCTGCAAATGCAACAAATATTTAGAATAAACGACCTAAATAGTGAAGCACCATGTGATGAAGAGAACATTAGAGATATCACCTTCGAAATCCTCAACGCCCCAGCTCCTTTACTTTCATGTCTTTTACTGACTTGACATACGTTTTGGTCGGCTTGTCAATCTGGAAACATGCTCCAATGTCTATAGACAGTACACGAGCAGAAAGGTTTCTAAAGGATAAAGTTGTAAGGTTGCAACTCACTTCTTTTTCTAGTTTCATAACATCATCCTTGGCCAAACTTGAACAGTTTTTATTGAATCTAGGGCCTGCAAATGAAACGGATATTTAACCTACATGGTATCAGATTGAACACCTTATAAGTGATTTGTCGTGGACAAACGAGTTATTGGGGAGCACAAATTTACAACCTAGACTTAACCTGACTCTTTGGCAATGGAAATCGGTCATGGTCTGAAGAACCCCCAACAACAGTCAAACTTATAACAAGATCCGTGTTTTGATCATTATAAGCGTCTGCAATTAAAATACTCCAAACACCATCATTAGTAAATACCATTAATCATAACATAATGTATGATTGCATTATGTGTGAATGTCTAAATGTATGGTTGCGTGAATGAAAGTGTGAATGCATAAATGTAAGCATGCATGAATGGATGCATGTGGTAGATGAATGAAAACCCCAACCCCTATGATCAAATGGTAGGCAATGTTCACGAATGAGGGCAGGAAAATTAACCACACAATCAAGGATAAGAAAAACCTGAGTTTTCAATCAAAAGTATCTTCCAGTTGCCATTGTATTTATATTTCGGGATCATGATTTTCTGCAAAGATAGCTGCAACGAGTTCCCGACGTAGAATCACAAATCTCAAAAAAGCCATACAACTTATAGTCGCAAACCTTGGGCTTCCATGGTACATGTATTGAGGGTTGGCAATAGTGGGAGCAGCCCATTCACCAACCTCATCATTATCCCATTCTCATTCTGCAATTTCAGACATTTAGGATATTTTCCACGCTATTAGATCATTTCAAGTTCAAGACACAACTGAATCAACTAATAAAGCGATACAGCTCCTTACCGTTAGAAACCTTGGTACCCCGTATTCAGGGTTGGCAATAGTTGGTACATGCCATTCGCCATCCTCCTCATCTACAATCCTCATGGTGAAACTACAACAGTCGTAGAGCAATCGATCGGCCAATGTCCTCCAATAATAGCAGCCAAAAAGATTGGTTAGTTTAAGAAAGAAACAAAGCTCACAAAATCAGATCCACAAGCAATCTCATTTACCTTTGCTTTACACATGTCCTCTGCTGACTTGACAAATTTTTTGGTCAGCTCATCAATCTGGAAACATACATCGATGTCAATCAACAGTACATGAGCAAAAAGGCTTCTAAAAAATAAAGTTACAACCTTTTTCTCTTGTTTCTTCATATCATCCTTGGAAAAACTTGAACCGGGTCTTTAGTGAATCTAGTGCCTGCAAATGCAACAAATATTTAGCTTGAACGACCTAAATAGTTAAGTACCATGTGATGGAGAGCACATTACAAATATCACATTAGAAAATCCTCAATTGCCCCCAGTTCTTTTACTTTACACATGTTCGTTGCTGACTTGGCACACTTTTTGGTCAGCTCATCAATCTGGAAACAAACACCCATAAAGATAGACAATATGATGCAAAAAAGTTTCTAAAGAATAAAGTTGTCAGGTTGCAACTCACTTCTTTCTCCAATCCTCATGCTGAAACTACGACACGCGCGATGCAACTTATCGGCCAATGTCTTCCAATAATAGCGGCCAGAAAGATGGGTTAGTTTGAGAAAGAAATGGAGTTCCAAGAATCAACCAGTAGTAATCTCCTTTACTTTTGCTTCACGCATGTCACAAACCTTTGCCTTCCATGGTCTCCTGTATTCAGGGTTGGCAGAGGCCATTCACCATCCTCCTCATCTCTAATCCTCATGCTGAAACTATGACACTTGCGATGCAATTGATCGGCCAGTAGTAATCTCCTTTACCTTTGCTTTACACATCACAAACCTTTGCCTTCCATGGTCTCCTGTATTCAGAGTTGGCAGAGGCCATTCACCATCCTCCTCATCTCCAATCCTCATGCTGAAACTATGACACCTGCGATGCAATTGATCGGCCAATGTCCTCCAATAATAGCGGCAAGAAAGATAAGTTAGTTTGAGAAAGAAATGAAGTTACAAGAATCAGCCCATAGTAATCTCCTTTACCTTTGCTTTACACATGTCCTCTGCTGATTTGAGAAAACTTTTGATCTGGAAACATTCAGCAATGTCCATATACATTACATGAGAAAAAAAAAGGCTTCTAAAAGATAAAGTTGCAACCTCTTTCTCTAGTTTCTTCACATCATTTTTGGGCAAACTTGAACCAGGTCTTTTTATTGAATCTAGTGCCTACAAATGCAACAAATATTTAGATTGAACGACCTAAATAGCCAAGTACCGTGTGGCGGAGAGCACATTACAGATATTGCATTAAAAAATACTCAACACCCCCAATTTTTTTGCTATACACATCTGTTGTTGACTTGACGCACTTTTTGGTCAGCTCATTAATCTGGAAATAAACACCAATGTCAATAGACAATACAGAAGCAAAAAAGTTCCAAAAGAATAAAGTTGTAAGGTTGCAACTCACTTCTTTCTCTAGCAAATGTAACAAATATTTAGCTTGAACAACCTAAATAGTCAAGTACCGCGAGATGGAGAGCAAATTACAGCTATCACATTCGAAAATCCTCAACGCCCCCAGTGATGCCCCAAATCCAGTACTGGGGAAGGTATAAATGGCTGATATTACCTTCTCGAATGCCCTTTTTATCTCACATCTTCACAAGATTTGGAACCACCTTATTGATGGCCTGGAAACAAGTTAACAGTCAATATAGTACATTTCGTTGTAATTACATTTGTAATTACTTTTTGGTGGATTCAATAAAATTTACTTTTCAAAAAAAAATCAGAACTTTCACTTGAAGTTCACGTATATATATATATATAGGACGTCAGCAACCACCACATTAAAATATATATATATTTTGGTTGCCTTGGCCCTTGTGACTGTCAAGGTTGCACTTGCCTTTACTGCTGGCCCAACATTAGAATCTACCTCGATTGTAACTCCAGTTACTCCACCAGAATTATCCTCGCAAACATAGAGAAAAGACAGAAGATTACAAATCTAGAGAAAGACAAACTCCACCAAATATAAACAAGTATATCACTATGAATGTATGATTGCATGAATGCATGAATGTCTAAATGTATGATCGCATGAATCACGACGCGAATGCATGAATGTTTTATGTATGAATGCACGAATGCATGTGGTAAATGAATGGAAACCCCCTAAATGAAATGGCAGGCGAAGTTCATAAAGGCATGATAATTAACCATACAATCAGAGATAAAAACAAACCTTAATTTTCAATCAAAAGTGTGTTCCACTTGCCCTTGTAGTTAGAGTTGGGGGTCTTGATTTTCTGCAAAGATTCCCAACATAGAGTCGCAAATCACGATAAAACCATAAAACTTCATATTGTCGCAAACCTTTTCCGTACTCGAAAAATAGCAATGGCTTGTAGGATAACGTTCAATCGAGCCTAAATGGACAAGAGGCAAAAGGCCAGGTAAGCATACTTAAGAATTTGCAATTCATCAACATAAACCAATTAAATATATACCCTAACCCATGAAGAAGGTGAGACCCTTGGATGGATCGGAAGCAACGGTCAAGTAATTATTTCTGGAAGACACGCAAACAATGAAATAATTTAGCAACAAAATTAATCAGTAGATACCCTAACCCACAAAACCCTAAACCCATGACTAATTAAGTTACAAGACAGATACCCTAACCTACGAAACCCATAGAACCCTGACAACAAAACCCTAAAACCCTAATCCCAGAAACATAGAAAACCCTAACTCACGCTGCTCGGGCGACAACGTGCACGGAGAGGAGAGAGATTCAGCCTGTTTCCGAGGTAATGACGACGTCAACTCACCCTCCAGAAAGGAAATTAGATTTCCTACCAAAAAGAATAAAAGAAATTTAGACCGGATTTGGGCGGGAAAATTATAAAATTAAAAAGGTGAACAGTAACTAAGGAGGGGCAGGGGAGGAGTAGGGGTATCTATTTATGGCGTTACCCGGTTGCTTTGGTGTTCCGCGGTCAACGAGTCAAAGGGGGCGTTTTTTTCCTATTTACAAATAGTAGCCGTTGCATTGTAATAAACAAAGTGTTCCTATAAAAGAAAAAGACAGGCTTAATATTATATTATATGTATCTTGACCTTGATTTGATCTCACGTGGCATTGCTAATTAGAACAATTTGCTGATGTGAACCACCACTTTAGCTCGATGATGTGTCGATAAATAAATTAAAAAATCTTAAACAAATTAAAAAAAATGTTATAATTCATTTTTTTAGGGATGTTATAATTCATCTTCGATAAATGTCTCATGCTCACATTGCTAATTACTTTTTACGGGCGGACTCGCTTGGTAGTAGATATATGGGCTTTTCTCCCTGGCTTTCTCCTTTCGGTTAACAAAATATTGTAAATCAGTACAAGCCTATTTATTTCTCCAAAATGCTAGCTTTTTAGCGGTCGATTCCATCTGAATAGCTACCACATTGCCTTTTTTTTTAAATAGCGGGGTAAATTTTGATATATAGATACGAAAATAGACAGAATTATAGGGACCGGATTTAGTTCTGGAGGCCAAATCCATCACGGTGCTGGAGGATTTTTATTGAAGGACACGCGGAGACTATTTTGCAAAAATGCAGAAATACGGGGGTGCAAAATAAAAAAAGCCCACAACCATTGAATCATAACTGGGTAAACCATTGAATCGTAACTGAGTAAACCATTGAATCGTAACTGGGTAACTGGGACGGACCTCGATTTATCCGGGACGGGAAAAAACGGACCATTGAATCATAACTAGGTAGACCATTGAATCATAATTAAGTGAACCATTGAATCATAACTAAATCAACCATTGAATCGTCCAGGACGGTCCTGGTTGGATTTGGCCTTCCAGGACCAAATCCGCTCCCAGAATTATATCCTAAACAAACGTGTCTTAGCTTGTCTGGCTGGTGGCCCATCTCGCTCTCACGTTATTTTTTTAATAGTCCAATACCAACTAATCTCCCTTTCAAAAAAAAACTAATCTTGGGATCTTTCATATTTCTTTACAATTCTGTTCATTTTGATATTTATTAAGGACGTGACCCTCTTTCCAAAAAAAAGCACACGACTTGGTCAATTGTTTTTTTTTTACGAATGTGTTCCGATTATTTGGTCATAGTGATTTTTTAATATACCAGATATGATACCCCGTAAATGATATGTGCTGTCTGAAATGCTTAAGTGATTTGATTTGACTATTCATATCAACAAGGTGCACCTTTTTTTCCGGCACACATCTTGAGAGAACTCCAAGGTTAAACGCGTTTGGCCGGGAGTAGGACCAGGATGGGTGACCTCCTGGAAAGTTTTTCGGGATGCGTACGAGTGAGGACAAAATACGCTGGAAAGACCCGTGTTGGTCTGTGGAGACAGTCGGTCAAATCACGGGGCGTTACACCAGAATATAATAGTTTTTTTAAATTTCAGATATTTAGAGTAAAGTATTGTATTGTCGAATTCTAATTTAGGAAGTAACTTTTTCAATAATAAATTTTACATTCGTAATACTTAAACTTCAAATTTTGTTAAGTAACATCCGGTCTAGCTCCTATCAGTAATGAGGAAGGTTGTTTGAAATGCCTAATACTATCATTTTCTCCCTCCAATGAGCGTCGAGGTTGAAACTTCTCGGCCATTGCACTTGTTTGTCGTGGTAAGGAAAACGGCTTGCTTGCTTATATAATCAATTACTACATGCAAATCTAAAACATAATAAATCAGGTACTAGTTTGCAATTGGTCTACTCCCTGCGTTTTAACAAATATTTCAAGTTCTAGAGCTATCAGGGGACATCGATCCCACGTCAGAATGGAAAGTGATGTAGTAAAAATTCTTCATTTGACAAATTCAAAATAAGAAAATTTCCAAAGCAACATCTCATATGGAGTCCCATGGCTTAGTCAATGCGATGACTTGCGACTAGTATGCATATGAATTTGTGATTTGTCAACAAATGGGAAATATAGAAAAGCTTCTATTTTTATTGCCGGGAAATTCGGAACGATTGGGACTTCAAATATTGTTTTCTTATAATTATAATATTTTATTCCAAAAAATATTATTTATAAAGTCACGAGTGTGACCGACCAAGGACCAAAATACAAGCCCAGTTCCTAATCTGTGGACATTCCACCAATGCTCCTTTTCCTCCATCTCCGAGCGGTGGATTTTCTATTTTTCAAGGTAAATTTCAAAGGATGTATGGACCATTTCGTGGAATCACGTTAGCGATGTGCTCTCCAAATACGCACTAACTATTATTTTTTACCATTTTCGTGCGTGAAACTCCTACATTGACCTGTATGGATGCGTACTTGAATAATTTGAAGAAGATTAGTATTCTCGATTAATCGATGAACCCGTCTTGCGTATGACTAAAGGTTAGAGGGCTCGTACCCCTCAATTATAAAAAAAGGTAAATTTCTAAGGTAATTTGCATAGGTAAAGTAGAGAAGGTCGAGTTGGGCCTCATTGTGTTTGTTTTGGCTCATGGGCTTGACCACAAAATTTTCTTCCTTTCCAAACTTGGAATAAAATGCTATCAAATATCATGTTTATTCCAATTTAAGTGGAAAATTCTTCGACGAAAGAAAAATTAAGGGTAAAGAAAACTCTAAGTCAAGATGCAGTACCCTAAAGTCATTGCCCCAATACAAAGAATTTGGATCAAAATCCCAACAACGCACTTAAGAAAAGTTGAACATGACTTGATTAGTCAGTCGTGTGACGACTTTTACTTAAAAATCGTAACATTTGCAATCCGTTTTAATATCATGTTAAAATATTCAAATTTAATTTAAAATTTTAAAATATTGGTAGGTGTGTTTTGCAACAAGCTGGTCGCATTTGTTAGTTCAGATTTAAAAAAATATTTAAATTTTTAGTGTTTAAACACCTTGAGGAGGTAAATATGCAAGAACTTTATCATTTTTTGATATTTGGTATAGTCAAATTCAACTCACCCGTAAAACTAAGGGTCTCAACCTTTTTTTTCAATCGAAACTGAGCTAGGAATTTTTTGAGTCTCTCTTATTAGATCTTAGTCTTGAATGTCTCGTTTTGATCTTGTCGATGTGTCTATTATATGATAATGTGATAATTTCATGTGATACCTACAATTGGATTTTCCAAATTATGATATGTAGTTAAGTTGCTTGGCAATACATGAAAAAACCATTTAACGCCAAAAAAATAGGGTAAAAAAATTTCAAGTTCCTAAAATTTGGGATAATATACTCAGAGATCCAAACTTTGGTAAGTGTAGGTTTTTGGAGATTGGTGATATTTAATTTTTTTGCTTGTTTATATAAAATTTTATTTTTTTTATTGATTGGTATCAAATTTTATTATTTATTACATGCCATGTGCACCAAAATAACTCTGGATGACATTTTATTGTTTGAGTTTATAATTAATTGATTGAGTATGATAGACAGGGGGAGTAAAGTTAATTTTTTCGTTATTTTGATGGGTCGATGTGTTTTTTTTATTGTGTGTAGTATATTTTATGGTGACTTTTGAGTTCTAAAATATGAGAGGAGTATTTTGGTAATGTTTGATGATATTTTAGACTCGAAATTAATCTTAAAGTTAACGGAGTTCAATTTTACAAAATTTAGAGACTAACCATCTAAAATTGGGGTTTCTAATACATTATATTAAATCTTAGATATTTTTGAGTATTTTTTTCCAAAATAATATAATGTGACAGATTCACCAAGAGGAATCATCATAGCGTCGATGACTTGGGTTTTTTTTCCCCCTTCTTTTGGTAGTGTTGAAAGCAAAATCTACGAGAACGTTGAATGCCTCGGATTTCAACATTTTCCACATGAACAAGTGGATGACTTGCAAATTTGACAGACGACTCTAGAATATTATATTAATACCCAACGAGGGAAGTAGCTAACAACGCCCTTAAGAACACTCAGGAACATGGCTAATCACCCATCACTCTTCTTCATTACGAGCTTGCTCTTGTTCCTCTCGCTTTTTCTTGCTTCCTCCTCCCCTTCACATTTTCCCCCTCCGGTGTGCCACGATGATGAAGCTTCTGCACTGTTGCAGTTCAAGCAGAGCTTAACTATCAACATGTGCGGTGGTCCTTCTGATCATCCAAAGCTCGAGTCGTGGAAAATGCTGCATGGAGTACGAAGCAACTGCTGCTCGTGGGATGGTGTCGAATGCGATATCGACGCGGTCACGTGATCAGCCTCGACCTCAGCAGCAGTTGCTTGTATGGTTCTCTCCAATTCAACACCACTCTATCCAAACTATCAAAACTTGGTCATCTCAACCTTGCCTACAACAATTTCAGAGACTCTTTGGTACCCTCCATATCCGGCCTTTTTCCGCATCTCACATATCTCAACATTTCCTACTCTCAGCTATCCGGATCCGTTCCTTCAAGCATTTCCCGCCTTTCCAGGTTGTCTACTTTGGACATATCCAGCGATCACGACGGGTTGATGCTTGAGGGACACACTTTCGAAGCCATAGTTGAAAACTTAACCAGGTTAGAACATCTTCATCTTGGTTATGTGGATATATCCTCCACCATACCTAAGATGATGGTAAACTTATCGTCCCTGGTCTCTCTTTCTCTTCCATACTGTGGACTTCGCGGTCGATTCCCTGCAGAAGTCTTCAGATTCAACAATCTGAAACGTATCAAGCTTTTCAACAACATCGATCTTGTTGGATTTTTACCTCAGTTTAACTATAGCAGTCCACTTGAAGGTTTAGCACTTGCTGATACTGGATTTAGTGGATCGCTTCCGGTATCCATTGGAAACCTTCATTCACTAGAAAAGTTGGATCTTTATAGCTGTAGTTTTTCAGGGCAACTTCCAGATTCACTTCAAAAGCTCACTCAGCTCTCTTTCTTTGATCTTTCCTTCAACAACTTTGAAAATGTCGACTCATCTTCCTTGTCGTGGCTTGGCAAGCAAACCAAGCTCACCTTTTTGGGGTTCCCTTTCATTAGCTTACCAGGTGAATTCCCTTCGTATCTTGCAAATCTAACCCGGCTTACATACATTAGTCTTCGATCATGTCGTTTGACAGGTCCGTTACCATCTTGGTTCTTCAATATGAGCCAGCTGCAGAAGATAGACTGTTGGGAAATAACCCACTTTCCCGTGGACCCAAACAACGCAACGAACAAGATCGGAGCAAGATCTACGAACACAACGAGGAGATCGACCACAACTACGAATAAAGAAAACTCACAGTCAAACAAGAACAACAGATTTGGTCACCCGGTTCGATCTTAACCGATCTACGTCCGGGGGCGTACCAAGCCAGGAGATTTCACTATATCAAGCTCGATCTACACTTTGGAGCTTCACTTGCTCAACAATGGTGTTTCTCTCTCCTCTTCTCTCTCTGTCTCTCTCTACACAAGGAAGAAGATTAATATACAGTGACAGAGAAGCGAGGTATTTATAGTGCAGACCAGATGGTCAGACCGGGTGGTCAGACCGGGTCAATTAATTAACGGTCCAATTCATTAAATCAAAAAATTAACCGTTCAATTAAATCAAATTATTAATTGACGATGATGACGAGCCAACAATCCAATCAATTAACGCTTCAATTAAATCAAATAATTAACTAATGGCAAGGACGAGCCAACGATCCAATTAATTAACATTTCAATTAATTAAATCAAAAAATAATCACGTTCCAATTAAATTCACGTTCCAATTTAATTCAAATACATACCGTACGGAGACAGCGAGTCGGGAACAGCGAGGAAGCGAGACTGTGATGATGGCGAGGCGGGGGACGGCGAGGAAGCACCGGAGAAGAACAAGAAGGCGGGGGTCGAAAAATTTGTGGTGTTGGGTGGTATTTATAATGAGGACCCAGGTTAAAAAATTGGTTCGATCTGGAACCAATAAGATCTTCCGCAATCTAGTTGGATAGATTGCGCATGGATAAGGGAATCCTATATCGAAAATAATTTTTGATCTGGGTCTCCAAGTCGGAAAAAAATTTCGACGTGAGGTTCCTAGGTCGAAAATTTTTTTCGATTTTGAAAAGCAACACCATTTCCGGAATTTTTTCAACAGTAACACCATTTTAGATATTATACATCTACAGTAACACCATTTTGGGCAAAAACCCCGTGGGGCAGGTAAGGTAGGTCCATGGATATAGATCCAGCACCGATTCGTATTTATATTAGCGTTATTAATCCAAATTTGAACGGTATAATTATAATGAGTAAATATTTGACTAAATATATGCAAACTTAAGGCCCATTAAAGTCACCACTTAGATTTTTCAACTTCTAAGGATCTATCTTTTTTTTTGCAAATCAGTAGATTCACACAAAACAGCGAGCGTGTATATTTTAAAAAATGATAAATTATATTTGTATCCCTAAAGTTAAATAGACGATTGGATCTATGTAGTTTATCTTCTGATTTTGTTGTCCCTCTAATTTAGTTTTATTATATTTTTTGGTTTCTCGCTGACGTTATCAATTGATTTTTAAAGTAAATGAATCATATACTCTTACAAAAATTAAATTAAAAACAATAAATTAATATATGAAGCATCCGGTGAAGAAGCCCACAGACGCTTTCACTAGGGTCGATCTCCCCCGTGAGGTAGTCGACGACACAATTGCTCAGGCAGCCGACGAGTCGAACACTCAAAAACCCACGAACCCGTAGAGGGTCGATCGCCAAATTGAGTGCCTCGGTTTCTTGTACCATGTGTCGACAACGCCGGTCCAGAGCGACGGTGCTTCTCAGATCAGCAGTGCTTCTGTCGGTCTGGGCTCTTAATGTTCTCCAAAAGGTGGAGGGGGAGGATGGGTCGAAGGAGGATCAGTGGGCGATTGAGGAAGAGGGGCGGAAGCTACCGGGTCCACCCATCTTCTCCGAGCTCCAAAATGACATGCTCAAGTCTGTCGAGATCGGCCACGAGATCCAAAATGTTTGGGCCTCGTTGACTTCGTCGTCTCCAAGAAGAAGCCCCCTCTCAATCGAATTTTTTATTCATTCACTTTTTTTGTGGGATAAAGTTTAAATTTGGTTCAAGGTTGGATCACTTGAAGGTTGCTTCAGTTGCGCTAAAGATAACACAGAATGGCAATTTATTCTTTGGAATAGCTAACTATCTGGATTTATTTTGGTGGTCGCCGAAAAGATGACCGGAGATGGCCGAAAAAGATGGTCGGAAGTTGGTGTTCGCCGAAAAAATGATCGGAAAAGATGATTGAAGATTTTGGTTGACCGCAGCAAGGGTATAATAGTCATTTCAAATATAAAATAATAAAAAATAAATTAATGACGTCATCCAGGGACCCCAGACTATAATAAAACCAAGCTAGAAGGGTTACAAAATAAGAAGGCAAACTACATAGACCACATCGTCTATTTCTCCAAATACCAGATATCCAAATGTAATTTACCATTTAAAAAATTATAAATCAATATATTTATTTAAAAAAACTACACATAAATGCCACAAACCTACATCCAAACAAAACACATATGAAAACTTTAATATAAAGTTAAGACACATTAATGTGACCACTTGGATTTTTCATCAATTGAATAATTTTTTTAAAAAATTAATAGATTTTATAGAGGACATTGATCTTATATATATTTTTAAATTTTGACATTAATATGTTCTTAAAAGTTACGACATAAATGCCACAATAGATTAAAGTTTTATTATACACATTATGCTAGTGTAGAACAATAACAAACCTACACCCAAACAAAAGTGCCAAAGAGCTTATAGTCTAGCAGCACAAGGCGTTATAAATATCTAGGAACCAGAGTTTAAACCTTGGCATTGACATAGGTGTAAAATTTACCTTAAGACACATTAATGTCATCACTTAGATTTTTCACTAAATTTCACAAAAAAAGTTTTTTTAATAAAGAAAATTAAACCAAGAATACGCCTACCTCCGCCAAATTTTCCAATGTCTATGCCGCTAGGCCAAATGCCCTTTGACATTTCACACAAAGTAGTGATCTTATATACTTAAAAATAGACATAATTATGTTCTTAAAAATTGAAACATAAATGCCACTAAAATTTTGATATACTCATTATGCTAGTATAGAACTATAACAAACATACATCCAAACAAAACACACATGCAAACTTTGATATGAAATTAAAGCGCATTAATGTTACCACTTAGTTTTTTTCAACGTTTGAAGATCTAAAATTTTCAAAATTATCATATTCACAGTATTCACACAGACGGGTGATCTTATATATTTTTAGTTTATGCATCTTTATTTTCTTAAGAATCGCAACTTAAACGCCACAATTGACTAATATATGGTATTGATACAAATACTAATAAATCAAAATCCAAACAAAACACGTGTGCTAACCTATATGAAATTAAGGCGTATTTATGTCATCTCTTAAAAATTTCAACCTCTAAAAATTCATATTTATTCAAATTACTAAATTCCAAACAAAAACAATGATCTTATATATTTGACATTGAAAAATAGTAATATTCATATTTCATTGCACTAATTTGGTTGTCTCTGAACTTTTTTCGAGCAATTTTACGCATGTCAAAACACTATTTTTGTTGAATATGCCTAACAAAAATGTTTAGATACTAATAAGTACAAATTCAAACAAAAACATATTCATCCAATTTGAAACAAACACAAATAAAGAGACACACATATTACATTTTACCCATTCATGCAAAAAGCCAAATAAAAGTCCACGTCATCGATCCAAACCCATTTTGGCCCAACTCTCAACGGTCGGATCGACCCCTCCCCCTCATTGAAAAGACGCTCTTACCCTTCTTATAAATAAACTAATAATATAAATAGTTCCCCTAAACTACCATTTCCCCTATATTTCCTCCCCTTCAAGATCCACAAAACACCCTCCACTTTTTTCTCTTTATATTTTCTCTTTTCCAATTTTACCCTTTATTCTTTTCCTCGAGTCCAAACACATGGACCCACACTCACTCTTCCATCCACCGCCGTTCTCCTCGCTCCCCTCCGGCGCCGGCAACCACTTCCCGGTCGCCGGAGAAGCATCAGCTCCGGCGCCTCCTCAGAACCACGTCGCCTCCCCCGCCCTCCCCCAGCCGCCTTACGCCGACGTAAGCAGCCAAGTAGCTAACTTTATTAAACCCTAACTCTTGAGTTCAAAATATATATATTTTTTCACTTCTTATAGTATATATATATATATTTTTTATTTTTGTTTTAGATGATATACGCGGCGATATCGGCGTTGAAGGAGCCGGAGGGGTCGAGCAAGCGGGCGATATCGAAGTACATAGAGAAGGAGTACGCCGGGATGTTGCCGGAGGGTTTCGCCGAGCCGCTGACTCAGCAGTTGAAGCGGTTGAAGAACAGCGGGCTGCTCGTTATGAACAAGAAATCTTACATGATGCCTACTAGATCTGAGGCCCTCGCTGCTCCCAACCCGCCCCCCTTCGCTGCGAACGGGGGCTATGCTGCAGCTCCAGCTCCTGTCCCTGCGGCAGTTGAATTTTTGCAGGGTCTGCAGCAGCAGACGGGGTTGATGTTCCCACCCGGGATTCCGCCGAATCTGTTCCAGAACCCCTTCCAGCAGCAGTTTGCGGTGGGGCTTGCTCAGGCGGGTGTGCAGGTTCGGGAGCAGGCTCCTGCTCCGTTGGCGGGTTCTGAGGGTAGTGTTGGGGTGAAGAGAGGGCGTGGGAGGCCGCCCAAGCCGAAGAATGAGGTTCATCACGGTGGGAACGTGCAGGCTCCGCAGCAGGGGGATGGCGTGGGAGCCGAGGTTAATGATGCTACGCAGCCGGTTTTTGTTGCTCTTGGACTTGCTGATGACCCCACCAGTGTGGCCAAGAGGCGGCCCGGTCGCCCCAAGAAGGTGATTATGGATGGGGAAGGCAGTGTTGTTGCTTCAGCACCTGTGAATGGGGGGGCGTTGCCGCAGCAGCAGCAGCAGCTTCTGAAGAGGGGACGAGGAAGGCCTCCGAGGAGCGGGGCTGGGTTACCGGGCAGGCCAAGGAAGCCCAAGTCATTGACTGCTGGTGGAATTAAGAGAGGTCCTGGCCGTCCTCCCAAGAATCTGAATCAGGGGACCTTTGTCAATGTTCCTTTCACCGCTGATCCAGCTCTGCTGAATGTTCCTAGGCCCAGGGGCAGGCCAAGGAAGGGTATTGTAATTCCCGGTGTTGGTGGTATAATGCCTATGAAGAGAATGGGGCGGCCACCTAAGGCTTTTGGCGGCATAAATAGGCCGATGAAGAGTACCGGAAGACCAGTTGGGAGGCCCAGGAAGGTACTATCACTGCTCCAAAATTGATACTTCATTACTTATTAACGCTAATGAATTTACATGGCCTTTTCCAAACTTAGAGATTGAATTAATTGCTTCTGACTGTATACTTTGTTGAATTTGTTTCCATAGATAAGTGTGCTATTTCCTTTTCTGCTTTGGTCGACCTTCCTCGGAAAAATTATTATAAATGTATTCCAAACCGTCAGTATGTTATTTAGGATGATACCTCTGTTCAAAGGAGGAGGGGGGGACCCTTTACCTGAATATGGAATGTCATGTTTCCACAATTTTCTTTCTTTGTTGCCGCATTGCACCAGTCATTTCGAGGTTAAGTTTTAAAATTAGACAGAAAATTTTGAAGCGTCATTTACCTTATCAACACATACATGGAGAGCTTAGATTTCCAATATTTTTCTGGAAGTATTTCTAATGCTCATATTATCTTGGAATTTACTTGTGTATGCTTCTTGATAAATTTGATGGCGGAAATTTATCATCATAATATCTCCAAGGTTTTTACTTTCTTGGGATGTACTTCTAGTGTTTGGCTTGTTATGATGCTAGTGCCTGTAATATATTTTCACTACTGTTTTCCTAGATGCTAGTGGCTTCTAGGCTCTGTTTATTTTTGGTTTGGCAAATTCCTAAAAGAATTTTGTATGAAATTGATTTCCTGGGAAAATAATAATTACTTTTCTGTTGTTTGATGATGTTTGAAAATGGTTGCGCTTCTGATGGTTTTCTTATATAGTTTAGGATTTTGAAGTACCAGCCTATGAAGTGAGAAAATGCTCATTTTTATTACTAAAGATGTGAATTTAATGTATTATGATAGTGACTTTCTAATCATTAATATTTAATCATCCAAACAGGGCTCAGATCTTTTGCTGCTTATAGCTAAATTATTTTTGGTTGCATGTTTTTGTTGTTGTTAACGACCCATTAACAATAGGTGGATGTTACCCCTTAAAAAAACAATAGGTGGATATTAACCTTGGTGACCTTAAATTTTGCGATTCTTGCTTCTTGAAGACTGATTTTCATCTCTGCTTGCAATTTTGTAAACAAGAACCCATTACTGCTAAATGATGCACATCGACTGGGACCACAATCTGAAGGATATGAAGACATGAGGAAGAAGCTTGAATTCTTTGTAAGTATCATGAATTTATTTATTTTCTTAAAGACCAACCGATCCATTTAGATTTGAAGAACGCATTGCTTATTCTCGATTCCCATTCGGCATGAGTTGAAGAACTCCAAAATTAACGTGGTTTTATCGCTTCCCCTTAATGTCTCAGCAATCAAGAATCATGCACGCCGTTGGGGTCCTAAAGCCGGAATTTCGCAACGAATCATCCCACGACGCGATCAAAGCGATCCAGGAGTTGGAGGGGCTTGCATCAGTGGACATCACTATGCCATTCATCGAGGACCAGCCGCCAGCACCGGCACCAGCACCGGCACCGGTACAACAGAGTTAGAAGGAAAAGGGATGGAGTATGTCAAGGGAAGAGAGAGCTCATTGTCAGGAAGTACCAAGTTGTAAGAAAGTTTCCCAACCAAGGCATGACAGATTTGAGAACCAGAGAAGTCTGTAAAAAAAATAGGAAGTGCTAATTAATTGTTGTTGTGAAGATGAGATTTAGTTTCCTATTTAAGCAAGTTTCTTAGGTAACTTGGATTTCTGGATCTGTAGTGATTCATATTTTCTTTGTAATTTAACAAACAAATTCCAACATGCATTTGAATTTGCCTAACTAGGCCTTGCATCATTTTTCGTCAATTGGCTGTAGACTGTGACCAAATCTAGAGGCCTCTTTCAAAGTTTAATAAATGTATCATAAATGTTAGTAATTAACAAATTTTATGGACTAAATTGGTTTTATTTTTCTTGATAATTTAACAACAGATTCCAACAAGATAAGTAGACTTTAATTTAAAGTTTGTATCATACATTTATTGACTACAAATTAAGCGTATTCAATTAGCTAATTTGTTACTAAAAAATATTAAGATTAACTAGCAAATTAGTTGTTTCAATTTAATCATTTTGAGTAATGAAAATACATTCGTTTTAAATATTTGTTGACATAGTTTTGTCTATATTTTAGAGAAAAATTTACTTCATATATGACATATAACGAGGTATTATGAAAATAATAAACTATAAAATCGTAGTTATTTTGATATCATGTTAATTTTTTTTATATATAATCTAAAATTTTAAAACACGAAATTGATAGAATCGTGTAGGTTAGACCCAATATCCCGAATAATCAATGTGATAATCCAGGTATCTGATGGTTCAAGAATTTAATAAGAAGATGAGGCGGTCTCGTGGATAATCTTGAAAGCGCCACTATATTTTTGCTTATTGTGATTTTGTAATATGTAATAATGCATAATTTTATATTCTACAATCTTCATTATTGGTTGATATGCTGTCGACCCGACGGCCAATATAATTTTGTTTATACAAAGATAGAGATAGTGAATTAACTTATCTAGAAACTATTAGAGGGTATTTAATTTAAAATAATTGTTGCGTTTGTTTATTAATGAAAAATAAGGAATATTTTTAAAAATGCGGTTGCAGATGTACTCGAGGGGCAAAATTATGTCACATGCTAGCTACATGTGGAATGACATCAACGCGGCGCTGGAGTGGAAATAAAATACAAGCATTTTGTTTTCTAAGTAGAATTTTACGTAATATTTAATTTCTATAATTCATATAGGTTCTGAAATTTTGTATTATCTGATTAAGTGCCCAAAACATGCAAATTTTTTATTGCGAGTAAAACAATTGAAAAATGACCCGGAGATCGACCCAGATTTTGGTCCGACTTATGGGTCAACCGGTCTAACTGGTTAAACCATCAGTCGGACCAGATCTTTTTTAATTAAAAAATAAAATTATATTTATATAATGAATATATGTAATCACACTCACAACTCCACAAATCATCAAATACATGCACAAATAGAATCAAATACATGTGCCGGAGAAGATTTTTAAATTTTAGGGTTAGAAGTTGGAACGAAAATTGTAAAATTCGGTAAATTGAGGCTCGATTATTCATTTTTTTGAAAAAAAATTAACGAACCAACATTTTTGGGGTCACTTTTTCGATCCAACTATTCGGTCCGACCAGAAAAAAGTCTGGTTCGTAAGATTGGCATTTTGACCTTTTTGATACGTTAAACCATATGATTCATGGTCCGACCGGTCGAACCATATGTCTATAAGAACAATGCCAAATCACTCATTTTTCAAACTCTTATCTTAAAAATTTAGCGAGGAGAGACTTCATAAAGTCGTAAAATATTTTGGTAGCTGGCGGGAGGAAAGATTTGACCGGTTCCAAGCCATGCCAGCTTCTGGCATCCATCCAACTTGTTTTTTTAGAGGTCTCCATCCAACTTGTTGTACATTCAATATTCAATTTAAGTGGACAATTAAATTGAATATTTTTTTCCTTCTAAAAAAAATCAATTTAATTGCCCACTTAAAAATATCCAATTAATTTCAAATTTCCAGATGGTGGCCACTGGCACTAGGTGTATCATCCGGGTTTTTTTTTTCCAAAATAGATAAAAACTTAGATATATTTTGTAAATAGGCAAAAATTTAATATATTCCCAAAAGAGACAAAAATGAAATAAAAAATGAAAAAATGTGGGTCGTCACCCCAATTTAATATAATAGAGGCGACCTACTTATAGGTCGCCTCCTTGACAAATTTTTTAAATTTCGGTCGATCGAACTCGATCGGCTTTTGACTTCAAACGAATTTTCAATATCGTTATACTACGTATTTAAAAAAAGTTACAAACTACAAAGTTATAGATATACATCTCAGCTTCGCATAGAAATTTGAATCAACTCAATCGGACTCTGGAGTAAGAAGTTACAAAAATTACTTTTTTTCTTCTCTTGTACTTCGATTGAAAAAGTAATTTTTGCGACTTCTTACTCCGGAGTCCGATTGAGGTGATTCAAATTTTTGTGCAAAGCTGAAATATATATCTACAACTTTGTAGTTTATGACTTTTTCAAATTCAAAGTATAAGGATGTCAAACATAAATTTAAAGTCAAAAGCCGATCGAGTTCGATTGACTAATTTCGGTTGGGAGATACAAATTTTTACTCCGGATTTGTAATTGAGTTGATTCAAGTTGCTGTGCAAAGCTGAGATATATATCTACAATTTTGTAGTTTATAACTTTTCTAAATTTAAAGTGTAAGGATGTCAAAAATAAATTTGAAGTCAAAAGCCGCTCGAGTTCGATCGACTAATTTCAGTTGGGAGATACAAATTTTTACTCCAAATTTTGATTGAGTTGATTCAAGTTACTGTGCAAAGCTGAGACATATATCTACAACTTTATAGTTTATAACTTTTCCAAATACAGAGTGTAACGATGTCGAAAATTCGTTTGAAGTCAAAAGCCGATCGAGTTCGACCGACTGAAACTAAAAAAAAATTAAAAAAAGTCAGGGAGGCGACCCACTGTTGGGTCACCTCCATTATATATTTTTATTATATTGGTGTGACGACCCCTATATGGATCGTCACCCATTTTTTTAAAATTAATTTTACCTATTTTGGGAATATTTTAAGTTTTTGCCTATTTAAGAAATATATCTAAATTTTTTTTCTATTTTAGAAAAAAACCTGTATCATCCTAGGACTCGAATCCACTAGTAGTGATAAAAGGCGACATTCAAGAGTTTTTTTTTCCTCAAAAAAAATTCAAGAGTTTTTTTTTTAATTATCAAAATGGAATATCCAACCTATCGATTTTTTTATCATACAATCTATCAATAGATTGTATAATATTTTTATTTTGAGAGACACAACAATATATTTCATTAGCTGGGGAGATTAATTGCAATCAAGTTCAAGATCTCCAGAGGGTGTGAAAGAACCCAATCATCCGGAAGAGATCCTAGTCTACACATCTTACTCAAATAATCTGCTAGAAGATTATTTGAACGAGAGGTATGGATTAAAGTACATAAAGGTAAAGCTTGAAAAGAACTCCTAAGCTTAGCAACTAAAAATTTTAAATTTCAAGCAACATTAAGAGAAGAATTACAAAGAATAGAATGAGCAAGAAGACAATCAACCTCAATAGATTGTATAATAAAGATATGAATTCACAAAGATACTAGCCATTAATTACTAATTAGGAAACTGACCACACATTTATGAAAGAGAGAGAGAACTCCACATTCATTTAATGCACCAAGGTTGTTTCTCTTGAATAAACAAATAACTCATGGTTAATTTCAATAACATATGTACAAATCATTGTTCCTTTCAAAGAAATAATAAAAATTAAATCAAATTTGTTATTAGGTCTACTTCATTTATAAAATTCTAACTTAAAATTAGCCTCGATAAGAAAATCAACAAATTATGTCTGATCTTGATAAGATAAAAATTCAATTTTTTCGTCTACTTGTACAAGAATGGTCAAGTCAGCAGCATTTATTGTAGGTGTGATTTTTTTTTGAGAAAGTAGGTCTGATCGTGCAACCAAATTAGTCTTTTCCTATAATTGGACCATGCGGTCACTAAAGAAAAAAAAAGTATAATTGGGCCATGCAAAATCCAACTTCGGTGCCCTAAAACAAAAAAAAAACACACACTTTATTAATGTATTGTTTTACCTTAATCAAGAGTTCTTGAATTAAAATTCTTGTAAATACAATAATATTAAATATTTGTTGAAATTTTTTTGCTATCTTTTAAATATTTCATCTTACTTAAAATTATATTAGTTGGTTAAGTAATGCGAGATACCATGATTTAGACAAAAAAGCTCGGGAAAAAAGATATAGCGGGGCCCACACCTATTTGTTTTAGTTATGTTCTTTCTGAGGTCGTACTCTCCCACTTGTTAGTCTTTCCTGTCTCTACTCCATCTCCTTCCTCAACTTTATTCCCCCAACTAATCCCAAAGATCGAAACTTTTGACTGTTCGTGGGCTGGTTTTGGTTTCCCTATCCTCCCTTTGGAAGGTGAGGAAGTTGGTTTCGTCTTTCCTCTTCTTCTGGGCTTAAATTAATAACATTTTTTTTTAGTTTTGCATGTGAAAAAGATTGAATTTTACAGGGTCTAGGAGGGTAAAGACTCGGGCTTTTTGCCATTTGAGGCACCTGGGTCCTCTTGGAATTGCGAAAGCTGAACTGGGTACTGGTTGGAATGGTTGATCCTTTAATTGGCTTTGATGGGTTATTTTGATGTCTTATATGAGGCTACGAGGTTGCTTTTTTGATTGGTTCTAAGAAGTGAAGTTGTTTCTCCCTGTGAAAGGTTGTTATTTTTGCTTGGTTTGATGCTTGGTCCAAGACAATGGAGATGTCTATGGCCGGATTTTTACTTCTCTAGCGTTGACCGTCTTGGTTGCTTAGTTAAGTAGCATGAAGAACTTTCTCAAGAAGTTCCATGTAGTGACCAATCAATCAGAGGATGGAGATGGCTCAAATTCATCTAGAGCTAGCAAGTCAAGTGATGTGGCTTCTGTTCCTAATAAGCTCCACGAGCATAAACCCTTTTCGGGGTTTTCGGCCTGGTTAAATTCGGTTACCAATAGGAAAAGTCCTAGTCCACCATCGTCTTCTAATGTGGCTGGTGGAGGGCGAAGGACGGAGCCCTCCGAGTCGGTTTCCAGTGCTGGATTGGATGTAACTGATTCAGTAAGGCGAGTTTCCGGGTCGAACAGCTCGAGAGATCCTGATGTAGAGGAGGAATACCAGATACAGATAGCCTTAGAGCTGAGCGTAAAAGAGGACCCCGAGGCTGTTGAAATTGAGGCTGTTAAGCAAATAAGCTTGGGGTCTTCGGCGTCTGAAAATACTCCAGCTGAGGTTGTTGCTTATCGATATTGGGTATGTTGCTTGTCCATTGTCTTGGCTGCGAGTAAGAAGAGTAATTCTGATTGAGTCCATTTTCTCCACCATGATATATACCATACAGTTTGCATATAAGTTATATAATGACAGAAACATTACGTACATAACTCGCTGTTACCTAATATTGCATCCTAATGCCAACTGAAAATAGTTTCTTCATAGGCCAGGCTTTGTGTACTATGATGGGCTAACAAATGGATCTGGCTAACTGTAGAAGTCGATCCATTTTTCCATTAGGGTTTAGTTGTTTATTTTTCAAAATCTCTTAGCTCAGAGCTCGATAACACCTTCTCATAAATTGTGGGATATTCTTAGTAACTATTTTCTTTTCTTTTCCTGGTTGTAGTTTGCAATTTTCATTTTATTTTATTTCAATCTATTCAATCTCATATCGTATATCTCTTCATGCTTCACAGAATTATAATGCTCTTACCTATGATGACAAGATAGTGGATGGCTTCTATGATCTCTATGGAATAGACGTCGAGTCCAAATTGAAGTCGATGCCTTCCCTTATTGATCTGCAAGGCACTCCCTTATCAGAGATTGTCACTTGGGAAGCAGTACTTGTCAACAGGGCTGCAGATGCTAACTTGCTGAAAGTTGAGGAGACGGCCCTCGAGATAGCTTTGAAGTTAAGGTCCGAACCTGCAGGTTTTTTGATGAGTGATTTGGTGAAAAAGATTTCTATATTAGTCTCGGACTACATGGGTGGAACCGTTGGGGATTCCGAAAGCATGTTCAGGGCATGGCAGAGCCTCAATCATAGTCTTAAATCAACACTTGGTAGTATGGTGTTGCCCCTTGGTTCTCTCACAATCGGGTTGGCTCGCCATCGGGCACTGATGTTTAAGGTACTTGATTAATACTCTGTTAATGTGTTTTTCTTGCCTGTAGGATGGATAGTGCAATTTTTTTAAATCTGATTTGGAGTCTTATTAATGTTCAATATAGAACTCCATAGGGATATATCATATAAGATGCTTCTTTGAAGTATATTCAACAATAATTCAATGACATCATGCACTGGCATTGATTCTTTTTGAAGAAACTCTTCTTTCCTATGGCTGGACACTTTTTCGTTAGAATATTTAAAGGAAATGATGTTTCAGTTGTAAGAATTGAGTCATTAATTATGGACGCAACTTGCAAGGTACCTACATTTGATAAACCTAGATACTATTTTGTCATTATGGAGGTAGTCATTTTTACTACATTGACATTACGAAGATAGGCCGTTCTAAATGATCTTGAGCCTTAAACTCTCCCTATCCTTGGATTTTTATATAGCTTTGAGATGAAAACTTTCAAGTTCCAGGTTCTTGGCAATTTTAGCTTCTCCTTTGACATCTCCCTTGGTTAATTCACATGTAGGTCTTAGCTGATGGTGCTGGCATACCCTGCCGGTTAGTGAAAGGCCACTTATATACTGGTTCGGATGATGTAGCCATGAATTTCGTAGAGATTGAAGATGGAAGGTATCTGAAACTGTTAGTTTTCCAGCTTGTCTTTGCTGGTGGTATTGGCTCTGGCCAGATCTTTCCATTCGATATCCTTTGATAGATTCTGTAAATTTCAGGGAATACATCGTTGATCTGATGGCTGATCCTGGCACACTTATTCCTGCTGATGCAACTGGATCGCATGTAGATTATGATGATTCTTTCTTTCCCTCCAGTCCGTTGTCCAGAGACATCGATTCATCCCATAATGCTTCTTCTAGCAGTGGAGTTTCTAGCAGTGGAGTAGGGAGTTCTTTTGAAGAACAATTAGGGACGGGAACTTTCGAGAAGAGATTCAAATCAAAAGATACAATAACTCCAAGAAACCAATCTCATGATAGAAGTGATCCCTTCGGCCCTCTGAATATAAGCCATCAAGCTACAAGTTGGGAAGGACCAAAGGTGCCAGTGGCTGATACTGAAAAATTTTCTGGCACTGATAAGATGCTTATGCAGGAGCTCCCGGGCAGGCCTAATTATCCTTATGCTCATGCCAGATCTCCATCTTGGACTGAAGGCATTAGCTCCCCAGCTGCACATAGAATGAAAGTGAAAGATGTTTCGGAATATATGATTGATGCTGCAAAGGAGAATCCAAAGTTAGCTCAGAAGCTTCATGATGTGTTGCTAGAGAGTGGTGTAGTTGCACCACCTAACTTGTTTACTGAAGTATTTCATAAACAGTCTGATATGTCCACTTCTACGGAAGAAAGCATCGACTGTTTCCCGAAAGCTGAAGGCCAACGAAAGAAGGATGGAGATAATGTTTCTCCCAAATTTTTGCCTCCTTTGCCTCATCAAAAAGCTCATCCCAAGTTTGAGCTGCCTAAGCCCATGGGAAATATAGGGGCCAACCATCCCGGTGACGTAATGGAGGTTAGTGGACTGGGTGCTTCCTCACAATCTGAAGTGACTCCTACGAAATATGTGAATAATGTTCCTGTAGCTGCTGCGGCGGCTGCTGCTGCAGCTGTTGTTGCTTCTTCTATGGTTGTTGCCGCAAGGTCCAACCTTGACACAGACCTTGAACTGCCTGCTGAAGCTGCCGCCACTGCTACTGCTACTGCTGCCGCTGCCGCCACTGCTACTGCTGCAGCAGTTATGGCAACCACTGTAGCTGTTAGCAAGTATGAGCAAAGTGTATGCACTGATGAAGAAGCAAGTAATGAAACCCATGGTAGCGGGAATAGGGGCAGTGGTGCCCAAGAAAGTCACGACACGGTGCTGAACTCAGAAGATGAGAATTCATCTGATAGATCAATGGTTAATGACAGCTCAAAATCAGACATCACCATGGACGATGTTGAGGAGATCCAATGGGATGAGATTTTGTTGGGTGAACGCATTGGACTTGGTAATGGCTTATTCATATGTTTTTAGCTGTCATGTAGTCTCTGCAATTAGCGTCCTCTAATTGCTTTCGCATGCCCTTTATTATGCAGGATCATATGGCGAGGTCTATCATGGAGAGTGGCGTGGTACTGTGAGTATTCCCTGCGAATCATAAAACTTTATGCATTATCAGTAACAAAACTGTTGGGACCAAATTAGGGGCAGAAAGTATATGTTATAATGCTGGAACAAAAGGAAGGCATGACGAAGAACATTGAAGATAAATGATTAAGGTGGGAATGAAAAACTTGTCATGGCCAAAAGGGAATTTGGTAAATTTTTTAGTGGCCAAACGGGGGTCGTGCGAGCACAACGGGCCATGGTCTCGTTAGAGCAATCGGCTCTGATACCATGTTAGAATCTCCATATCCAACCCAAAACCTCAAAATTTTGGGTTGGATATGGAGATTCTAACATGGTATCAGAGCGGATTGGTCCCGTGCCCATTGTTGAGTTCGCACGACCCCCATTGTTGAGCTCGCACTTTGGTGAAATAAAAGCCATTGCAATCTTCGACCCGATGGGTCTCGTTTGAGGGGGCGTGTTGAGAATCTCACATGGCTTAGAGCACAATTGGGGGGCAAGTTTATAAGTGTTGAAAATCTACCAACCCATTGCCTTAAGGTTTTGGTTTGGATATGGAGATTCTAACACACTACACTCTGAACTTGCAACAAGTCTCATTGCTTGAACAAGATTCCCAGGGCTTGTAAAATCTCGTGACTCATTGCCTAACTCACCATCTATGCTAATACATAAATGTTCGTTATGAAGCTTCAGATATCTGTACTCTGCATCCTTTGTAGATGATAGGAAAATCTTTGGACTCTGGTTCTTCAAAAGGAATGAATTCAACTGGCTATTGTACATTGCAGGAAGTTGCTGTCAAGAGGTTCCTAGACCAAGATATTTCTGGGCAATCACTTCTTGAATTCAGGAGTGAGGTATGAGTAATAAATGTTGGTACTTCTAGAGTTGATTTCTTGCAGACTGTTTAGTTTGATCTAAATGCTTACTATTGGAATTGGAAGGTCAAACTCATGCAAAGGCTCAGGCATCCAAATGTGGTTCTTTTTATGGGAGCCGTAACACGTCCCCCAAATCTTTCTATAGTTACAGAGTTTCTTCCTAGGTATGTGCATACTAGATTCAAGTGTGTCTCATAACTTGACAGCATGAATAATCAAGTATTATTAGATGAAGTTCATTTTATGTGTTAGTTCCTTTGTGGCTAATGTTGATCTAACGGCGATGCAGAGGTAGTTTGTACAGACTAATTCATCGGCCTAACAATCAACTAGATGAGCGGAGGCGTCTGAGGATGGCCCTCGATGCTGTAAGTCTGTCGTTATGTGTTATGTTCAGCGATTAGAAATTCATTTTTGTTGTCGATTATAGCAAGGATAAGTTTTGTTTATCGGGCAACATAAAATTTCCCTTTTTATCCATTACTCATTCCGCAGGCTCGAGGAATGAATTATTTGCACAGTTGCTCTCCAGTAGTAGTACACCGTGATTTGAAGTCTCCCAATCTGTTGGTCGACAAAAACTGGGTGGTGAAGGTGGCTTTTTCATTCTTTTAAATTATGTAACATCCTAATCTTGAAGTATTTGACTTGTCAAATCTTCGATGATTTAGAAGCTTTTCTCTTCGTTTAGGTATGTGATTTTGGGCTATCTCGCATGAAGCTCAGCACCTTTCTCTCTTCAAGATCAACTGCAGGCACGGTAAGCCATTATAGCAGAATTGAGATATAGAACTTTCGTATTCGCCTATTCTTTGATGCACGAGTACCGATATTGTTAGTAGAATTGAATCAACGTTTTATGACCTCCTTCAGGCTGAGTGGATGGCTCCAGAAGTACTAAGAAATGAACCTTCGGATGAAAAGTATGCAACTGACTCCCAACCTCATTCCCGACCGTCTTAATACACAGCCTTGAGATTTTTCCGGCATTCGAGTAATTGGAGGATTATATTTCAGGTGTGATGTCTATAGCTATGGCGTCATTTTATGGGAGCTTTGCACGCTGCAGCAACCATGGTGGGGAATGAACCCAATGCAAGTTGTGGGCGCTGTTGGATTTCAGCATCGCCGTCTAGACATTCCGAATGACATTGATCCTGCCGTTGCAGATATTATTCGGCAGTGCTGGCAGACGTGAGTACTTTCCGGCTTCTTCCGTAAACTACCATAATGAGAATACACACTTCCTGTCTAGGCAGTTGATGAACATTATACTTTATCCGAACGATGCAGGGACCCGAGACTAAGACCATCATTTGCAGAGATCATGGCTGCTTTGAAGCCTTTGCAGAAACCCATAACCAACCCGCAAGTGCCTAGACCGATCGCGCGCAGAAGGAGCTAGTACGATAAAGGCCAGGCATCACAAGAAACCGAGGACTAAGCAGACCGACAAGGCAACAAAGATTCATTTGATTGCCAGATTATGAGGGCTCATTGTGCAAACATTATGGACAAGAGCGATAGGGACTGGAAAATGTAAATCACACAGACAATTGTAAATCTATACACATAACTGGAAAATGTTGTAAATAGTGTTGCTCATCTTATCTCCAGGGTAGCGTTTGTTTGTGAATGCAATACACAGGAATAGGGTTGTTTTTTGGGGACTCGACAATGCTCGACTTTCTTCTTGTTATGTTTAAGTCCTGACAATGAGAATCAAAAGATCATTGGCAAAAATGATTTAAATAATTTATGTTCAAGTCGAGAATGAGTAATTCTGCTCCGAGTTTGACAGCCAAAGCAGGGGTCAGCCTCAGATCAGAGGCCACGAAGTGAAAATCCCATCACACAAAAGGAAGGATAAGGTAGGGACTCATAGAAAACATCTTTAAGACACTTTCTCCAGTTTAGTGTCTGTGTTGTATTTTGGGAAGCCACACAAGTAAACACCAAGCCACAAAAATATGGCTTCCTTCTTTGCATCTCCCACCTTTGTCACCCGTCCATTAACAAGAGTTAGCCACTTCTCTTCATCATCATCACCGTCACCACAAGCACCTCCTCCTCCACCTAATCAACCAGCTCCGAGTTCGGGCCCGAACCCGAGTCCACTGCTGAGTGTTAGCTCACCTGAGAAGCCGCCTGAACCTGTAGTGGCCTCATCAAAGGTGCAGCAGCAGAAGCCTGCCACTTCCACCACCAAAGCTGACTCCACAGACTGGATTGCTTCAACCTTGACGAGGCGGTTCGGGCTCGGAGCTGGCCTTGCTTGGGCTGCATTTCTTGCAGCTGGTGTGATCTCGGAGCAGGTTAAGACCCGGTTTGAAGTGTCCCAGCAGGAAGTTAATACAAGGTCTGTCTCTGTTTCTTTTTCTTTTTTTTTACATTTTTGAGTAGGATAAGGTCTGTCACTTAAGCAAATGTTCTTTCTCTGCAGAGATGTTGAGAAGCAAGAAGAGGTTGTGTTGTCCAATGGAATAAGGTACAAGTTCATGTCTCCCTTCCCTCATCATCAATTTTATCGTCTCGAATTGAGCCGATAAGTTGTACAACATCGACAATCATCTCGTTCCGTTGTCTCGAATCCCTGCAACGTTGAGGCATCAATGTGGCTGAAGTTAATCGCTGCCTACGATGATGTCTCATTGGCATCCTCCTAACAAAGCGCATATACTAAAATATAGCTCGAAGCCATCGAAAACTGATTGATGGATGCGTAAGATCTCACCCGGAAGTTTGTGAACTTGCAGGTACTATGACCTGAAAGTTGGTGGTGGAGCATCTCCAAGGCCAGGGGACTTGGTAGTGATCGACCTCGAGGGAAAAGTCGAAGGCAGTGGCGCGGTGTTTGTCGACACATTCGGCAGGGAAAACAAACCATTGGCGCTGGTGGTTGGTTCCAGGCCTTACAGCAAAGGAATGTGTGAAGGTATAGAGTACGTGCTGAGATCGATGAAGGCAGGAGGCAAGCGGAGAGTGATTGTCCCTCCGAGTTTAGCATTCGGAGAGAAGGGCGCGGACTTGGGGTCCGGGGTGCCAATCCCTCCATTTGCCACTCTCGAGTATATTGTTGAAGTGGAAAAAGTCTCTATTGCACCAGCTTAATTAGATTTCCAACAATGTACTACACGGTGTAAAAGTTTCTATTTATTTGTATTACTCGTCGGACCACGAGTTTTAAAACAATACTATCGAGTGCCATTTTGGAAATGGTCATTTGAGCTGATGTTCCCCTTTCTCTTTGGCCCACTTCAGATCTTAGAGCTCCACTTCCACTTAATGTACATTGTTGTTTAATGCATACTCTATTTAGTACTACAGGTTGAAAATGCTGAAGCTGTTGGAATACTATACAATCTATTTTGCTCTCACAAACACTTACATGAACGGGATAGAGATTTGTTCTACCTTAACCAGATTTTGAGTTCGAGTTCGAGTTTTCCAATATACATCAATGTTAAATACTTGTTGAGAGGGCTTTACCATCTTTCAAAAATCCTACCCACTTAGATTAGTCGGTGCAGTGACCGATGTAAACAAAAAACTGAATGAAGCAAATACTGCTATAGACAACCCTCCAATTTTTTGAATTAATCGGTCTATCGAATATCCGGATGATCGATAATATGTAAAATAAAAACTGTAAAACTCTACCAAGATGATTGCTTTAATAATGTGTTAAGAAAAAAAAACATTGCTTTGATGGCCTATAATCAAGATAACGCATCTCCAAATCCGGTATATGGGCGAAACGGTGTTCAAATTCTGACCACATGTCCAAAGTAGGAACCTTTGGTCCCCCTCTAGGTAATTAAAATTACACAATCAACCGTCCTTCCTTTATTGGAAAACAGACAACGAACAAACAGACAATTAAGCTTTGGTGTTGATCGAAGAGAATTCCAACGAAATGGGAGCTGTCGTTGACTCCAATTTTCTGGCGATTACTGCCATTGTTACGGTTAAGTTCAGCTTTTGTGTTTCTGGGTTGCGAGAGAGGGGTTTTTTTCCTTGTTGGGTTTCGGTATTTTGGTTCTAATTTGGTGTTATTTTTGTGAACTGGGTACGGACGGTTGGTTGGTTGCAGGTGGTCTACCAGTTTGCGTTCTTTGTTGTGACTGCTCTTCTTAAATTTGATAAAGTCACCGACTTTGCTGGTATTGGTTTCTTGAACGTTGCTGGGTTCAATTTCGTTTTGACTTTTTATAATTTAATGGAAGTGCTAGTGATTAGTCTTTCTTTTCGGGTAATCAGTGGAATGGTGTTCTTGGAATTGGTTATTGTTTGGATTTGATTCTGGTGTCATTAGCCTCTTGAATGTTACTGTTCCATTGGCTTGAATGCTAATTAATGGCTCTTCGGTTTGCTGAGTTCGATTTTGTTTAACTTGTTCAAGAAGTGGAAGAGCAAAATTTAGCGGCGCTTGTGATTAGTCTTCCCTTTTGAGAATAGCGGAAGAAAGAAATTGCTAGGAGATGGTGGTTTGAATTTCTTAAGATTGGTTTTTGGTTTGGATTTGATTCTGGTGTCCTTGTGGCAGGCAGCACAAACTTTGTTATACTTGCTGTGCTGACTCTGGTCTTGAAGGGAACCTGGCATTTCAGACAGGTAAGCATCTCTTCTCTTTAGGATGGTTAACACATGTAGTTCTTACTGCGGGTGGTGGGCGAAAGAGATATTGCCACGACTAGTCATCGAAAGTCGATGGTCTTATGTGAGTTGAATGAAATTCAGTTAGAGCGCCTACGTTTTTCCCCGTTCCAACTTCTACTATTAATGCGCATAGCTTGAGCAAGTTTCCGTAACGCCTTTCTGATAACGTGTTACGTATTTGTAATTGACTAGAATACTGTTTATGAGTTCCCCAGTAGGCTTAAAATTTCTCTCCTGCTTCATCGTTTCTTGGTTGTATTCTATAAGCTGTTAGTGTCACATGGGGAGTTTGCCGGGTTGGTGTAAATTGAATTTGACTACTACGGGCATGCTATTGTTCTTGTTACCAATTTACTCCGCTGTCTTGCAGATAGTTCTTAGTGCGCTTGTCATTGTTTGGGGTCTTCGCCTGGGGCTCTTTTTGTTAATGAGGTACTAATATGCAAGCCCAAGTTATTCAGTTTCCCACCTTTTCCTTCTAGAGAAACCTTTAACTCGACTTGCTATTCCCGTTTTTACGGGATCGCTTTTTTGCAACTAGTAACAAATTTGCTTAATGGGTTTCGACTTCATTAGTGCCAGATAGTATGATGCTTGGTTTATCAGAGCTATTCTCAGATGTTGAATCAAGACTATAAGTAGAACTGGCATATTTATTCAAATTTTCTAGCTTTTGTCTTGAAAAGTTGTTGAAGGCGAAACCACAGAGCAAAATATCTTTGTTCTTGTCAAATACAAAGTGTCATTCATGCCATTCACTTGGTAGCATTCTTACAGGATCCTGCAGTGGGGAGAGGACAGACGTTTCGATAAAATGCGAGAGAATCTTGGGCAATTGGCTGTTTTTTGGATATTTCAGGTTATTGAACACCCTTTTTTTGCTGGACTTTCCCGTTTTGTTGATGCTCGACTCTGAATACAAGAAGTCTTCGTCTGTCCTGCTATATATGTCCTTCGTTTCAGGCTGTCTGGGTATGGACTGTCAGCTTACCAGTGACAATAGTCAATGCAAGTGATAGTAACCCGTCGGTTCAGGCTGCGGATATAATTGGTTGGATAATGTGGGCAGTAGGTTTTGCAGCTGAGGCTGCTGCTGATCAGCAAAAATTGGTTTTCAAAAAGTCACCTGAAAACAGGGGTAAATGGTGTGACACTGGACTATGGAAATATACCCGTCACCCGAACTACTTCGGTGAGGTTTGTGCTGTCATGTTATTTAGCTTTTACTTGAAGGTGCAACTCTTTTGAGTACTATGATGTGAGTACATGCTGCTGCAACTACAACAATGGTGGAAAACCACTTGTTTCTTGGATGGTTGCAGATCTTCCTTTGGTGGGGAGTCTTTGTATCTTCTACAGCTGTGTTGGATGGTGCTGAGTGGCTCGTCATCTTCGGGCCGATCTTTCTTACTTTGTTGCTTCTCTTTGTCAGCGGAATTCCATTGCTTGAGGTTTGCATACCCTGTTTCCATTTTATGGAATTCACTACCATCACATATGTATATACAACTGACCGAAAATCAATGGTATCAGGAATCTGCTGACAAGAAATATGGCAATAATTCCAGTTACAGGACCTATAAGGAGATTACTAGGTAAGCTCAATTGTGCTAGGGCTGTCTGCTTCTGTTTGATTTCCTAAACATTACTATCGTACTGATCGTTCGCTTATTTGATGCAGCCCTCTCATCCCGTTGCCTACTGCAGTTTACGGGAACTTGCCCACCTGGTTCAAAAAGTTTTTCCTCTTCGAATTTCCAATGTACAGTCGCAATCTTCCACAATATCAGTCATTGGCATGGTAAGATGCGTGCCTTTTGATGCAATTTGCGAATTGAATATCATGTTCTGGTTGACATTTGCATCCGCTTATACACATACCATGCTGTTGCATACAGAACGAGTTTGTTGCTGTTTAACTTTTGGATAACGCCTTTTCTAACGAAACTTGACCTTGAAATGTCTTCCTTAAACTCCGTAGCCAAAGTTATGCCATGTTCATTCACTCTAATTCTTCCATTTTCATGGCTTCTACAAGACAAGTAAAATCCGGGCTCATTGTTAACACGTCTAATGTAATTATATGTTATGCAAGGTGTAGAACAAGCAGACGAGAAAGCGCCGGTGGTGTTGATTCCAAGATTCATTAGTAAATTGCTCCAGTTTCCTTTAGGTCATGTGTTTACCTGGCTTAATTCTGTCGCAACCAAGTAGACGTGAACAATCTGGAGTTGCCAAGCCAAACCTGCTTGACTATTTATTCAATAACCGAAGACTCATTGGATCGACTAATTTAGATTCCAGATTCCATCCAACCTGAAACTTATGACTAGGGTAGAACGTCCATTATTATGGATGTGGATTTGGTAGGGGGAACATTAGGGCGAAGCTACAGTTGCACTTGTAAAAGATGGGGCAACGGAAAATGTATACAATCCCAAAAAAGGCGGTATGATTAGATCATGAGAGGTCCAAGTTATTCTCTTGCAGTGTTATTGATGTTCTCCAACGAGAATACAGCACCAGATTTGTCCTCGGTTGACGATGGTGTGTGTGATGTAAGAATGTACATGACCCAAAGATGAAGGCAGACAAGGTATACCAGAGCCCACGCCCTGGTGGTAGGGCTTCGTCTTAGAAACACCGCACCAGCTGAGAATATCGAGTCCAACTGCCGGACCAGTGACCCGAAATGCTTGCGCCCAGTACGGATTTTGTCCTCGATTAGAGGCCGGAACTTTGCGTCAGCGGCATCCCATGCCCCCAATTCCAGATCGTTTGAACTTACCATCGACTTGTTTTCTTCAATTAACCTTGAAACTGTCTGCAGACGGACCATGGGAGAAGGTGTTAGAAGGAACCATTAGTTAGATGCAGCTGAAGGTGAATGGAAAATGTTCGTACTTCAATCCTCATCGTGAGAGTTGCCTTCTCCGATGACAGCGCCTCGACCTGGTTGGTAAAGAGAGATAAATCTCGGTCAGTGAGTTTAAAACTAGAACCGTTCTTCCGTCAGAGTTGGTTGTCACAAAAATCCATTAACATTGGTCAAGCGCTTGGGTGGCAGACATCGTAGGATATGATCCTACTGCCTAGCAAGAGATGCAGCAGAAATTGAGAATGTCTTGAAGAAAAACCTGGGCCTGTTTCTGAATTAGATGGTCAGTCAATTGGCCAAGCCTTCGTTTAAGCTCAACTTCCACTTCTGTTGGTTCCTCCATTTCCTTTCTGGTCATTTCAATATTTTCTTCAAGCTTTCTGGCCTAGAAGCAGAAAATCCCGGAGATATAAAGAACAGTACAGAAACATCGACCAACTACAACCGCGTTTGAGAAGGTCAGCTGTATTAAGCTCACAAATAATGATGGCCCTCCAACTATAATCTCCTCCTCATGTTACTATAAAGAAATAAGGTCTGTTTGAAATCTCTACAATGGAAGGCATTTATATCTAAATATGTTTCTTCTTCCCTTTCCAGCACATAATTTAAGAAACCATCCCAAGTTCTACAATTTTGGATAACAGATGTAACTACGTGATCCTACTCTGCAAAAGCTAAACTGTGATGAAGATGGAAAGGCTAACCTTTTCCTCCAACACGAGAACTTTGTCAGTTAAGAAAGAGTACTCTGCCTCGAGTATGCCTCTCTCAATTTCAAACCCTCTTGAAGCTCTCTTCTGTGGAGTGCAAATTAAACATAACACAATCAGCACGGCGACAGAAACTGTTTCTGAAGATTGGGATCATAATAATAGAAAAGAATATAAAGTTTCCAGAGGAACATGAAACCCAATCAAGTAACAGAAAGAGTAAATGTAATAGTGTAACTCACTTGGCTTGCATATGTTCCAGTCTCATGGGTCTCTGAGATCCTCCTCCTTAGATCTGCATGGCGGAAAGTTTTAATGCCTCGTATTACTAGATTTTCTGTTAGATAAATCAGAGTTCTTGACCTCTGTCCCAGGATCAAAATACAGTTTGTCGATCAAAAAGCTAGTGTGTGAAAATCTAGGCCAACAATCATGAAGTTCATTATTGTCAGTTCTTTAAGACAAACACGAAAAGCAGTCCGCATACATGGGGAAAGAGAAAAAAAAAAACTAATGCTGCATAGAATTAAGGAACTATATAGGTTTTACTTCCAGCAGTATGCACCTTGAAGAGTTGAATCCTTTAGCTCGAACTGTTGCCGAAGTCCAGCTACCTGGTTAACCTGTTATGTACGAAAGCAATTTGCTGTTTATTTCTAGGCATAATTAGGCATATCCAAGAGCAAGGACTTTCATTAACTGCAAGCAAAAGCAGCAGCATTGCATCACGTAGAATAAACGTGGGTACACAGAAATGACAACCCTCAATCACTTCAATGAGAACCATTTTTGTACCAAAGGAAATTTCTCCTTCCACAAATTCAAATAATTGATAAAGCACTACCAAAATAAGGGTTGTTCAAAGGAAAACGCAACCATACCTCCAACTCAAGGTTCTTCTGAACAGCTGCGAGGGATTTAGCCAGGTCAGTATTTGCAGTCTGCAAACACACCGAACTTTAGAAACATTATTCTGATGAGATTAAAAAGAGAAACTAATGTTAAACATTCTGTTGAAATGTATAAGAACATGTACTTCAAGTCTAGCAAGCTTGGCCAGGGCTTCGTTTCTTGTAGTATTATGCTTCTGCTTTTCTAACTCCACAGCTTCCATTGTTTCAATCATCGTAGTATGCAGTTCTGAAGCCTGAGAACAGGAAGAAAAACAAATTTTAAATGCAAAACAAATGCCTTTTCTGTGCTAAATAATGCAAAACGAATACTAGAATACAATTCAAAGATTGATTTCAACATATACTGATATACATGCCGCGAGAAAAAGTATATACATCGTTGAGCTGGTTGAGATGTTAAAATTAGTTCAAGGACATGGAGTGCTAAAATCATAAGCATTGTCATCCAATCCTTAATGAAGTTGTCGCATACATGCCGAACTTGCACAATAGTGCAGTTAACCATTTAAGGTTTGAGCATGCAACATCTGCTGTCTTACTGAATACTGATAAAATATCAAGATGATCTTTCTTTGCAATTATGGTCATTCTTGAGTAAGATTATCAAGTCGACCACAGTAAAACAAAAATTGAAACAAGATTGAGAGATTATCTCAACAATAAGGAGTCCTTATTGTTGAGAATTGGGAAACCTAACTCGAGAGCATAAATGCCTAAATGGATGCATACATCAAAGAAGCAGCATAATATATAATTTTTTTTCAAGTCAACAAAGCTGCACTTCACACCTAGGTCTAAGGTATAGAAGCAGCAAACAACACAATAACAAAGAAACTTGTTTGCCAGTACCTCTTGAACTTGCTGCTTTGCTTGCTCTTCAAGTATTTTCTCCAAGCTCAGTTTCTCGCCTTCTAGTTTGGCAACCATATCCTCGCGTTCTTTGATGGCCTCCACGGCCTTTGCTGCTGCTTTCTCGGCCAGTAATCTCTTCCTCCTTTCCCTATCCCTCTCACTCTCAGAGTCGGACGATGAACCTGAATCACTACCTGTATCAGACTCCCCATCGCTTGTCAAAGAAGAATCTCTTATCATATCATCTAAAGCAGAACTTCTTGAGGTAGCACTAGGTTTGTGCTTTCCCATTACATTACTCGCAAAAGGATCATGAACATCGTTGGCCAATTCCCCAGCACCAGATCTTCCATCGCCTTCTCCTTTAGAAACCTCCGCCAAAGAATGCCCTCTGTTATCCTCCAGCAAAAGAATATCACGAGCAACACCAATAGCAACATTTCCACCGCTCTCTCCCTCAACCTTGCTGCTCGTCTCTTTTTCTGCCAGACCAGCATCCACATCCTTACTCACCACCACCTTACCATCACTAATCAAATTGACACTCGAAGACCTAGCAGATGACCCAGACTCCTCCCCATCGCTTGGCTTCTCATTCAACTTCCCCCCTACCGCGTCATCCAACCTCTTCTTAGGTTTCAGATCCTCACCACTCTTACCACTCCCCTTACCAACCGTCCTCTTCCCATCCACTTGCCTCCCGACACCAACCTTCCTCAACCCACGGATCGCTGACCCCGCACCACTCCTGGGGGACGGCGCACTCGGCACAGGGCTACTAAGCAGCTCAGTCCAATCACTATCGGTCAAAGTAGGCTTAGGCTTGGGCGAAGATCTCGGAAAATCAGGAATCTCTTTCCCTCCACCGCCAACGCTCCTACTAACATCCGCCTTCGCAAGACCATTCGCATTATCACTAGAAACGACAGCGTTCAGATCGGAGCTAAACTTCCCCTGGTTCTCTACATTAGTAGCGGTTACCTCGCCGGATTTCTTCTTCAACTGATCCTTCAACGACACCGTCCCGCCCCCGCCCTTGGCCGACACGGCAACGAGGCTTTCATCCTCGGATCGCGTCCTCTCGTCCTTCTTCAACGACTCCGCCGCTTGTTGATCGATCTATATTAATCCACATCCAAATTTTCAATAGATTTAATTGCAAAAGAAGACCTAACACACGACAAACCCTAGAAAACAAAAAAAATCGCAGGAAGAAGAAGCGTCACCTGTTCGAAGAAGGTCTCGGCGACTTTGAGCTTAGAGGAGATCCAATTCGCCATTTCTTTTCCGTTCCAATAGGAGCACACAAGTTACCGGCTCATTTTATATATTTTTTTCCCTTTGTTCTGTTTGGGTTAGGTTGTTTCTTCTTCTTGATTTCTCTTCGCTTACTTCTTTTCCACGTTAAAATGAGAGCTCGAGGATGGAGGAGACGAGAGGAAGCGGGTGGTGGAGGGAGCCGCTAGCGTTACGGGACGGTTAGGCGACTAACGCCGCGTCTTATTGGTTATGAGTCTAAGATCGTGCCACGTGTGCATTTGGTGGATGACCGGACGACAGCTTCGCGCCTACGAGGGTAACGAGGCTACGACCCATCATCAAATGCTCTGTTAGTTGTTGTTGGTTGGTCGTTGGGGATTAACAAGAAGATCGTTGTTAATTTGCTTTGCTTATCTACGGCTCTTTTCGTGGGGTTATTTTGAAGAGATGTGATATTAAAAGGGTTAGAAACTTTTGGTGTGGATTCCAAATAACTTGTGAAATTATATCTCGCGAGGTTGATTCCAATATAACATTGTCGCGGGGATAAGTGAAGACGGATTTAGAGTGGTCGTCTCAAGGTCGGTCTAAAGCTATTCTAGGCTACGGACTACGCTAGGCTAAGGCTACGGAAAGGAAAAACTAAGAAATAAGTAAGATAAATAGTTGTTGTGTTGTGTTGGTGATGCCTTCTTCCTTGCCCGAGCCCTCCTTATATAGAGTGTCTTGACCTAGCCCATTGTTTTCAGAATAGAAAATCCTAGACCACCTTCAAGACCTTCGGCTCCAAGTCTCAATCCCGAGAGATCCGCTTCCATTCATGACCGTTGCCAAAATAGGAAGATTTGGTCCAGCTTGGTATAGGAAAATATACGGACTTCCAAAATAAAGCAACCTGGCCATAAGTAAACGTGACCAAGCCGTGTCAGCCAAGCAACCCGGTACCAAATAGGAAAATACAAACCGACTAGCCAAACATAAAGGAATCTATTTGATATAGGAAATTCTGTCCTGGTCTTGTTTAGGAAAACCTAAACCGTGTTGCCCAACCAAGAATATTGCCCCAACGGACACACACGCGCTCAACCCGACATCGCTGGCGAAAGATAAAAAGGTACAAAGACATCGGTCCAGCCCGAAGGAGCAACTCGTCCGGCCAGGCCAACAAGGGCTTATCGTCGCTCTGGTCCCGAGAGAACCCACTCATTGGCCCGGCCCAATAAGGGTTTGTCATTGCTACGACTCCAAACACGAACATCGTCGGTCGAGTTTGCATAAAGAAATACGGAGAGCCCGCTATCAAATGAAAAGCCCGCAAGACCCAACGTGCTATCGGCTCGTCTTGCCAGGTAGTCAGCTCGCTTTGGACAAAGGCAACTTATTGATTTGATCCAAAAGACTATTAACCTAACTCGCAAGGAAAAACCCGGAAGGGCCGCGGACCAACCCAATCGCTCGTCGGTCTGGCCCCTAACGCATACCCCATTGGTCTGATCAAAAAGGCCTACTCGTCGGTCCGATTGCAAAGTCCTAACCCATCAGTCCGGCCGTGAAGTCTAACTTTGTTGGTCCAATCACGAAACCAACCCTCATCGGTTCAGCCGTGAAGAATTGTTGGTCTGGCTTCTATTGGGCCGCCAGTCTTGTAATGGGTTGTCGGTCTTATAATGGGCTCGCTAGCATGGCTCGTCGGTCTAACTCGATTAAATGCACGTCACTGGTCTACCTCAAAACCCAACATCGTTGGTTCGGCTTTGAGGCCCGATGTTGTCGGTCTGCCCCCGAGACCCAACTCGTCGGTCCGGCTTATAAAGTAGCAGTAGTCAGACTAGCGTACTATTGAGTCGGCTCACATCGTGCTTGGAAAATGGTTCGTACCCACTTTACCCATAACCACTCAAACCTTTGATCCCGACATAATTTTAACCTCCAATAATGCCCCCCGCATAATAATACTTCGAAGCGATTGAGTGAGAAGTGTTGATGTGTTCCCTCCAAGCTTGACATCCTTTAGCTAACTTGGGACATTATGTAGATGAGCAACTCGAAGAGGTCTAGGCCATTGTCCCAAGGACATACCCAGCTGACTTATAGGGTGACAAGGTGTAGACTTCTAATTGCCTTGTCGCCTCGCCTATTGCTTCACTCCTCATAAGTAAGAGGGAGTACTTTTCCCTCGAGTGCGACACTAATTGGTCGTCAGGCTAAAGGGACGTCCCTCTCGAGCGAGCTCGTACACCAGGTAACCTGGCCATCTATGTTACTCCAACCATAGTTGGCACTATGGACACATGGTAGAAGGTCGCATCCATACAATTCGTGACCGATCGGGATAGATGTGCATCGGCTGTCACCATCTCCACCTTTCATTGAATTAGAAGCTGATAGAGGGAGGTTGATACTACCTGGCTAGAGTGGATCCAACCTCCTCCCTCCCAAAAATAGTTAGTCATGCTCGTGCCATTTGGGCTGGTATCCTCCTTCTCTTTACTATGCTCCCAGAGGAGTGACTGAAAAAAGGTGCTCACCACACCTATATTGTCCACGAATACTTTATCAATCGGCTCATTGAGGATATGAATCATGATGTAAAGAAGCTTCTCGTGGTTGCTCCTTATCCGGGTAGACCTTGAAATGGTGATGCTTCTATCAAAGTCTCCCACTATAGGTAGTGCTAAGGACTTCTCATGCACATGAGGTTCGGTAGGGTCTTTTTTGATCACGTCCCCCTTGAGGTGGTTTGGTTGGATAGATCTCGACCCAAATTTAGCCGATAAGGAGAACTCTGTGTTAGTTGCCACCTTGTTTGGGAAGTCTCCAAACTTGACGTACCCTGTGCCAAGGTCGGTCGAGACCTGGATCTCATTTACCACCTTGGGTACCCACTTGCAGATCAACTTCTTGTATTGGTCAGCGGGTGCCTTTGGTCGAACCTTCTTGATGTACTTGTTCGCCTTAGTGGCTTCAATCTCCTCGGCCCCGCCTCGAGTTGGGACCTATTGATGTTTAATTCACGGGTGAGCTAGGAGAGCATTTTATTCTTTTAGCTTGGCCTTTTGTTCCATAAGTTGCCTTTCGAGGTCCTTGATAACTTGCTTGCTATTTTGGACCTTCCTCTCAAGGCAACGCCTCTGGGTCTTAGTGATGACATCTTGCGTTAGTGGCTTAGGGGTGACCTTCTTGTCTCCAAGCCAGTTGAAGGCATACCTGTGCGGTTTGGACCTATTTTGAAGGTCCACTTTGATACGGGGATGACGGAGCCTCCACGTCTCATCGATTTCCCTCAGAAGGTAGAATTTCTGAGTTCTTGGGATGCCGCTATCGCATGGTCGTCCTTGCCTCCCGAGTCTTGCCATCTGGGTCTTAGGGTCGACTTTTATTTTCTTCGTGTTCGGCCGTCCTTGCCCTCGAAGTGTTGTCCCTCAGGTCTTGGGGTTTGCCTTCCCTTGTTTAAGACCATCGACTTCCCTTTAATGAGAGGAATTATGAGCCTTTGGCATGCTATTATCGGACGACCTTCCTTGCCCCTCGAGTCTTGCCCCCTGGATATTAAGATTGGCCTTTCCTTACTTAGGACTTCTCTTTTGGCTTTGATCGAAACCAATTATGGCAACATGAGCAATAGGTGAGGATCCATCGATGACTGACCCTCTAAAAATTGACGTGGGATAAAATCCCCGGATCTTAAGATTGGCCTTTCCTTACTTAGGACTTCTCTTTTGGCTTTGATCGAAACCAATTATGGCAACATGAGCAATAGGTGAGGATCCATCGATGAGTGACCCTCTAAAAATTGACGTGGGATAAAATCCTCGGATTGGGGAAATAAAGGTTTTCCTTCCGTCCCTTGTCGTTGGGTAGATCCGAAGGCCAGCTGATAATTGATGTCGTCCTCATCAAACTCCCCTTGTTGGTTAACATCGTCCTCATTGAGCTCTCCTTGTTGGTTGACGTCATCCACATTGAGCTCTCTATACCGGTTGACATCATCCTCATCGAGCTCCCCTTGTCGGTTGATGTCGTCCTCATCGAGCTCTTCTTGCCTCCACATCACGAACTGAGGAGTTGGGCCTGGAACGCTATTAAGCACTAGGCAGTTGTTAACCACCACCGTCTCATATTGTCCAAAGAAATCTTCTTGGATCTCCTCGTGTGTAGAAGGCTCTAGCACATCTGGGTAATCGGAAGCCTCAACCGACTGGAGTCGGCTAGGTAAGCTTATGAAGTCTGGAGTCTCAACGTCGTGGTAAGATAAATACTTTTCATCGTTATTCTGGTATAGGCTTATTGGAGGGTGGTGACCCCATATCGAGACCCAATCCATTGGTAAAACCTTGCTCTTCGATCTCGGGATTGATCACCCTAGATGACTCATTTTGTATTACCAGGGTTATAGCTTGAGTCAAGTAACTGCCAAGATACTGAGCATCACATTGGGACATTTATTGGGGTGCTTCATCCTCTTGTTGTGCTCCTTGGTTGAGGTCGGGTGTAGGTTACCCACCGGAAAGTTGATGTGGGGTTGAGTCCTCCCCACCCTCAAATTGAGTTTGTTGCCAATCTTTCCTTATGTGGGTCACACCAAAGGTTGGTTGTTGATTGATAGAGGGGCAGATGTCTCCCTTGTCCAACTCCATCCATCCTTGATGCATGACTTGAGAGCTTTGGCCGGTTGCTACCCTAGATGGGTATGTCCATTCTTGAGTTGGAACCGGTTGGTGCCACCCCGATCTCGCTTGGACATTGCTAGCCCCCATCTCGGCGGACTCATATTGTCCCGAGTAGTTCACTTATGTCCCCATCCCCATATAAGGAGTTGTTTGGAACGAGGGATACATAGGAGTTCTGGGTAGTGGATCATAACCAAACACACCTGATGATGGCAGAGCCGTGGCGAAAGGCAAGTGACCGGTCCATGGTTGCCCGAAGGCTAGTTGGATAGGTACAACTTCTTTTGCACGTGTAATAACAGACTCCTTATAGCACCGGTTGGACTCCTTATAGTGCACATATGATTCTTTATAGCGCTTCCGAGCACAGAAGACGACATATGTCTTCATCAGGACGACGGATCTAGAAAACTCTTCGTAGCTCTTCCGAGCAACATATGAGGCATATGACTCCATCGGGACAATGTTTGACTTAGCTAGCTTTTTGGAGGAAGCCAAGGTAGATGAGTTCCTCCTCACATTTAGTTGAGAGGCGGAAGGTGTTGGCTCCTAGAATGAACCAAAATAATAAACTTCTTGATACCTTGGCTGGGCAAAGGTGTTAGACCGCCTTTTTAGACGCCCTCCTTAGTCCCACCGAGCTTGCAAAAAATATTATTGCGATAAATTATGGTAGAACGTCAGAAATGATCTTAAGAACAGGTCCAGAGTGGTCGTCCCAAAAGTGATTCAAACGAAAGAAAAAAAAGATGAAATATGGGGTGAGAGAGGAGAAGAAAGAGAGTGGGGAGGAAAGATGTTTATTGATAGGGATAGGAGAAAAATATAAAAAAATGAAAGATAAAAGCTACGAAACTACATAAGATAAAAGCTATGAAGCTGAAGGTTTGATGTGTTATTTTTGTGTGTCTCCTTCATGCCTGTGCCTAGTTCTCCTTATATAGAATACGCTAGCCCTATCCTCATACAAAAACCCTAGGTTGTGTTCAATATAGAAAAACGTAACATAGCTCTGGCCTAATAAGAAAAAACTCAAACTGCCTGAAACTTCCAACCCAAGTTTGACCCCTTTTCGTGCCAAATTTAGAAAAGTCATAAACTACAAAGTTGTATCACTGTCTTTTCTTTCAGTGGTTTTTAGAATCACTTCAATCTGATACTTGAGCTAAAAGCTACACCCATTTTACCAAAACAGGTTTTTAGAATCACTCCAATATGATACTTGACGTGTATCTGCCCTTAAATATGCAGAAAAGTAACTCCACTCCACATATAACTGGCTAAAATAAGAGGTCGAGACCTAGCCGTCGTCGGCATGCATATGATCACCTATTCAATAATAGGCTTTCGCGGCAGAGTAGGAGCCTTCCATGCTTCAATAATATTCTTTTACAGTTGAGTACGAGTCCTTTGTGCTTCATTGGAATGACAATATAACTATTTTTGAAGATCCCTAAACATTTGCCTCTGTTTCTAGATTTTTTGCTCCAACCTTCTTCTTTGAGTCTTCGTGAGAGTCGGTCGATGAGACTCCTGACACTTGCTCCTCGATGAGAGTTTGGATTTCTTGGCATCTCCTTATGTATAAGCTTTGTGTGATAACTTGGAGACCTTATAGACCGATCACTCCTTGTGGGTCGTGTCTCACATGGTTCTTTCTTGGACTGCGAAAGTTCTTCCTTAGGCACCCAAATCTTGAAGGGCTTCTTTCTCTGGAGAACTCCTTGCTCGGTTGCCAATCTTGTGACCACGTCCCTCTTAACCTATGCATACTCAGGTCGCCTCTTGCCATTGTCGGCTGATTTCGACCGTGTGACTTGAGGACACTGTTTGTATCTCGAAACTTTTAACGACCGAGGTTGAACCAGTACATTAGGTTGTTGCTTCACCGCACTCTTGCTTGGTTTTTGAGGAGGAGTCGAACACTTGACTTTATTATCTTCAATCTCCTTCACTATGTGCATGTCTTGCCCCCCGGCCGTGATAATTTCAGCCGATGTAGGAACTTCGACTGTAATGTTACAGTATTCCTCATGCCCCCCAGGTGAGATTGAATTCTGATTGATACTCTGACTATAGACTTGCCCCCCTGTGTCTTTCCGTTGAGTTAGGACAAAATTGGGCAAGCGAAGGTGGCTCATTATACATAGAATGAAGGGTGACTCGAATCTCTGCAGTAGATGACTCGGCAGAGGCCCTAGAATTTCCTTTGCTAGTGAAGGCCCAAAGATTCCATTAGCCAGCGGAGGCCCTAGAATGCCTTTCGTATTTGATACAATACTTAGGTTTGTCTTAATCGCCGATGAGATTTGTATAGAGCACAGCTCCTCATTTTCCTCGAATATGGGCGTCGCAAGCTCGATGGCCGTGGTGTTGGCCAATTGTGGACTAGTTGTTTGTTCGACCTCTTGGACAGTCGGGATAAAGTGTTGCATAAATCCAATCAATTCATGTACGACTGTGTCAATTTTAGTCTCGAAATCACGCGAGTCAAAATCTCTTCGGTCTTTAATTTTATATACTCTACTTGATGGTACCTCCATTAGGTGATTTGATACAGAATTGACTATATGTCTTGCCGAGAAATAAGAAGTTCTTCTAGCTCTTTCTGAGATACCACGCCGTGCAGCTTCTAGACGAGGTCGGTCCATAGAGATTGATGCCCTAAGGCCTAACGAAGCGAAGGCACCCATGAGGGAGTCTGGTGACACCAGCCGGCTCAAAGTCTACCAGGATGGGGGCTAGCAATGTCAAAATCTAAGCAATAAGTCTACCCATGGGTATGGCCGTTCTTCAGTTGGAGCCGGCTGGTGCCATCCCGATCCTGCTTGAACATTGCTAGCCCCTATCCTGGCAGACTTAAAAAGATGTTACGGGAATAAGTGAACAAGTAACCCGAGACAGATCTGGAGTGGTCGTCCCAAGGTCGGTCTAAAGCTATTCTAGGCTACGGACTATGCTAGGCTAAGGCTACGGAAAGGAAAAGCTAAGCAATAAGTAAGATAAAGAGTTGTTTAGTTGTGTTGGTGATGCCTTCTTCCTTGCCTGAGCTCTCCTTATATAGAGTGTCTTGACCTAACCCCTTGCCTTCAGAATAGGAAATCTTAGACCGCCTTCAAGACCTTCGGCTCCAAGTCTTAATCCAGAGAGATTCGCTTCCATTCATGACCGTTGCCAAAATAGGGAGATTTGGTCCAGCTTGGTATATGAAATATACCGACTTCCAAAATAAAGCAACCCGGCCCTAAGTAAACGTGACCAAGCCGTGTCAGCCAAGCAACCCGATACCAAATAGGAAAATATAAACCGACTTGCCAAACATAAAGGGATCTGTTTGATACAGGAAATCCTATCCCGATCTTGTTTAGAAAAACCTAAACTGTGTTACCCAACAGACAGGCACGCGCTCAACTCGACATCGTGGCGAAAGATAAAAGGTACAAAGAGGTCGATCCAGCTCGAAGGAGCAACTCATCTGGCCCGGCCCAACAAGGGCTTATCGTCGCTCTGGTCCCGAGAGAACCCACTCGTTGGTCTGGCCCAATAAGGGTTTTTCGTTGGTACAACTCCAAACACGAACATCGTCAGTCGAGTTTGCATAAGGAAACACGGATTGCCCGCAAGACCCAACGTGCTCGGCTCGTCTTGCCAGGTAGTTAGCCCACTTTGGACAAAGGTAACTTGTCGATCCGATCTAAAAGACTATCAACCTAACTCGCAAGAAAAAACTCGGAAGGGCCGCTGACCAACCCAACCGCTCGTCGGTCTAGTCCCTAATGCATACCATGTTGGTCCGATCCAAAATGGCCTACTCATCGGTTCGACTGCGAGGTCCTAACCCGTCGGTCCGGCCGTAGAGTCTAACTTCGTTGGTCCAATCACGAAACCAACCCTCATCGGAAAAACCCAGAAGGGCCGCGGACCAACCCAACCGCTCGTCGGTCCGGCCCCTAATGCATACCCTGTTGGTCCGATCCAAAATGGCCTACTCATTGGTTCGATTGCGAGGTCCTAACCCGTCAGTCCGACCGTAGAGTCCAACTTCGTTGGACCAATCACGAAACCAACCCTCATCGGTTCAGCTGTGAAGAATTGTTGGTCCGACCTCTATTGGACCACTGGTATTGTAATAGGCCGCCGGTCTTATAAAGGGCCCTCTAGCATGGCTCATCGGTCTGACCTGGTTAAAGGCACGTCACCGGTCTGCCTCAAAACCCAACGTCGTTGGTTCGGCTTCGAGGCCCAATGTTGTCAGTCTGCCTCCGAGACCTAACTCGTCGGTCCGACTCTGAGGACCTACTCGTCCGTCCGACACTGAGGACTAGCTCGTCGGTCTGCCCCCGAGACCCAACTCATCTGTCCGGTTTATAAAGTAGCAGTAGTCGGACCGGCGTGCTATCGAGTCGGCTCGCATCGTGCTTGGAAAATGGTTCGTACCCACTTTACCCGTAACCACTCGAACCTTCGATCCCGACATAATTTCAACCTCCAACAAACATTAATGTCGTGAAACTAATGAAACTCGAGATTCATTACTCTATAACATCTTTATAAACAACTAATACGCAGCCGGCATCATGTGCAGCTCCCCAAGCGGATTGAAACCCCTTATTTATGGGATTACTTAGGAATCAAATGAAACCGCCATTTGTATATAGGATCATGCTATTTATTATAGTTTTAAAATATATGGTCCGACCGGTCAGACTGCAAATCATTCTTTCTAGTGGCCCATTTTTATACGAAAAAATGGGGTACAGTCAAACCGTCCATTTCTCGTTCAGACTGGGTGGTTTTTGACGTCGTACCGACCGAAAAATACCGGTTCGACCAGAACTTAAAAATGGGTTGAATTTTATACTAGAATAGGGTCAAAATTGGAAATCTAAAACCCTAAAAATTAAAATTGGACCCCGACTTCGAGCCTCTCTTTCCCCAGGCGACGTCCCTCGACCGCCCGTCCATAGTCGCAGACGTCGTCTCCTGCTCTGTTCCGGCGTCCAGCTCGACCACAGGTGGGTGAGCCTGTGGGGACGGCTTGCGGAAGAGGTGAGCAACAGTGAAGCGACCACCGGTGGGGGTGATTGGCGGTGGGCCACCTGGGGTTATAGACCTCCAGGCCACCATCCAACCACCGGCAAGGTTACTCTAGGCCATCGCCCACCCCCACAGCGGCTTGCATGTTTGTTCTCTGTTCGTAATTCGTAGTTTGCTTGTTGCTTGCTTAGTTTAAAAAAAAAGAGAGGTGAGTTAGCTTTTAGAAGGTCGATGAGAAGAATTCTTTTGGTGATGTTATTGGTCGTGTAACTTGTATTCTTGATTTTGGTTAATTTGATCTTATTTTTGAGTTATTTTTTGTCGTTAGTGTTCTTGGTCAAAGGTTAAGAGTATTTTTGTTATTTTCATAATTAAAAATAAAAAAAGTCAATGACATCAATTAGAGATCTAAAAATCTATTATTATCAAAATTTAGAGATGAAATAATTATTTTTCAAAAGTTAGAGATCCTAAGAAAATAATCATAGGTCAGGGATCCTAAGGATAATCATAGGGAGACTTGAGAGTTTTTTTAGGGGATATTTCATATTTCCTTCGTGTTTCCATATCTACAACTACAAGGAAGAGGAAGTGACGTGTACAAATAACCATGCTTGAAAGAGGTGGGTTGAAAAGTCGAAGGAAATTAGGAAAAGAAAGACGTGTTCTTCATTTAAGGTGCAACCTCCCTTTTTTTATTATTTACCTATGTATATATTTTTTTTAAATAAAAAATGTCTGGTCCGACTGATCAGATCGAATGATCCAAAAAAGATCAAAATTTGAGTCGTATCAAAATTCATATTTTAAAACTATGCTATTTATATAAACTCAAACTTGGACTCTCTTACCCGATAGAGAGATATCAAAACGTCAAAAGTGATATTTCAGTCGAACCATGTTTGAAATTATGATAATATTATAAGAAATCAGCAATTGAAACGCCTTAATGCTGATCTTCCAAGTCTATATCAACATTGAGATTTTATATTCGAACATTCATTTGTGCCGACTAACGGTCCACTAATTTAGGTAGGTCCGACCTCAAAGTATATTCAACGAAAAGCATAGCTGAGACCCACAGTTCAGGCCCAATGGACATCAACCTCCGGCCCAAACCTGGTCCCTATTTCCTTGGGCTAGGCTACTACTTCGCGATAGAGTCCAAAAGAAAAGCGAAAACGAAACAAAGCCGAGCGTGTACACGTGGCAGATTAGGATACCGACACCTATATCTAATTAAAAGCCTAGCTCGCGGTCGGGAAATTACTCTTATACCCCTAGGATCCGGACTTATTGGCGGCGGCGGTGGCGCTCATCATCTTCTCGAACTCCTCGAAGTTGACCGATCCGTCACCGTCGGAGTCGACGCTGGCGATCATCTTGGCGCAGTCCTCGAGGGAGCACTTCATCCTGAGGCGGACGAGCACCTGGTGGAGCTCGCCGGAGGAGATCTTGCCGTCGTGGTTCTGGTCGTAGAGGTCGAATGCGTCGCGGAGCTCGGGGCCGGCGGAGGACGAGGACCGGCAGAGGCGGCCGAACTCCTGGATGTCGATGAACCCGTCGTGGTCGGCGTCGACGTCCTCCATGACGCGGCTGAGCTCCTCTGCGGTGTAGGAGCTCCCCATGGCCTTGAAGACTTCCCCGAGCTCGCCGACGGAGATCTTGCCGTCGCCGTTGGCGTCAAACTGGTTGAACACGCGCTGTAGCTCCTCGGCGTCCAGATGCTTCTTCTCTGGAGGCGCGGTAGCCATTTTCGCAAGAGAGAAAACGATGAGTGAAAATAAAGGGATCTGTGTTGAACTGGAGGAGGAGAATGAGGGAAATAGGGAATGGAAGGTTTCTATGTAGAGGAAGAGTTATTAATAAGAGAGCGTGGCGTGGGCTTTCCGTGTTTGAATGGGGAGGAAGGATAAAGGGTGATTCCACATTTAATATGGGCAGAGCCGCAGAGGTAATAAATAATTTGAAGATTTTTCTTTTTTTTAATATCGCCATATAATTCAGTATATCTTATTACTAGATAATTAAATTTAGTTGTCCGCTAGGCTGAGTCATTAAAAAACAAATATTTGTAGAAGAATTTTGCTTAAAATTATCTGAATTAGTTGTCCACTAGGCTGAGTATTAGTTAGTATAAACCAAAAAATCTAGTATTTTCTATTGTATTTATGAAAATTAATTAAATTTTGTTAAGCCAGGTAACTGTGTTAATTAGAACACTTTAATTTTACATGAAAATTTAGATCCTTCATCATTCAAACAGAATTATATTGTATAATTTGCCTATAGATTCTTGGTCGATTCTGTGGATTTTGTTACTAAAATTTAATTGATTAAAATAGTTATAACTACCACTAAAGAAGCATTTTAATCAATCAATTTTTTTTTTCGAAAATAAAAGTTTTGAGTTTACATTTTGTTTAAACAATTGTGTTACTCTTTTGTGCTTCTCGCTAATTATTCAACTTATTAAGAATTTATATCGAGGTAATTTGGACGTTACCAAATGCTAGTGTAACCACTAAACAAGTTACAATTCAGCTTAGTCACGATTTAGTAGGGCCCGTAAGTTACTGTTGCAAATAAATAGTGGTAGAACGTCAGATTTTTAGAACGGATCCGGAGTGGTCGTCCCAAGAGTGATTTGAACGAAAAAGAGAAATAGAAGAAATATGGGAAAAGAGAAGAGAAGATAAAGATTAGAATAGATAGAAGAGAAAAGAATTGGTAGAAGAGCAAGAACTTTATTGAACATATGGGGGAGAAGGGGAAGGAAAAAACATAAAGATAAAAGCTAGAGGCTACATAAGATAAAAACTACGATAAAAACTATGAAGCTAAAGGTTTGATGTGTTGTTTTTTGTGGGTGTCCTTCATGCCTGTACCTAGCTCTTCTTATATAGAATAAGCTCACCCCAGCCCCATAGAAAAACCCTAGGCCGTTTTCAAACAAGAAAACTTAACATAGCCTCGGCCTAATAAAGAAAACATAAACTGCCCGAAACTTCCAACCCATATTTGGCCCTCTTTTATGCTGAATTTCGAAAAGTCATAAACAACAAAGTTATAGATCTCTGTCTTTTCCTTCTATGACTTTTAGAATCGTGTCAATCCAATACTTGAGGATAAAGTTACGGTATTTTTACCAAAATAGGTTCAGCAGATCCGCGGCCTAATAAGGAGAAAACCTACTCCTGAAACTTTCGACCCAAGTCTGACCTCCTTCTACGCCGAATTTGGAAAAGTCACAAACTAGAAAGTTCTAGATCTGTGTTTTATCTTTTTGTAGCTTTTGGAATCGCATCAATCGGATATACGAGTAGGAAGATATGGCTATTTTACTGAGACATGATCAAACAAATCCGAGAATTAATTTTCCGCTCCAACAATGCCCCCCACACGTCAATGTTTTGACGCTAGGAAAAGCATTGACGTGTATCCATCCTTGAACACAAAGAAAATTAACTCTACTCAAAAAATAACTGGCTAAGGCAAGATCGTAAATATGTGGAGAATGTACCATCAAACCGGTCGAGACCTAGCCGTTGTAGGCGTGCAGTTGATCACTCATCTCGAGATATCCGTGTGCTCACGACTTTCTCGCTAAAACTTGATTTAGGCCTATATAGTTGAGTGGGAGCTCTATGTCCTTCATTATAACGACCATACAATTGTTGTTGAATGTCTCTGAGCTTTTTCCTTTGCTTTTGAATTTTTCGCTCCAACCTTCTTCGTTGAGTCTTCGTGAGAGTCGGTCGATGAGACTCCAGACACTTGCCCCCCGAGTGTGGGTTTGGCTTTCTTGGCATCTCCTTTCGCTTGGGCTTCGTATGATAACTTGGAGACCTTGTAGGCCGATCACTCCTTGTGGGTCGTGTCTCACATGGTTATTTCGCAGACCGCAAAACTTCCTTAGTCACCCAAACCTTGAAGAATTTCTTTCTTTGGAGAACTCCTTGCTCGGTTGCCAATTGAGTGACCACGTTTCTCTTAACCCACGCGTACTCAGGCGCCCTTTTTCTGTTGCTGGCCGATTTTGACCATGTGACTTGAGGACATTTCCTGTAATTTGAAACCTTTGATGGCCGAGGTTGAGCCGACTCATTAGGTTGTTGCTTCACTGTACTCTTGCTTGGTTGAGGAGGAGTTGAACACTTGACTTTATCATCCTTCACCTTCTTTGGTATGAGCACGTCTTGCCTTTTGGCTGGGATAATTTTGGTCGATGTAGGAGCTTCGACTGCAATGCTGCAATGTTCTTCATGCCTCCCAGGTGAGATTGAATTCTGACTGATACTCTGACTGTAGACTTGCCCTCCTGTGTCTTTCTGTTGAGTTAGGACAGAATAGGGCAAGCGACGGTGGCTTACTACTCGTGGAATGAAAGGTGACTCAGATCTCCGCAATAGATGACTTCGGCAGAAGCCCTAAAATTCTCTTTTCTGGTGAAGGCCCAATGATTCCCTTAGTCGGCGGAGGCCCTAGGATGCCTTTCGTATTTGATACAACACTTAGGGTTATCTCAGTTGTCGATGGGACTCGTATCGGACATGGCTCTTCCTTTTTCTCAAATGTGGGCCCTGTAGGCTCGATGGCCATGGTGTCGGCCAACTGTGGACTAGTCGTCTGTTCAACCTCTTTGATAATGAAAAAAGAAGATTGTGTATATCCGGCCGATTCATGTACGACCGTCTCAATACTTGTCTCAGAATCATGAGATTCAAAAACTATTTGATCTTCATCTTCACATACGTCACTTGATTGTATGACCATCTCCTTTTCCTCGAATTCGGGCGTTGCGAGCTCGATGGCCGTAGTGTCAGCCAACTGTGAACTAGTTGTTTGTTTGACCTCTTGGATAGCCAGAATAAAGTGTTGCATAAATTCAGCTGATTCATGTACGGCTGTGTCAATCTTAATCTCCGAATAGTGTGAGTCAAAACTTCTTCGGTCTTCGATTTCATATACGCCACTTGATGATACCACCATTGGGTGATTTGACACAGAGTTGGCTACATGTCTTGCCGTAAATCAGGCATTCTCAAGCCTTCTTTCCAATTCTTGAATTGCCTCCTCACTAATAGGAACGGATATTAGGTACTTGAGGTACTTCATTGTTTTGTGCCACACAGTTATGCTTAGGGTTTCATTATAGTCAAGCCAAAGGCCTCCAACTTGGCTCCTCCTCCTGTAATCAACTCTCTCGATAACTCTCCCGATAAGATAAATATCATCAATCGATTCACAATCAAAATAATAGTTATAACGAAACTACCTTTAAACTTTTTCATAGGCATCCTCAATAGCCTCTCGATTGTAAACTTCGAAACAAAAAATATGCCACAACCTTTCCTTCATGGTCATCAGAGATGTCATCTTTTCAGATTGACTAACCTTCGGTATTATGGACGTAAATTTCTCGTCCAAACTCCGATTGAAGCGAACTTGGTGTCCTTGGAAATATGACAGATAGATATACAATTTTTCATGAAATAACCGTCTCCTAATTCGGCCAAGAAAAAGACCAAAATGCCTTCCAAACTCGATTAGACTTCTCAATCATACAGATCGATCAATCTTTAGTATTTTGGTCGTATCTTCCTGGTACGAACTCCGATTTTGGCGTTCTTAGTATCCACAGAAAGAGGAAATAATTATCTTCACTTTTGATGAAGAAAACTTCTTTAGATTCGGCTCCAAAAAGGTCCGGAACACTCTCCAAAGCCAACTAACCTCGCTGGACGTCTTCTTTCAGCATAACCTTTGACCGGTTTTATCCCTTTTGAGGAAGGACTCAAAACCGTATGTGGAAACTCGTGTGTTTTGATGCAACAATCACTCTTCTCAGACGCCCTCCTTAGTCCCACCGAGCGTGCCAAAAATAATATTGCAAATAAATAGTGGTAGAACGTCAGAAATGATCTTTAGAACGGATCCGGAGTGGTCGTCCCAAAAGTGATTTGAACGAAAGAGAGAAATGGAAGAAATATGGGAAAAGAGAAGAGAAGATAAAGATTAGAATAGATAGAAGAGAAAAGAATTGGTAGAAGAGCAAGAACTTTATTGAACATATGGGGGAGAAGGGGAAGGAAAAAATATAAAGATAAAAGCTAGAGGCTATATAAGATAAAAGCTACGATAAAAGCTATGAAGCTAAAGGTTTGATGTGTTATTTTTTGTGGGTGTCCTTCATGACTGTACCTAGCTCTTCTTATATAGAATAAGCTCGTCCCAGCCCCATAGAAAAACCCTAGGCCGTTTTCAGACAAGAAAACTTAACATAGCCTCGGCCTAATAAGGAAAACATAAACTTCCGAAACTTCCAACCCATATTTGGCCCTCTTTTATGCTGAATTTGGAAAAGTCATAAACAATAAAGTTATAGATCTCTGTATTTTCCTTCAGTGACTTTTGGAATTGTGTCAATCCAATACTTGAGGAGAAAGTTACGGTATTTTTACCAAAATAGGTTCAGCAGATCCGCGGCCTAATAAGGAAAAAAACCTACTCTCGAAACTTCCGACCCAAGTCTGACCTCCTTCTACGCCGAATTTGGAGAAGTCACAAACTAGAAAGTTCTAGATCTGTGTTTTATCTTTTTGTAGCTTTTAGAATCGCATCAATCGGATATACGAGTAGGAAGATATGGCTATTTTACTGAAACATGGTCAAACAAATCCGAGAATTAATTTTCCGCTCCAACAGTTACTTACTCTTTCTTATTCCATTTTAAATGATTATATCTACTGGAATTATTAGTTTAAAAAATGGAATTCGAGCACCATGAGCGTTAAAAAATTATTGAATTTTTGGGGTCATTTTTCATAGTATTTCAACTAACTCAAATTCGGATGGAAGAGAATTGATCATCTGAATTAGAATAGCATCTGGACATCACACGTGACATCCGAATGTCATGCAGACTAGTACCGGCGACAGATGGGGTTATTTGATACACAGAATAGAAGAGGATATCAAAATTGAATTTCTTGGTTCGAGGGAAGTTGGTCCTTTTATGATTCGATTCAAATCTAATTTATTTTTAATAAATATCTTTATATCCGTCGACGTTGCCCGTGGCTGATTCGTGGTGGCGTTCTGGAAATAATTTGACGCCCACCGGGACGCGTGGGCGGGGTGGCGCGAGATTAGTCTGTAAAAACTAAAAAGGGCCGCGCGCGTTGATACGGATTCCTGTTTTCCACGCGTTTTCTTTTTCTTTTTCTTTTCGAAAAGGATAATCCGTACAAATACAAACGATAACGTGGAAGTGGTATTGACGAGTAACTTTGTACGAACTGTTTTTCCTCAAAAAAAACTTTATACGAACTGCTGGAATATTATTCTGATTTAATCCATTCTCGTTTACTTTTTTAGTTGGTAGGGAGTTTAGATATTTTTTAAAGTTCCCGCATAAATCCAGATTAGTTTGATAGCAGATGTTATAAGAAAAACAGGACAAGAGGAAAATAGTGAAGCGCGTAGAATTGAAAACCACGTGATTTCCATGCAGTCTCGAATTTTATTGGACAAGGGCCCGTTTCATGTATGACGAAAAACAGAAAAGTAGCGTTCAAATGCTAGCGCACCAATGTTGGGTGAAATTGTTCCAATTTTTTTAATGCGGGTAGTTGGATTAAAAATGGTTGATCTGGTGGTAGAATTGATTTTGTACCGGTCGAAAAGGTACCTTCAACACTGAACATTTCACGTAAAGCAATTCATTTTTTTTAAGTAGAAGTATTTTATTAAAATGAATAAAAAATGTACAACCTACCACGAGTGTATCGATAAAAAATATACACGGACTTACAATTCTCGCCTAAGTACCCAAATCTCAACAACATAGAAGTACATGAATGCTGAGAAAGCTTCGGATTGACCTTTTTCGGCATACAACACCTCTCTATTTAAGATCCACGTGATTGCAGATAAAGTAGCAAGCTTTGTCCACCCAAAATCTGTGGCGATTTCGTCCACACTAGCCATTCTCTAGCGTGCGAGAGAATGGTTTGACTAAGTAGTTTCTTGTTGCTCAAATCTCCTCGAAAGATGACTTTATTCCTGTGAAGCCAGATGCCCCATAAGATCGCTCCAAAAAGAGTTAGCCAAACTTTATCATCCATCTCTGATCTTGCAAGGCCTTTCCAGTTTGAGAGAGCCGAGCTTAAAGATCGACAAGAACACCAGCTAAATCTAAGCAGTCTCGCGAAGTAATTCCAGATAGACCATGAGAAAGGGCAATGAAGCAACAGATGGTCATTAGTCTCATCTTCCCTCCAACACAGCAGGCAGAATGAGTCCTAAGGAAGCAGAGAGCCTCTCCTGATCAGGGCATCACGTGTTGGAATTTTTTTTGCACTGCAATCTAGAGAAAGCACTCAACTTTTAGTGGAGTAAGGCCAGCCCAAACTTTGCGAACCTCCGAGATGATTTCAGTAATGACAGGGACTAAAGAGCTGTATAACTTGTAGCAGATGGATTTGGTTGAGAAGTTTTCATTCGTTGACAGACTCCAGCGTAGTTGATCTAGCCTCATGTTTGACATCCTGAAGCCCATCAACCTATTTTTCAGCATCAAGACCCGTTCTTGCTCCCATTGGAATAGTGTTCGAGTCCAGGTAAGGTTCCAATTTCACTCATTGTCTGACCAGTAACCACATTCTACCATGTTAAAATATTTTTGCATTGAGATACCAAGAAAGCCAGGGGAAAGAGTACCTTAGAGTTGTTCCATTGAGCCAGGTGTCAGTCCAGAAAAAGAAACGAGTATCATTGCTCGCATTGAACCGAATACCATCTCTGAACAAAGAACCCATATCTGAATTAGCAGTCAAAGCATCACAAACAGCTGACCAAGGACCCCCTTTCTTCCCCTGTAGCCTTGTTAGTGTTGAAGTGTTCTTAATATTATGAATCCTTGGGATAGTGCTTGCCCAATTACTTGTTGAAGGACGAAAATATTTCGAAGTACATATGGGTTGCTTCGGATCGTCGCCACTTCAATCTTCCTTGGATCGTCGCCCATTTGACCCTCCTTGGATCGTCACCAACTTCAATCCTTCGCAGATCGTCGTCAACCCCGACTTGGCAGGGTAGAGACTCTATATTGATGTCAAACTCAACGTTGATAAAATTTGAAGAGATTGTGTTAAGACGGACTCGGAAAGAGTGGGAAAAACTCAAGGGACTATGGTTGTAAATTGAGCAACTAGGGACTATGGTTGTTAGACATGACTAATTTGGCAGATTTCTAAACGTAGACAAGACTAATGGGCATAGGTCTTTTTATATTCAATGTGTTAGAAATGGGAATACTTATAACAAGGATTAGTTTTTAAGTTTTGTCGTTGTTCCTATAATCCAATTAAGAAAAGAAAATTGTGCCCGCTTAACTTGGGGTTGGATTTGGTTCTCGACGTGTAAAACGCGCAAGGATAGTCCTGGAGGATAAAATAGTCTACCCAATTATAATAAAATGGTCTACCTGGTTATGATAAAATGATATACTCAGTTGTGATAAAATGGTATACCCATTTATGATAAAATAGTCTCACGGGAGATGTCCCTGATAAAGAAAGTTAGATAAAATGGTCTACCAAATGAGCCATCTAACACCGTCCTGAAAACGGGCTTCCAGAACCAAATCTGGTCCCGCTTAACTTGGAGTCCAAGAATTTGGCCGAGTATCAGAATGAGAAATCGGCGACATAAGACAAGGTCCATGAGGCCCATAATTGGAGTGGAAGATGCATGGAGGGTACCCGTTAATCTCAGCTCATTTTTAATCCGATAAATGAGACTGAGCCCACCAAAGGCTATTGTAATATCACATATGTTATTCATAATTTTGTACATCCATAAAATGATTAGTTTAAATTTGAGTCCGAATTCAATATAATACAATACGTGAACAAACACGCGAAAGAGAATCAACAAACACTTAAATTATTTGATGATGATATTATTCTATCTTAAGTAAGAGGTCTTGAACTCAATTTCTTTAAAATAGACTATTGTTAAATTTTTTGGGTAAATTTTGTTACATTCCAAAAATTTTATTCGATTTGAATCTATATTAATCCAGTGAGTATCTAAATACTGGATAGTATGAAAAACTAGATTAAAGAGAAGGGCAAAATAGTCATAGGTACCTGTTGTTTGAAGAAATTGATTAGTTGGGACAATCTAGTATTATTTAGTCCCTTATATTTTCCAAATCAATTAATTAATCTCTCGGCTTAAATTCTGACCAAGACACTGTTCAAAATACCAAAAATACCCCCAAGTAAATGGGAAGAAATACCAATCGTCATGTTTCTTGATTTTTCATTGGATTTAATTTTGGATTTGAGTTTGGGGCGAGAATCCCGTCAACAATTATTTTTGACACTTGATTGGAAAAAAAAATTGCGTCTTTGGGTTTGTGTAGAGGTGAGGACTCTATTGAGGCTATTCTTGATTTTCTTAGTCAGTCGAAATGCCTTCTAAAAAAAAAGTCAGTCGAAATGGTTGATCTGAGAGCAAGGGAGAAGCTGAGAAGCGACGAGGGTGATAGGAGAGAGAACAATCGAGGGAGGTTGTCCATTATTTCTCGTCAACTTAAAATGGGTGGGAAACCCCTTGTTTAGTTTAGACGCGAATTGGACCCCAGTTACTGGTAACCACCATCACCATATGTACTTTTTCTTTTCCTTAGCAGAAATTCCAGTTTATGGTTCGTAAAATATTTTAGAAGGGGGAAGATGGAGGGAGATGGAATTTTTACTTTACGGCAATTTTATAATTTTTGAATAGGTTTAGGGGTATTTTTGGATGTTTCTGGGTGGAATTTCAATCGAGGGACTAATTAGTTAATTTTGAAAAATAATAAAAACTAAACAATACTACAATATTTTTATTAATAATTTTTTCAAATATCAAAGAACTACTATTTTGCACTAAAGAGAATCCTGGACTGCTAGAGTGGACATGATACAGCTGTTACATGCGAAAAGATTAAATTTTTTATACCGCCTCCGATACCAAGGTACTTTGGCCATAAAAGTTGATATTACGTAGATATTTGCTAAGTTGATGAATATAAAACTGAATTAAATAAAATTATGGTAAAAATCTACTTTAAAATTTTGTAAATTTGCACTTGACATTTTACTATTTTATAGTTTCAAAATGTTCCACCAAGCGACAAATTTCACTAGTAAATTTTCTGTTTTCTGTGCCTGCTCCCTCCCTACCCAAGCGCCACCGCACGCCCATAAAGCGATCCAACCCCAAACCTTTGTCCGGAGCCCACACCTTTTCCTCCTTTTTCTTCTTCGCTCTCAGAATGGCTCTACATGTTATTCTCGTGACCAACTCATGACATATAATACCAAAAGGGCGCAACTTGTCCTCACACCGCCATGGTCGTCACGAAGAAGCCCGACGCCCCCTGCGTCCTGGTCGTAGGGAACCACTGCCACGACGTCCTCTTCCATCAAAACGGCGCCGTTAAGGCCGAATCCCTCGGCGGCGCCGCCTCCTTCATCTCCGCCGTCCTCCAAGGCCTCTCCGTCCCCTTCCACCTCGTCTCCTTCGTCGGCGCCGACTTCCGCTACCCGGAGGCTACAACCTCCCATCCCCCGTCTGTCTCCCCATCCGCTCCCACCACGCTCTTCCACGCGGTATTTCCTGACGGCGGCGATCGCCTCCTCACTCGTGTCGCCGCATGTGATCCGATCCGGCCGGAGGATTTGCCGGAGGGTTCAGGCCGGTTTGACCTCGGCATGGCCGTCGCAGTGGCCGGCGAGATCCTGCCGGAGACACTGGAGCGGATGCTCGACCTCTGCACCGTGGTCCTCGCTGACGTACAGGCCCTAATCCGGGAGTTCCGCCTGGGGGACGGTCTCGTACGCCACGTGGCGGCTAAGGAGACCGCGTTCCGCCGCCTCCTCCCGAGGCTCGCCGTCGTCAAGGCTTCCTCCGAGGAGGCCAGATTCCTCGACGTGGAGGGGCTCCGGCGGGGCAGCAGGTGCTGCGTGGTGGTGACAGAAGGAAGGGAGGGGTGCAGGGTGCTGTGGGGGGAAGGAGGGGAGGCCGGAGTGGCGCCCTTCCCGGCCCGTCAGGTGGACCCCACCGGGGCCGGGGACAGCTTCCTCGGCGGGTTCGTAGGGGGGCTGGTCCACGGCCTGTGCGTACCTGATGCGGCCTTGGTGGGGAACTTGTTTGGTTCCCTCGCCGTTGAGCACATTGGGCTGCCTTCCTTTGATCCCTACTTCCTCCAGGTTGGTTGGCTTCTCTCTCCAGTGCATACAAGTGAACATTTAGCTGTATGGTGGAGTACTGAGGCATGAGCAAAGTTTCACAATTTAATTGGAAGAAAAAGAAAAGCTTTGTGCAACAACGAATTAAGCGGGGATGAATCTCCCATAGTCGGGTGATGTAGCTACGTTATTGGTTGTTGGGTACTTCCGATGTTTGAGCTTGTAGATTGCTGGTGTTTATATGGCTGATCCTGTCTGATTTGAACTAGCGTTTAAGCAGTGACACAGCGAGGAAATTTGGTTAATGGAGCAACAGCATTTGACATTCTTTGATTGTTGAATGATTGGCATTTAAGGCTTTGTTGATGTTGTTGCGGCTATGGACAGTCTTTATAACTTAGGTGGTTGCTGGTGCATTTATGCTTCTGTTCAGAAGTTCTCCTTTTCCTCCGAGCATGTTGCATCTGGTTGCGGTGGTGCTCCATCTTCTTTCACTGCCGTGTCGTTGCTTCAGTGTGTGTGGTCTGTAAATCCTTGCGATTCTTCTGTCTCTGGTGGTGACTGTGGAATTAGATACGTCCATATGCAAAGATGCCGCCTTTTGCTTTACTAGCTGTATCTTTTGACCACTTTAGAAGCCTTGGAAAGTCAGATGCATCGTTTGACTAATTAGAAGCGTCATAGAATCAGATGCTTCTCTGTGTATTCTTTTCCATTAGCCTTCCTGAGTTCCCAAAGTACACGGTGCTCATCTTTGCTTTGGTATATGTGTAGTTGGACTCGGTTTAGCGATTTTTATTCTCTATGGATGAGTTTGGTGGGAGATGGGTGTGACTCCTTGAAGAAATTTGAATGACCTTTCGATGAGAAAAAGTAAGGCATTGTATGATGTCTCGGAATGGACTGGTCTGAAAAATGAACTAACTGCATCTGAGTTAGGTCTAGATTTTGGATTTGGATGGCGATCAAGGCATGTGAAAGAAAATGACTGGTAAGTATGAAGTCTTCCCTAGCAGGAGAACGTTCTTCTGTGTGAGGGTTATGTCTTCCCTGCTTTCTCATGTTGTGCTATCCATCCATTGTTAACACCCCCATATTATGAAGGATTTTTAACTGTAGTATATTCATGAAAGGTCGATGTATTTTTGTTTCAGTATTGTGCTCAGCCGCTAACTTGCATCCATGTATAGATAAGAGTCGCTGGCAATAGAGTGAGGAATAGTATAATACTATAATTTTGGCTGTGGGTACTTCACTTCAATTGCATTGGATTGATGCTGAATGATGAGATCAGTTTCTGGATAAAAATTCAAAGCTAATGCAAAGCAGCCCATCCAATGGGGTGTCTGAAGTAGTTCATGTATTGTAGAGGTGCACATTGATTAGTGAAAAGTTCCTTGATTCCTGTCTATAATCAGGTTGCTATTATTTTGAGCTCGTTTTTTTCTATGCTATTGCTTGAAGAGATCGTACTGTCAAGGATCCTAACTTTGCCATTTCTTCCCTTCCAGAGGGTGAAAGACGAGGTGCAGAAACGAAGAATCCAGTATCAGCAAGGCGAAGGATGTGACGGCATGCTGAAGTTTTTGAAGCTTGCTGGCCACGAACAGTTCCATAGCTCTCTGAAGGAAGCACGGTTACTGTCCCATTCATCTGTTGAAGATTGTAAACAGGATCAGCCTGATTCTCCTGCAGACGTAGAAAATGGAACCGTCGTGCACTTAGCCGAGCCACACCTGTAGATCCTATGTAGTTAGCTAACACTAGGTGCCCACGATAAGCAATCGGAGGGGTGAGCTGTCTCCGGGAGTACATCGAAACTGGGGGCGTCATCAGCACCCAAATTGAGCTACCTATACTAGGAGTTGGACCTGGGGATGTCAAGTCGAAGAGGTCAGGACAGTGGGACTAAGATATCTTTGTATCCTTTGCATTGTCTTAGTGATCAGTCGGCAAGTGTGTGTGCCTCTCCGTACATGGCCTCCGTCTTCTTCGCTAGAACTTTCCTTTGATGTATGCAACTTCCTAACTCCTGACTACTTCACTCTTACTTGGAGCGCGCACCTGTGCGCTCGCTCGTGTATGTTCGCGGACATTTTGGTCATCGGATCGACTCGCTGTCTGGCTTTCCTGCAGATGTGATGCCACTTTTTGCAATGTTTAGTTGCATCAGCCAAGGTCTATACCTTTTCCAACTTGTGAAACAGCGTTCAATGTTACGGCAGTTTGGAGTCGTTCATGGATTCGACAATAAAAGAGGAGAGAAGTTTCAATTTCTCTCCACTTAAACTAACACTTTATGAAACAAAATATCGAAGAATTTTTATATCTAAAAAAAAATTAAGATATTCAATTGTCGCAATATAATTTATTGTATTAAATCTAATGTAAGATATATACTCAAAACTTTACCAACTTTATTATTGCTCCCTATTAATAGACGTACCAAACCGCAGTTCCACATTTTATCACCGCGTCAAATGGACCGCTGGTGCGTAGCCTTATCTACTTAAACACTCGAGTCGCTGGTTGGCGACAAGCAATGAGAAACGGCATTTCGGTTCGGAGACTCGAGTTTAGATTAGTTGGTTAATCCGTTAGTTACGTGACGATGCTATCGTTTCACAACATCCAGACGATTACAGCCTCCGGCGACCAGCTGCATCATATGCCACACAGACATTACCCCATCACCAACTACTCTCCTAATTCTCCTCCTCCTCCGGCGGCCGCGGAGACTGCGCTCTCTGTATCAGCAGCTGCCAATAAGGCGGAGGTGGTGCCGCGCCACGTGGCGGTGATAATGGACGGGAACGTGAGATGGGCCCGGAAGCGGGGGCTGGTGGCTGCGGCGGGGCACGAGGCCGGGGTCAGGTCGCTCAGGGAGCTCATCCGGCTGTGCTGCGAGTGGGGGGTCGCTGCTCTCACCGTCTTCGCCTTCTCCTGCGACAACTGGACCAGGCCTAAGGTCATATTCTACTCCTTTCATCTTGTTTCCATTATCGTGGCTCGAACTCGATATCTCTAATTACACGAGTTTGCTCGATGTAATATGCTCTATATACATACATACATATCGAAGGATGATTATTGATCCTTGCTCGTGTCGAGTGCAGCTGGAAGTCGATTTCTTGATGAGCTTGTTTGGAAGAATTTTCAGGTTGGAGCTGGAAAGGTTTCAGAGGTAAATGTGTATCATTTCCTAATGCCTCTGATAAATTCTGTGTCCTTGCTTGATTTCGAACTCTGTTGCAGGGACGGCATTCGAGTCTCGGCCATTGGCGACACGTCGAGGCTTCCCAAGTCACTAGAAAGGATCATAGGAAACGTGGAAGAAGCAACGAGGAAGAACTCCAAGCTTCACTTGATGGTAGCAATCAACTACAGCGGGAAGCGTGACGTGGTCCAGGCGTGCCGGAGCATTGCGGAGAAGGTGAAGACCGGGGACATCCAACTGGAGGATATAACCGATGCCCTGGTCGAGGAGGAACTCGAAACGAGCTGCTGCGAGTTCCCCTGCCCGGACCTGTTGATAAGGACCAGCGGCGAGTACCGGATCAGCAACTTCTTGCTGTGGCAACTGGCCTACACAGAGCTCTACTTTGTGCAGACGCTCTGGCCCGACTTTGGGGAGGCCGAGTTCGTGGAGGCATTGGCCTCGTTCCGGCAGAGACGGAGGCGGTACGGCGGGCGGGATTCGTGATCAATCTCGTCAAGCTAGCCTGCTCAGATGGTGCAAGTTTGATCCATGAAATTGAATGCGAACCTGATAGTCCATTTTCTATCAAACATTTCTGACAAATTACCCTTAAATAATACTTATAATTAAAAATGCACCATATGTTGACCGTGATTAATCGGCCTAGTTTCTCAGAACTCCTAAACTAATTAACTACCTTTTGAGGGGAAACTAATTAACTACCTAGTGGTACATTATGGTAAAGCTCAAGGACATATGCGTATTTTTCTCGTAATCATAAGTCATTTGGGCTTCTTGGCCCATATTTTGCTCATTTTTAATGGGCCCAGCCCAGCCCAATCCACTTCACCATCGCCTTCTTCCCAAATCGGCAAAACCCGCTCAATTCCTAGGGCACATTCTCCTCTCTCTCCCCCTCCCCGATCCCGGAGGAGAAGAAAACGGCGCCGCTTTACTAGGAAGTGCCAGCGAGGGAGGATGAATCCGCTAACGCTGGTGAAGAGGATACAGAACATAAACTCGAAGGAGGCGGCGCTAGGGATCTCCGATGAGGCATCGTGGCACGCCAAGTACAAGGGCTCCGCCTACGTCTACGCCGGCGGCCTCCCCTTCGACCTCACCGAAGGCGACCTCCTCGCCGTCTTCGCCCAATACGGGGAGGTTGTCGATGTCAATTTGGTCAGAGACAAGGGGACCGGAAAGTCCAAGGGTTTCGCCTTCGTTGCGTACGAGGATCAGAGGAGCACCATTCTCGCTGTAGGTTCGTTGGTTCCCCGCTCTCTCCTCTCTGTCTCCTTTTCCTCTCTCTCTCTTTCTCTCTCTCTGTTATTAGGGTTAATTTTGTTTGCGGGATTTGGCTGTTAGATAACTTGAACGGAGCGCAGATCTTGGGCCGGGTTATTAGGGTTGATCATGTTAGCAACTATAAGAAAAAAGAGGAGGAGGACGAGGAGGAGATGCAGCAAAAGCGGGAGGCACGGGGGGTCTGCCGTGCTTTCCAGAGGGGCGACTGTACCCGTGGTGCTGGCTGCAAGTTCTCCCACGATGAGCAGGTAAGCACGTACTGCTGAGTTTGCCTTTATGTTACGATCCGGAATAGAATTTAAGATTCATAGCAATATTAGAAGAGAAAGACAAGAGAAGGAGAAGGAGAGAAATTGGATAGATAGAAAATGGATTATATCTTTGCATAATCATCCATCTTACATAATAGGGACAATTGGTTACATGAAACTACCCACTACATCCACTAATAACACCACTAACACATAACTTACGTAACTTCTAAGACACAACTACCTCAATAACTAACATAAAACAAGAGATATTAACTAGTAATCTTGGTTCGTGACACTTTACAGTGCGTGTTTCGTGGTTGTATACCCGTTGAGGCTTGCTGTGAGGAGGATTCGTTGAGCTTAGAAATTAGTGATGTAGAAATGATATGAATGTGATCTGAACCAATCTGTCCCGAGTCCTTTGTTATTATGGTCTAGTTTACAAAGGGTCGGAGCGTTATATTGTTTGCAAGGAACAAGTTGCAAATTTTAGTTTGCTCGAGATTCGCAGAAGGAAAGTTCTAGTATTGTTCTCTCTCGATGTAATCCTGGATGCTAGTTCTGATCCACCTGTTACCCCTATTTATCCATCCTGGGTATTTCTTTCCCCTGTGTAATGCTTATTATGTTCGGTCAAGAAACCACTTTAGTATAATGAGCAGATTTGCATGTTGCTGCATTTTTTGTTAATTTGAAAAATTCCGTGGCATTTACTACTGTTTGGTGCTTATCCAGAGAGCTGCTAACACTGGCTGGGGTGCTGAGGATTCAAAATGGGAGGCACGAGGGGTCTGTCGTGCTTTCCAGAGAGGCGATTGTACCCGTGGTGCTGGCTGCAAGTTCTCCCACGATGAGCTGGTAAGCTTGTATTGCCTTTGCGGGGATGATATAGTGGAAGCCTAGAAGTGTAACTGGTTCTCTACACAATGTGGTTTACAGTGCGTGTTTCGTAGTTGTATACCTGTTGAGGCTTGCTGTGAGGAGGAATCAAATCAGTGATGTAAAAATGATATGAATGTGATGTGAACCAATCTGTCCTGAGTTCTTTGTCATTATGGTCTGGTGACAAAGGGGGTTGTAGTTTTCTATTCCTTGGCTTTGCAAGAAACAAGCTGTAACTTTTAGTTTGATTGAGATTCGCAGAAGGAAAATGCTAGTATCATTCTCTCTCGATGTAATCCTGGATGCTAGTTCTGTTCGAGCTGTTATCTTTAGTATTAGGTCCTGGGTATTTCTTTCTCTGGAAACTTGTGTGATGCTTATTATGCTTGGTTTTAGGAGTTTTTTTTTGGACAAACATGCTATTACTTACTACTGTTTGGTGCTTATCCAGAGAGCTGCTAACACTGGATGGGGTGCTGAGGATTCAAAATGGGGGCGTGACAATTTTGATGGTCCAAAAAGGAAGGAAAGTAGATTTGGAGATGATTTTAAAGATGGTGTTAGGAATGAGGAGAAGCGATCAAGGAGGTTCAATGAAGACAAATCAGAAGACCAAACCAACGTGAGGAAGCAAGTGAGCAGGCGTGAGGAGGATGATTTTAAACCAAAGTCGAGAGACAGAGATCGTGAGAGGGTTGAGAGGAGCTCGATAAGGCACGGAGATGTTAAGGAAAAGTCTAGAGGGGAAGCAGCATATAGTAGAGAGGAGGACAAGGGATCGCGGAGGCATACATATGATGAAGAATTTGAGTGCACGGAGAAAGCATATAGAGAAGAGGAAAGGAGATCGAGTAGGTATGCAGATGATGAGTATGATCTGAAGCACGGAGGGAAAGACTATAGGAGAGAGGAAAGCAAATCGAGGCGAACGGAGGATAATGAGCTACAACATGGAGGAGGAGGCAATGAAACTCCCAAAGGAAGAAGAGAAAAGAGGCAGAGATTCGATTCCAAGCCTAACGATAATGGAGATGGGAGTTTTAGGGACAGACATCCTTCGCATAGAGAAGCAGATGAACAACACAGGCGCAAGTGAGAGGTTGAGGTTCGTTCGTGCTCAAGCACCTGTAATTTCTTTTGTTGTAAAAATCAGGGAGTAGCTTCTTGCTTCCTCAAACCCTTTCGTTCTAGATGGGATTTGGATCGATTACTAATCCGAAAATTTATACCGTAATTGTTAGAGAGAAGCACGAAGAAACTCAATTACTTGATGTGATGAGTAATGATTTCTTTTATTTTACAGCTTCACATTTTGCAGTACAGCCAAGTAAGAAACATTGGAAACTTGTACAATGAGCAGCAATTAGCTATAGATAACAACGCAAGCAATCTCTCAACGTCTTCTATCCCATTGGCCTACGCCTCTAACAACGTTTCTCCATCTTGGTTTTTCTCCGAATATCTTCACAATCCATACATACTTCCTGGTGTATACCAAGCAGCCAAGGCCAATTCCCAACGGAAATCCAGTTGCATATCCAATGGCAACTGGCTTCCATCCGAAATGGAAGAGAGAACCCTCATCATCATCGTCATCAGGATCATCATCTTTGGAGGTAGAAGGTGGAGTCTCGCATTGCTTTGATAATGGATGTCCGCACAATGCGGGGTTCCCCAAGTATGAATCATTTTGGAACACATCGAACTGGTTACCATGTGGTATGGATCCGGTGAGATTGTTATTTGACACATTGAAGGAGGAGAGGAAAGTGAGCTGTGTAAGCTCCGGAGGGATCTCTCCTGAGAGATTGTTCCTTGACAAGTCCAGGGCTTCTAGATCGGATAGATTCGCCAGCGAAGATGGTATGGCTCCGGTGAGGATATTGTTGGAAAGATTGAGCAGACGGAGGCCACTCAGATTGCCGATGCTAATAGGAATGCGCCCTTCGAATCTGTTTCCCGAGAAATCAATGGCAACCAGACTTTCTATGATCTTCCCGTAGTTTCTTTCTACGCCTTTGCTTGTTAGCATCATATACAGAATGTAATGGGAACTCACTTGATCTCCGACTGATTCGTCTCCGCTGAAGCTTTGGTTATATTCCAAGTACGCTGCAGTGTCCGCTTTGATTTTCATAGCATTCCAACCAATGAAGTACCGAGTTGGCAGTGGACCTGAAAAATAGTTAGAAGAGATGTCGATGATGCGTAGCTTCGGAAATCGGTTGCTGAATTTGCTGCCTTTCAATTCTCCATACAAGCTATTTGATCGGAGGATGAGGACTCCAAGTTGCTCAAGTGTACCCAACCAAGACGGGAAAGTATCTCGTATCTGGTTTTCTGCAAAGTTCAGGAACTCCAGGCTCTGACAGTTAGACAGCGATCTTGGTAGCCTTCCATCGAAGCTGTTGCCCTCTAGCGTGAACACCTTCAGGTTGCAGAGGTTTGTTGGTGTTTGAGGAATGCTGCCGTGAAGGTTGTTTCCTCCCAGGGACAATACTTGAAGGGAAGCAACGGAGTTCGCCAAACATCGAGGAACTTCGCCACTCAAATTGTTGTATGACAGATCAAGAGTGGAAAGTGAACTGAGGCTGCAGAACTCTTCTGAGATTCCTCCTGCAAAATTGTTGCCATCGGCCGAAAATTCTACCGTGCTTGCGGGTGGTAAAGGAAGTGGCCCTTGGAACATGTTGTTACTTAGTAAGATCCATATCGCTTGAGACCAAGGAAGTACATTTGGCTCCAGTTCAAGGCCTGTGAGGAAATTATAGGAAAGATCTACAATCTCTAAGGTATCCCTGGACACGTTCCAGATCCACTGCGGAATCCGACCACTGATACTATTGTGGGGCAAATCCAACCAAGTCAGTTGGTCTTGATTATGAAGAAAGTATGGAAAGTGTTGCAAGTTGCACGATCCTAATCCCAACTCAAGAAACCTACCAGCAGAAGCATTTTGATTCCCGACATGGACCAAAGACAAGTTATTTCCAGACAGGAAGACATTTGTTAGCATTTCCAGCTCCAAGAACATGTTGAAGTCTACCTTGCCACTCAAGTTATTTTCCGCGAGGGTTAGATGTGACAGTTGTATCAACTGAGAAAACAGATTAGGAATTGGCCCTTGCAGATCATTATAAGAGAGGTCTATGTTGGGTATGGAGACTTCGGACACCGCGGGGGGACGTAGCCCCCGTCCAGAACTGGGATCGACCTGCGTGTGTGTTTTGGTTCTTAGGTTTGTTGGCACTATAAATACCTCGCTTCTCTGTCACTGTATATTAATCTTCTTCCTTGTGTAGAGAGAGACAGAGAGAGAAGAGGAGAGAGAAACACCATTGTTGAGCAAGTGAAGCTCCAAAGTGTAGATCGAGCTTGATATAGTGAAATCTCCTGGCTTGGTACGCCCCCGGACGTAGATCGGTTAAGATCGAACCGGGTGACCAAATCTGTTGTTCTTGTTTGACTGTGAGTTTTCTTTATTCGTAGTTGTGGTCGATCTCCTCGTTGTGTTCGTAGATCTTGCTCCGATCTTGTTCGTTGCGTTGTTTGGGTCCACGGGAAAGTGGGTTATTTCCCAACAGTCTATCTTCTGCAGCTGGCTCATATTGAAGAACCAAGATGGTAACGGACCTGTCAAACGACATGATCGAAGACTAATGTATGTAAGCCGGGTTAGATTTGCAAGATACGAAGGGAATTCACCTGGTAAGCTAATGAAAGGGAACCCCAAAAAGGTGAGCTTGGTTTGCTTGCCAAGCCACGACAAGGAAGATGAGTCGACATTTTCAAAGTTGTTGAAGGAAAGATCAAAGAAAGAGAGCTGAGTGAGCTTTTGAAGTGAATCTGGAAGTTGCCCTGAAAAACTACAGCTATAAAGATCCAACTTTTCTAGTGAATGAAGGTTTCCAATGGATACCGGAAGCGATCCACTAAATCCAGTATCAGCAAGTGCTAAACCTTCAAGTGGACTGCTATAGTTAAACTGAGGTAAAAATCCAACAAGATCGATGTTGTTGAAAAGCTTGATACGTTTCAGATTGTTGAATCTGAAGACTTCTGCAGGGAATCGACCGCGAAGTCCACAGTATGGAAGAGAGAGAGACCAGGGACGATAAGTTTACCATCATCTTAGGTATGGTGGAGGATATATCCACATAACCAAGATGAAGATGTTCTAACCTGGTTAAGTTTTCAACTATGGCTTCGAAAGTGTGTCCCTCAAGCATCAACCCGTCGTGATCGCTGGATATGTCCAAAGTAGACAATCTGGAAAGGCGGGAAATGCTTGAAGGAACGGATCCGGATAGCTGAGAGTAGGAAATGTTGAGATATGTGAGATGCGGAAAAAGGCCGGATATGGAGGGTACCAAAGAGTCTCTGAAATTGTTGTAGGCAAGGTTGAGATGACCAAGTTTTGATAGTTTGGATAGAGTGGTGTTGAATTGGAGAGAACCATACAAGCAACTGCTGCTGAGGTCGAGGCTGATCACGTGACCGCGTCGATATCGCATTCGACACCATCCCACGAGCAGCAGTTGCTTCGTACTCCATGCAGCATTTTCCACGACTCGAGCTTTGGATGATCAGAAGGACCACCGCACATGTTGATAGTTAAGCTCTGCTTGAACTGCAACAGTGCAGAAGCTTCATCATCGTGGCACACCGGAGGGGGAAAATGTGAAGGGGAGGAGGAAGCAAGAAAAAGCGAGAGGAACAAGAGCAAGCTCGTAATGAAGAAGAGTGATGGGTGATTAGCCATGTTCCTGAGTGTTCTTAAGGGCGTTGTTAGCTACTTCCCTCGTTGGGTATTAATATAATATTCTAGAGTCGTCTGTCAAATTTGCAAGTCATCCACTTGTTCATGTGGAAAATGTTGAAATCCGAGGCATTCAACGTTCTCGTAGATTTTGCTTTCAACACTACCAAAAGAAGGGGGAAAAAAAACCCAAGTCATCGACGCTATGATGATTCCTCTTGGTGAATCTGTCACATTATATTATTTTGGAAAAAAATACTCAAAAATATCTAAGATTTAATATAATGTATTAGAAACCCCAATTTTAGATGGTTAGTCTCTAAATTTTGTAAAATTGAACTCCGTTAACTTTAAGATTAATTTCGAGTCTAAAATATCATCAAACATTACCAAAATACTCCTCTCATATTTTAGAACTCAAAAGTCACCATAAAATATACTACACACAATAAAAAAAAACACATCGACCCATCAAAATAACGAAAAAATTAACTTTACTCCCCCTGTCTATCATACTCAATCAATTAATTATAAACTCAAACAATAAAATGTCATCCAGAGTTATTTTGGTGCACATGGCATGTAATAAATAATAAAATTTGATACCAATCAATAAAAAAAATAAAATTTTATATAAACAAGCAAAAAAATTAAATATCACCAATCTCCAAAAACCTACACTTACCAAAGTTTGGATCTCTGAGTATATTATCCCAAATTTTAGGAACTTGAAATTTTTTTACCCTATTTTTTTGGCGTTAAATGGTTTTTTCATGTATTGCCAAGCAACTTAACTACATATCATAATTTGGAAAATCCAATTGTAGGTATCATATGAAATTATCACATTATCATATAATAGACACATCGACAAGATCAAAACGAGACATTCAAGACTAAGATCTAATAAGAGAGACTCAAAAAATTCCTAGCTCAGTTTCGATTGAAAAAAAGGTTGAGACCCTTAGTTTTACGGGTGAGTTGAATTTGACTATACCAAATATCAAAAAATGATAAAGTTCTTGCATATTTACCTCCTCAAGGTGTTTAAACACTAAAAATGTAAATATTTTTTTAAATCTGAACTAACAAATGCGACCAGCTTGTTGCAAAACACACCTACCAATATTTTAAAATTTTAAATTAAATTTGAATATTTTAACATGATATTAAAACGGATTACAAATGTTACGATTTTTAAGTAAAAGTCGTCACACGACTGACTAATCAAGTCATGTTCAACTTTTCTTAAGTGCGTTGTTGGGATTTTGATCCAAATTCTTTGTATTGGGGCAATGACTTTAGGGTACTGCATCTTGACTTAGAGTTTTCTTTACCCTTAATTTTTCTTTCGTCGAAGAATTTTCCACTTAAATTGGAATAAACATGATATTTGATAGCATTTTATTCCAAGTTTGGAAAGGAAGAAAATTTTGTGGTCAAGCCCATGAGCCAAAACAAACACAATGAGGCCCAACTCGACCTTCTCTACTTTACCTATGCAAATTACCTTAGAAATTTACCTTTTTTTATAATTGAGGGGTACGAGCCCTCTAACCTTTAGTCATACGCAAGACGGGTTCATCGATTAATCGAGAATACTAATCTTCTTCAAATTATTCAAGTACGCATCCATACAGGTCAATGTAGGAGTTTCACGCACGAAAATGGTAAAAAATAATAGTTAGTGCGTATTTGGAGAGCACATCGCTAACGTGATTCCACGAAATGGTCCATACATCCTTTGAAATTTACCTTGAAAAATAGAAAATCCACCGCTCGGAGATGGAGGAAAAGGAGCATTGGTGGAATGTCCACAGATTAGGAACTGGGCTTGTATTTTGGTCCTTGGTCGGTCACACTCGTGACTTTATAAATAATATTTTTTGGAATAAAATATTATAATTATAAGAAAACAATATTTGAAGTCCCAATCGTTCCGAATTTCCCGGCAATAAAAATAGAAGCTTTTCTATATTTCCCATTTGTTGACAAATCACAAATTCATATGCATACTAGTCGCAAGTCATCGCATTGACTAAGCCATGGGACTCCATATGAGATGTTGCTTTGGAAATTTTCTTATTTTGAATTTGTCAAATGAAGAATTTTTACTACATCACTTTCCATTCTGACGTGGGATCGATGTCCCCTGATAGCTCTAGAACTTGAAATATTTGTTAAAACGCAGGGAGTAGACCAATTGCAAACTAGTACCTGATTTATTATGTTTTAGATTTGCATGTAGTAATTGATTATATAAGCAAGCAAGTCGTTTTCCTTACCACGACAAACAAGTGCAATGGCCGAGAAGTTTCAACCTCGACGCTCATTGGAGGGAGAAAATGATAGTATTAGGCATTTCAAACAACCTTCCTCATTACTGATAGGAGCTAGACCGGATGTTACTTAACAAAATTTGAAGTTTAAGTATTACGAATGTAAAATTTATTATTGAAAAAGTTACTTCCTAAATTAGAATTCGACAATACAATACTTTACTCTAAATATCTGAAATTTAAAAAAACTATTATATTCTGGTGTAACGCCCCGTGATTTGACCGACTGTCTCCACAGACCAACACGGGTCTTTCCAGCGTATTTTGTCCTCACTCGTACGCATCCCGAAAAACTTTCCAGGAGGTCACCCATCCTGGTCCTACTCCCGGCCAAACGCGTTTAACCTTGGAGTTCTCTCAAGATGTGTGCCGGAAAAAAAGGTGCACCTTGTTGATATGAATAGTCAAATCAAATCACTTAAGCATTTCAGACAGCACATATCATTTACGGGGTATCATATCTGGTATATTAAAAAATCACTATGACCAAATAATCGGAACACATTCGTAAAGAAAAAACAATTGACCAAGTCGTGTGCTTTTTTTTGGAAAGAGGGTCACGTCCTCAATAAATATCAAAATGAACAGAATTGTAAAGAAATATGAAAGATCCCAAGATTAGTTTTTTTTTGAAAGGGAGATTAGTTGGTATTGGACTATTAAAAAAATAACGTGAGAGCGAGATGGGCCACCAGCCAGACAAGCTAAGACACGTTTGTTTAGGATATAATTCTGGGAGCGGATTTGGTCCTGGAAGGCCAAATCCAACCAGGACCGTCCTGGACGATTCAATGGTTGATTTAGTTATGATTCAATGGTTCACTTAATTATGATTCAATGGTCTACCTAGTTATGATTCAATGGTCCGTTTTTTTCCGTCCCGGATAAATCGAGGTCCGTCCCAGTTACCCAGTTACGATTCAATGGTTTACTCAGTTACGATTCAATGGTTTACCCAGTTATGATTCAATGGTTGTGGGCTTTTTTTTGCACCCCCGTATTTCTGCATTTTTGCAAAATAGTCTCCGCGTGTCCTTCAATAAAAATCCTCCAGCACCGTGATGGATTTGGCCTCCAGAACTAAATTCGGTCCCTATAATTCTTTCTATTTTCGTATCTATATATCAAAATTTACCCCGCTATTTAAAAAAAAAGGCAATGTGGTAGCTATTCAGATGGAATCGACCGCTAAAAAGCTAGCATTTTGGAGAAATAAATAGGCTTGTACTGATTTACAATATTTTGTTAACCGAAAGGAGAAAGCCAGGGAGAAAAGCCCATATATCTACTACCAAGCGAGTCCGCCCGTAAAAAGTAATTAGCAATGTGAGCATGAGACATTTATCGAAGATGAATTATAACATCCCTAAAAAAAATGAATTATAACATTTTTTTTAATTTGTTTAAGATTTTTTAATTTATTTATCGACACATCATCGAGCTAAAGTGGTGGTTCACATCAGCAAATTGTTCTAATTAGCAATGCCACGTGAGATCAAATCAAGGTCAAGATACATATAATATAATATTAAGCCTGTCTTTTTCTTTTATAGGAACACTTTGTTTATTACAATGCAACGACTACTATTTGTAAATAGGAAAAAAACGCCCCCTTTGACTCGTTGACCGCGGAACACCAAAGCAACCGGGTAACGCCATAAATAGATACCCCTACTCCTCCCCTGCCCCTCCTTAGTTACTGTTCACCTTTTTAATTTTATAATTTTCCCGCCCAAATCCGGTCTAAATTTCTTTTATTCTTTTTGGTAGGAAATCTAATTTCCTTTCTGGAGGGTGAGTTGACGTCGTCATTACCTCGGAAACAGGCTGAATCTCTCTCCTCTCCGTGCACGTTGTCGCCCGAGCAGCGTGAGTTAGGGTTTTCTATGTTTCTGGGATTAGGGTTTTAGGGTTTTGTTGTCAGGGTTCTATGGGTTTCGTAGGTTAGGGTATCTGTCTTGTAACTTAATTAGTCATGGGTTTAGGGTTTTGTGGGTTAGGGTATCTACTGATTAATTTTGTTGCTAAATTATTTCATTGTTTGCGTGTCTTCCAGAAATAATTACTTGACCGTTGCTTCCGATCCATCCAAGGGTCTCACCTTCTTCATGGGTTAGGGTATATATTTAATTGGTTTATGTTGATGAATTGCAAATTCTTAAGTATGCTTACCTGGCCTTTTGCCTCTTGTCCATTTAGGCTCGATTGAACGTTATTCTACAAGCCATTGCTATTTTTCGAGTACGGAAAAGGTTTGCGACAATATGAAGTTTTATGGTTTTATCGTGATTTGCGACTCTATGTTGGGAATCTTTGCAGAAAATCAAGACCCCCAACTCTAACTACAAGGGCAAGTGGAACACACTTTTGATTGAAAATTAAGGTTTGTTTTTATCTCTGATTGTATGGTTAATTATCATGCCTTTATGAACTTCGCCTGCCATTTCATTTAGGGGGTTTCCATTCATTTACCACATGCATTCGTGCATTCATACATAAAACATTCATGCATTCGCGTCGTGATTCATGCGATCATACATTTAGACATTCATGCATTCATGCAATCATACATTCATAGTGATATACTTGTTTATATTTGGTGGAGTTTGTCTTTCTCTAGATTTGTAATCTTCTGTCTTTTCTCTATGTTTGCGAGGATAATTCTGGTGGAGTAACTGGAGTTACAATCGAGGTAGATTCTAATGTTGGGCCAGCAGTAAAGGCAAGTGCAACCTTGACAGTCACAAGGGCCAAGGCAACCAAAATATATATATATTTTAATGTGGTGGTTGCTGACGTCCTATATATATATATATACGTGAACTTCAAGTGAAAGTTCTGATTTTTTTTTAAAAAGTAAATTTTATTGAATCCACCAAAAAGTAATTACAAATGTAATTACAACGAAATGTACTATATTGACTGTTAACTTGTTTCCAGGCCATCAATAAGGTGGTTCCAAATCTTGTGAAGATGTGAGATAAAAAGGGCACTCGAGAAGGTAATATCAGCCATTTATACCTTCCCCAGTACTGGATTTGGGGCATCACTGGGGGCGTTGAGGATTTTCGAATGTGATAGCTGTAATTTGCTCTCCATCTCGCGGTACTTGACTATTTAGGTCGTTCAAGCTAAATATTTGTTACATTTGCTAGAGAAAGAAGTGAGTTGCAACCTTACAACTTTATTCTTTTGGAACTTTTTTGCTTCTGTATTGTCTATTGACATTGGTGTTTATTTCCAGATTAATGAGCTGACCAAAAAGTGCGTCAAGTCAACAACAGATGTGTATAGCAAAAAAATTGGGGGTGTTGAGTATTTTTTAATGCAATATCTGTAATGTGCTCTCCGCCACACGGTACTTGGCTATTTAGGTCGTTCAATCTAAATATTTGTTGCATTTGTAGGCACTAGATTCAATAAAAAGACCTGGTTCAAGTTTGCCCAAAAATGATGTGAAGAAACTAGAGAAAGAGGTTGCAACTTTATCTTTTAGAAGCCTTTTTTTTTCTCATGTAATGTATATGGACATTGGTGAATGTTTCCAGATCAAAAGTTTTCTCAAATCAGCAGAGGACATGTGTAAAGCAAAGGTAAAGGAGATTACTATGGGCTGATTCTTGTAACTTCATTTCTTTCTCAAACTAACTTATCTTTCTTGCCGCTATTATTGGAGGACATTGGCCGATCAATTGCATCGCAGGTGTCATAGTTTCAGCATGAGGATTGGAGATGAGGAGGATGGTGAATGGCCTCTGCCAACTCTGAATACAGGAGACCATGGAAGGCAAAGGTTTGTGATGTGTAAAGCAAAGGTAAAGGAGATTACTACTGGCCGATCAATTGCATCGCAAGTGTCATAGTTTCAGCATGAGGATTAGAGATGAGGAGGATGGTGAATGGCCTCTGCCAACCCTGAATACAGGAGACCATGGAAGGCAAAGGTTTGTGACATGCGTGAAGCAAAAGTAAAGGAGATTACTACTGGTTGATTCTTGGAACTCCATTTCTTTCTCAAACTAACCCATCTTTCTGGCCGCTATTATTGGAAGACATTGGCCGATAAGTTGCATCGCGCGTGTCGTAGTTTCAGCATGAGGATTGGAGAAAGAAGTGAGTTGCAACCTGACAACTTTATTCTTTAGAAACTTTTTTGCATCATATTGTCTATCTTTATGGGTGTTTGTTTCCAGATTGATGAGCTGACCAAAAAGTGTGCCAAGTCAGCAACGAACATGTGTAAAGTAAAAGAACTGGGGGCAATTGAGGATTTTCTAATGTGATATTTGTAATGTGCTCTCCATCACATGGTACTTAACTATTTAGGTCGTTCAAGCTAAATATTTGTTGCATTTGCAGGCACTAGATTCACTAAAGACCCGGTTCAAGTTTTTCCAAGGATGATATGAAGAAACAAGAGAAAAAGGTTGTAACTTTATTTTTTAGAAGCCTTTTTGCTCATGTACTGTTGATTGACATCGATGTATGTTTCCAGATTGATGAGCTGACCAAAAAATTTGTCAAGTCAGCAGAGGACATGTGTAAAGCAAAGGTAAATGAGATTGCTTGTGGATCTGATTTTGTGAGCTTTGTTTCTTTCTTAAACTAACCAATCTTTTTGGCTGCTATTATTGGAGGACATTGGCCGATCGATTGCTCCACGACTGTTGTAGTTTCACCATGAGGATTGTAGATGAGGAGGATGGCGAATGGCATGTACCAACTATTGCCAACCCTGAATACGGGGTACCAAGGTTTCTAACGGTAAGGAGCTGTATCGCTTTATTAGTTGATTCAGTTATGTCTTGAACTTGAAATGATCTAATAGCGTGGAAAATATCCTAAATGTCTGAAATTGCAGAATGAGAATGGGATAATGATGAGGTTGGTGAATGGGCTGCTCCCACTATTGCCAACCCTCAATACATGTACCATGGAAGCCCAAGGTTTGCGACTATAAGTTGTATGGCTTTTTTGAGATTTGTGATTCTACGTCGGGAACTCGTTGCAGCTATCTTTGCAGAAAATCATGATCCCGAAATATAAATACAATGGCAACTGGAAGATACTTTTGATTGAAAACTCAGGTTTTTCTTATCCTTGATTGTGTAGTTAATTTTCCTGCCCTCATTCGTGAACATTGCCTACCATTTGATCATAGGGGTTGGGGTTTTCATTCATCTACCACATGCATCCATTCATGCATGCTTACATTTATGCATTCACACTTTCATTCACGCAACCATACATTTAGACATTCACACATAATGCAATCATACATTATGTTATGATTAATGGTATTTACTAATGATGGTGTTTGGAGTATTTTAATTGCAGACGCTTATAATGATCAAAACACGGATCTTGTTATAAGTTTGACTGTTGTTGGGGGTTCTTCAGACCATGACCGATTTCCATTGCCAAAGAGTCAGGTTAAGTCTAGGTTGTAAATTTGTGCTCCCCAATAACTCGTTTGTCCACGACAAATCACTTATAAGGTGTTCAATCTGATACCATGTAGGTTAAATATTCGTTTCATTTGCAGGCCCTAGATTCAATAAAAACTGTTCAAGTTTGGCCAAGGATGATGTTATGAAACTAGAAAAAGAAGTGAGTTGCAACCTTACAACTTTATCCTTTAGAAACCTTTCTGCTCGTGTACTGTCTATAGACATTGGAGCATGTTTCCAGATTGACAAGCCGACCAAAACGTATGTCAAGTCAGTAAAAGACATGAAAGTAAAGGAGCTGGGGCGTTGAGGATTTCGAAGGTGATATCTCTAATGTTCTCTTCATCACATGGTGCTTCACTATTTAGGTCGTTTATTCTAAATATTTGTTGCATTTGCAGGCACTACAATATACAGTCAAAAGACTGTGTTCAAGTTTTTCCAAGGATGATGTGAAGAAACAAGAGAAAGAGTTTGCAACTCTATCCTTTAGTAGCCTTTTTGCTCATGTACTGTCTATTGACATTGGTGTATATTTTCAGATTAATGAGCTGACCAAAAAGTTTGTCAAGTTAACAGAGGACATATTTAACGCAAAGGTAAAGGAGATAGCTTCTGGCTTATTCTTGTAACTTCATTCTGGCTGCTATTATTGGTGGATGTCGGCTGATCAATTGCATCGCGACTATCGTAGTTTCGGCTTAGGATTGTGGATGAGGGGGATGTCGAATGGCCTGTTCCGACTATTGCTCCAGTCCTGAATACAGGGGACCATGGAAGCCAAAGGTTTGTGACGGTAAGGAGTTGTATCGCTTTATTAGTTGATTCAATTATTATGTCTTGAACTTGAAATGATCTACACTAGTGTGGAAAATATCCTGAAAGTCTGAATTAAGAATGAGAATTGGATGATGATGTTGGTGGATGGACTGCTCCCACGATTGCTAACCATGAATACAGGTACCGTGGAATCCAAAGGTTTGCGACTGTAAGTTATATAGCTCTATTAAGACTTGTGATTCTACACCGGAATTTATTGCAGCTACCTTTGATTGAAAACTCGGGGTTTTTAAAAAAAAAAAATCTTTTTTGAACATCGCTTGCCATTTGAACAAGGGAGTTTCCGTTCATTTACCATGTGCATTCATGCATGCATCCATTCATACATGAAACATTCATGCATTCACATATTGATTCATCCAATCATACATTTAGATAATTGCACATTCATGCAATCAGACATTCGCGAATTCATATGTTATGTTACCATTAATGATATTTACCGGTGATGTTGGCCTTCTGCGGACCATGACCGATTTCTATTGCCAAAGGTTTGGTTTGCAAGAAGAAAAGCAGGTCAAGTATGAGTTGTAAATTTGTGATCCCAAACTCCTTTGTTCTTATCACGACAAATCTCTTATGTTGTTAGCAAAATTAATAAATGAAAGTTTTCGCTAACCGGATCTGTCTATTTTATGACTTGGAATAGCTACAGAAACTTGTAATATTTGTTCAAACGCGGGAATTGGACCAATTGCAAATTAGTACTTGATTTATTGTTATCGTGTCTTAGATTTTATGTAATTATATAAGCAAGTAAATTGTTTTCTGTTTGAAACCAACAATAAATTCGACTCTCACCACGTAATTGGGCTGCGGTAGTAACAAAAATGAAAAGTAATCCTGACCAAGGCACCACGTAATACTCTTGGAATAATGATTGTTTAGAAGCAATTTATTTTCAGTCATTCCTTGTGAGATCGAACTTAGCCCACTTGCCTCTCTAAAAACAAAACTTGGCCTACTTGCTAGGATGTTTATCTCATTTTTGACGCATTCTACTGAATATTTTTGTCAAACTATTTTGACGAATGATAGAACACAACCTAAAAAATTGAGTAAATATAAATAGAAAGTTCTTACAAAAGAAAATGTAGTCATACTTCCAAGACGTCCCAATAGAAATACCTAGACATAATAAAAAAATTTCGAGTTCGAATATATTATGGGCCGAATCGTGTTGTTGCAAGCCCGTGTAGATCCTCTCGAGGCCCAAAATCAAAATTTCAATCCCCCTTTTCTTTTCTGCTCCTCATCTAACGTTTTGCACTTCCCGCCATCAGTTTTACCACGTCACCTAATAGCGGTTAGCTAGATAACCACACAAGTAATACAGCCAAGTAAGAAAAATGGGAAACTTGTACAATGAGCAGCAATTAGCTAGATAACCACACAAGCAATCTCTCCATCTTGGCTTTTCTCCGAATATCTTCACAATCCCAAAGGAAACCCACTTGCATATCTTATGGCAACTGGCTTCCATCCGAAATGGAAGAGAGAGCCCTCGTCCTCATCATCAGGATCATCATCTTCGGAGGTGGAACGCGGGGTCCCGCATCGCTTTGATAATGGATGTCCGCACAATGCGGGGGTTCCCCAAGTGTGAATCATTTTGGAACACATCGAACTGGTTACCGCGTGGTATGGATCCTGTGAGATTGTTATCTGACACATTGAAGAAGGAGAGGAAAGTGAGGCGTGCAAGCTTCTAAGGGATCTTCCCAGAGAGATTGTTCCTTGACAAGTCCAGGGCTTCTAGATCGGATAGATTCGCCAGCGAAGATGGTACGGCTCTGGTGAGGATATTGTTAGAAATATTGAGCAGACGGAGGCCACTAATAGGAATGCCCTTCGCATCTTGTTTCCCAATAAATCTATGGCAACCAGACTTTCCATGATCTTCCCGTAGTTTCTTTCTACGCCTTTGCTTGTTAGCATCATGTACAGAATGTAATGGGAACTCACATGATCTCCAACTAATCTGTCTCAATCGGCTCCTTTTTTCATTTTTGGTCATGAAAATGACCAAAATATCCTTAAACAAAAAATAAAATTTTTTACCCGCTCCCCCCTCCCCCTCCTGCTCCCCCCCTCCTCCAGAGGCCTAGGCAGCGACTTCGGGTCAAGCCCGCCCGGATCCATCGAGCCGAGAACCGACCCCAGCGACAACGACGCGAAGTCCTCCGCCAGCCCCATCCCAGCCATAGCAACAGGCCCAGCGACGGGAGGAGGTCCCGGGGGGTATGACATAGGAGGAGGCTGCTGCTGGAAGGCGGCGGCGGAAGAAGCTTTGGTTTGATTCCAAGTACGTTGCAGTGTCCGCTTTGATTTTCATAGCATTCCAACCAATGAAGTACCGAGTTGGCAGTGGACCCGAAAAATTGTTAGAAGAGATGTCGATGATGCGTAGCTTCGGAATCCGACCACTGCGGAATCCGACCACTGATACTATTGTGGGGCAAATCCAACCAAGTCAGTTGGTCTTGATCATGAAGAAAGTATGGAACGTGATGGAAGTTGCATGATCCTAATACTACTCTAATTAGGAATTTGGAACAATCCCTAACAACAAGTTATTTCCAGACAGGAAGACATTTGTTAGCATTTCCAGCTCCAAGAACATGTTGAAGTCTACCTTGCCACTCAAGTTATTTTCCGCGAGGGTTAGATGTGACAGTTGTGTCAACTGAGACAACAGATTAGGAATTGGCCCTTGCAGATCATTATAAGAGAGGTCTATCTTCTGCAGCTGGCTCATATTGAAGAACCAAGATGGTAACGGACCTGTCAAACGACATGATCGAAGACTAATGTATGTAAGCCGGGTTAGATTTGCAAGATACGAAGGGATTTCACCTGGTAAGCTAATGAAGGGGAACCCCAAAAAGGTGAGCTTGGTTTGCTTGCCAAGCCACGACAAGGAAGATGAGTCGACATTTTCGAAGTTGTTGAAGGAAAGATCAAAGAAAGAGAGCTGAGTGAGCTTTTGAAGTGAATCTGGAAGTTGCCCTGAAAAACTACAGCTATAAAGATCCAACTTTTCTAGTGAATGAAGGTTTCCGATGGATACCGGAAGCGATCCACTAAATCCAGTACCAGCAAGTGCTAAACCTTCAAGTGGACTGCAATGGTTAAACTGGGGTAGAAATCCAACAAGATCGATGTTGTCGAAAAGCTCGATACGTTTCAGGTTGTCGAAATTGAAGACTTCTGCGGGAAATCGACCGCGAAGTCCACAGTATGGATGAGAAAGAGAGATTACGGACGATAAGTTTACCATCATCTTAGGTATGGTGGAGGATATATCCACATAACCAAGATGAAGATGTTCTAACCTGGTAAAATTTCCAACTAAGGCTTCGAAAGTGTGTCCCTCGAGCATCAAACCCATCATGATCGCTGGATATGTCCAAAGTAGACAACCCGAAAAGACCGGACATGGATGACCAAGTTCTGATAGTTTGGAAAGAGTGGTGTTGAAGCTGAGAGAACCATACAAGCAACTGCTGCTGAGGTCGACCCGTGTCGATATCGCATTCGACACCAACCCACGAGCAGCAGTTGCTTCCTTCTCCATGCAGCAGTTTCCATGACTCGAGCTTTGGATGATCAGAAGGACCACAGCACATGTTGATAGTTAAGCTCTGCTTGAACTGCAACAGTGCAGAAGCTTCATCATCGTGGCACAGTGAAGGGGGAAAATGTGAAGGGGAGGAAGCAAGAGGAAGCGAGAGGAACAAGAACAAGCTCGTAGAGAAGAAGAGAGATGGGTGATTAGCCATGTTCATGTGTTTTCTACTCTTAATAGCGTGATTAGCTAACTTCCCCCCCGTTTTGGGTCTTAATATAATAAGCCATTCATTTGGGTAGGAGAATTTGGCAAAAGTACAATTTTCAAACTCTCGCATTAATAAAAAAAATTCTCTTTTAAAAATATGTCATCGCTCAACGTTAATATCTGAGGCTCGTTGTTCTTGTAGATTTTTACCGGCAACACCACCACAAGAAGGAGGGGAAAAAAAAATACCCAAGTCATCGACGAAATGATGGTTCCTCTTGGTGCATCTCACATAATATCGTTTTTGACGTTGAATGGTTTGTCATATATTGACAAACGAGTTAACTAGATATCATAATTTGGCAAGCACAATTTTAGATATCTTATGTTTGGCAAAAATGTTTGAAATTATTATTTTATTAATTATGAGTATGTTTTTAAATATACAAAATTTACTTACAATAATCTAAATATTTTGGGTTGAATTTGAAAATTTTACGATGGTTAATTCATAAAGCCGTAAGCGCTTCGGTTTCCAAGTCAAAGTCGTCACACAAGTGACGAACCAAGTTACGTTGGGATTTGTACTGGGACAATAACATTATGTCCATGCAATACCAATATATAGATCTTAGTTGGTTGTTGCTGAGTGATTGGAGTGTTAGATATCTTATGTTTGGCAAAAATGTTTGAAATTATTACTTTATTAATTATGAGTATGTTTTTAAATATACAAAATTTACTTGTAATAATCTAAATATTTTGGGTTGAATTTGAAAATTTTACGACGGTTAATTCATAAAGTCGTAAGCGCTTCGGTTTCCAAGTCAAAGTCGTCACACAAGTGACGAACCAAGTTACGTTGGGATTTGTACTGGGACAATAACATTATGTCCATGCAATACCAATATATAGATCTTAGTTGGTTGTTGCTGAGTGATTGGAGTGTTAGATATCTTATGTTTGGCAAAAATGTTTGAAATTATTACTTTATTAATTATGAGTATGTTTTTAAATATACAAAATTTACTTGCAATAATCTAAATATTTTGGGTTGAATTTGAAAATTTTACGACGGTTAATTCATAAAGCCGTAAGCGCTTCGGTTTCCAAGTCAAAGTCGTCACACAAGTGACGAACCAAGTTACGTTGGGATTTGTACTGGGACAATAACATTATGTCCATGCAATACCAATATATAGATCTTAGTTGGTTGTTGCTGAGTGATTGGAGTGCCATTAGATATTGAGAAGGTTTGAGAAATCTTACGCTACTTCTTTTTAGAGTACTGGATCTTGACAGACTTTTCCTTGCCCTCAATTTTTATTCCATCTTAGAATTTTTCGAGTAAACATGATTTTTTTAATATCATTTTATTCCAAGTTTGGAAAGGAAGAAAATTTTGTGGTCGAGCCCATGGGCCAAAACAAACACCACATGGCCCAACTCAACCTTCTCTAATTTACCTTTTTTTTATAACTGAGCCGCACTGCGCCTCTAACTTTTGTTCATAATACAAGATTGGTACATCAGAAATACTAATCTTCTTTTTCGTGTCAAACTATGTGTCTTGATGCTTATCAAAATAGTAGAAAGTTTGGATTTTAATCTCAATGAGCAGCTCATTTTCCATCGTTGTTGCTCCACTTTGCGGAAAATGGTCGATCAAAAGCATCCTTGCTAAAAAAAATTGTTTTGGTGAACAAAATTTGCTTGTTGCTCAACTTGTGGAAACTAAAGGAGCTATTTTGATCGCCAATGGCAGGAATACACGAGCTATTTTGATCTGTAGATATTTTTCAAGAACTGCTGTCTTTCACCCTAAAAAACTGTTGTCTTTATAGTATTTAGTTTCTAGTTACAGCAAAAAAAAGCTATTAGCAAAATTCAACCTTTTCTCCATTAGAATGATTTTTTTTTGCGATCTCTATTTTTCAGATTTGAGATTCGATGTATTAACTCCATCAAATTCATGACATTTTGTGATGAAAGTTTTCTTTTTTTACTTGAATATAGTTTATGCAGAGCCAATGGGCATTTGGCCTAGGGCATTGGCGTTGTTCAACTTTAAGGAAGTCAAATGTTCAATTCCTGACATTGTAACTAGGTGTAATATTTATTTGTCAAAAAATATAGTTTCTACAGAACAGTGTTCAATTTCTGACATTGTAACTAGGTATAATATTTATTTGTCAAAAAATATAGTTTCTACAGAGTGAAGGCATGTAAGCTACAAGTAGAGAATCATCTCTTAAAAAAAAGAAGAAAGCAAAAACAAGGTGTTGTGTCATAAAATTGTGTTTATGAATTTAGCATAATTTGTAGACAATTTGCAATATAGCCTGACCCTGAGAGCAGAAATAAGAAAATTTAATCACAAAAGAGAGTTTCATAGAGCTCATAAATTTAATGTTGTTTCAACAAATTACTTTCATATCCATAGGCCGTTTAATAAAAAACTGTATTGCATCACATCAGAAAGGATGAACAAGTGCTATCTACTGAGTTTTAATGCGGTTCAAATTTGAGACTTTTAATTAACTTAGAATAAAACTTTAAATTTCACGGTGGTTAACTATTTTTAGTTCTAGCATACCTAATTCGCAACTATGATGTCGTGGCCTAGTTTCGGTAGAAGACGTTAATGACTTTTTAAGGTAAATATCTAATATCTAAAATCAAAGCCTTGTTCGATTTATTTAGAGAATAATTCGCTTAATGATACATTCATAAAATAAAGTTCAAAATTTCCTTGATAAAATCTAAATTTTTTAATAATTGGAAAACGGTGTATGCTATTCATGCTGCATGAATTAATTTAATTTGGCTGCTAATCTTCAAGAAGGACCACCGGCTTAAAGTACGTATGTACCCTAGACTGGAAGACCATATATGAGACTTGTCGGCCAGAATGCAACTTGACATTTTTTAATGTTTAGAATGTTTTTACTTCTTCAATCTGAATTGGAACTATGAATTATGAAATCTGTGTCTAATTTTGGACGCTACCCTTTTAAATATTTAATTAGTTATTAAGGTCAGAGTGCAACTTGAGATTAGTAAACTAATTGGTTGAAAAAGAATAAAACTGCTGCTGTTTGGAATAAATGATATAACTATTTAGTTTCGTTATTCCGATAAAACTGCTGCTGTTTCGTTATTTCGTTACCAAACATGTTCAAACAAAACGAAGCAGCCACCTAAATAGTCATAAATTCAGAAAGTATTATATCATCAGACTTCCGCAGTGTTGTGGAACTCTCCACCGGAACGACGACGGATCCCCAGCTTTCTCGCTGGAATTCAGCGAATAAAACTTGGTCCAATCTTCAAGCACGAGCTTCAAGTCCTTCACCTTGTTCTCGAGCCCGAGGCAGCAATTCGCGTGCATGGTGCAGAGGAGGTTCAAATCCCTGCTCGGTTCGCAAAACCCACCGAAATAAGCTGTGCTTAGGAACTTGATACGGATACGAACCTCGCTAACGAAGCGATCGTGCTTGATCAGGTTGAAGACGTCTTGTGTTTTATTCCCCGGATGGGCCTCCCTAGAGGAGTACCAGTACTTGTAGAAATGGATCGTCCGGTTGTTGGATTTTACGTAGTTGAATCCTCCGTTCGGGCTGTTGTTTAGGTCGTCGGGGTTGCCGTTGTATTTGTCGCATGCGATCTGGAAGTCGGCGTCGAGGAAGAAGTGCGGGAACGGATCCTGAAGCCACATGATGTCTGCATCCTTTTTATAAAAAAAGGAAAAGGTATAAGTATTTAGAAACCCGACTAATTCCAATTGGAGTTGAAAGAAGAGCGTAGTTAATTACTATGAATATGAACGGTGATTTGAGTGGTGACGCGATCTATAATTGAACTTAGGTCATTTTTCAACTTAAATTCAGATGACGGTTTATCTGATTAGTCAGTTCATATACTTATACAGGTCCGTCAAACAAAATAGCCAAATTTTTTTTAAATGAGTTTTATGGGATTAAAGGAAATAATATTATACTTATAAACCTTGTAAATTATAATTTTTTAAATAAAATTAGATTATAATTATAATTATTAACATTTTAATACTAGATGTAATTATGAAAATATATTTATTATGTGAAAATATACAGTTTGACCAATAGTCTAACTGGTTAGACTGGATAAATTGGGAAATAGAAGATTCCGATTCACCCTTTAGTTCATTTTTTGAAACCATATGATGTGGCATCTTTTTTATAAAAAGAAATGGCGGAAGTAGTTAGAAAGTATCTTATCCAGACTGGGGATAGAAAAGATCATAAATAATTACCGTGAGAACAAAGTTGTATCCCATCTCAAGAACAGTGGTTAGGAAGAGGATCCTTCTCCACATCATCTTCAAGTAAACCGGGGTCATGAAGTAGGCCTCCTTCTTCGACTGTTCCTTACTCGCGCCGTCGAACTTGATCTCGTAGCAATGCCGGTGTACGTGGAGGCAATGGGCGTGCGCCACGTGGTCCAGTGACACGATTAACAAATTGTCTAGCAGTCTCTTCGTCCCATTTCCTTTGCTAAAACTCTCCAAGAAGAGGTCAACTATGGAGTTTGGAGCTGCCCATGCCTGATTCGAGATTGTAATAATGACCGTCTTGTTTGGGTTTGCTGCTCTCTTTAGGACCTTTTCCAACTCCATGTTCGTTTTCCCCTGCAAGTCAACGTCTTTACAGTTAATAACGGATTTAGAATCTTCGTCCTAAAAGTGATCACACTTTTTCTTCTTAATGGAATGGCCAATTATGTAAAGATTAGTTGAGGAAGCGAGAATTAATCGTGGTCCTTTTTCTTTAGCCGGTAATAAAATTTATTCTTTGAGCAACAACATTGAGAGGAGTCGTTATGTTGTTACAGGGTCTCTTTCTCGTTAAGAATAATAGAAAGGAAAATATATTATTAGTAGGGATCAGGATGACCCGTATGGTAGAGTTTCATACCATACCTTATCATTGATTCTAGAAAATTTTTAGTATTAGACTCCTATTAGGATATGTAGTGTCTGAGACTTAAATATTTTACACCTACTGGGGACAGATTATGACATTTGGAAATAAAGGAAGTGTTGGAATTACACCTATGATTGTCATAATTACGATATTCATAAGTAGGCTCATGAATTTCATAATCTCCCTATCTAGTGGGAGGAAGTCGTAGAATCTGTAACGGCTACGGATAGGTTTATGGCGGACAATTGGATGACCTCTTCTCGAGTTTTATTTAAAGCATGGAATCTATAGAATTGGCACGCACGAGAACGCGATTGAGAACGCCTCCAAGAATGTGTGAGTGACACGCGTACACACATGCATGAAAATAGGCATTCGAATCACTCTCAATGCCTCCCAACATTTAGGCTCTAGAATCTAATCCTAGTTTCAAATACGTGATCTAGGATGAGCTAGTGACAAACTTCCATTACGATCATGTGATAAAACTGTAAAGACGAAGGATCTTGTGGAGTGTCTATGCTATAACATGTATTTAACATTATATGGCTTAATATGAATACATTTGTATTTCAGATTTATGCCTATATGAATGAGAACCATATGCATGAAATCCTTCAAGAAGAGTTTAAAAATGGTAGAAAAAAAAAACCCATCAAAAGATGAAAATGAGTATTCCGCTACTTTTTCATTAGACTTATCGCGGTATATATAACCTTTACAAAGTAGGGTTAGGGTTTTTAACCACACATCTCCTATCATGATATTACATCTACAAACTTACTTTCCTAATCATGCCAGGTTGAGTGACACTAAGATACATCAATCATCCCACCAACCGTCGATAACGAGTAGTATATTCGATTACTTCATCAGTAAGTGATGATTTTTCTCTATTGGAATCAGACTAGGTCGAGTACCCTCCTTGCCACATTCTTGAAGTATATCAAGCAAGTATTTATGTTGGCTTAGAACCAAGCCATCGGATGTACGAGCTGCTTTAATTCATAAGAAATACTTTAGGTTTCCAAGATCTTTAATCCCAAATGAGCTGCCAAGATATGCACTGGTACTGAGAAGTGTGGTAGTGTCGTCGCCTACAAGTATATCGTCATTGACTTATACGAGTAGAAAAAGAACAAGATTGCCTCATCAGTGTATGAACAACACATGATCCACCCTTGAACGATGAAAACCAAATTCCATTAGTGTCAATGCCAGCTTGTTGAACCAGCTGCGAGATGTCTGTTTAAGGCCATATAATAATTTTTGGAGGTGACATACTCGAGTGTCCCCCGACTTATTGAAACCCAGTGGTATGGTCACGAAAACTTCCTCCTTTTGGTCACCATGCAAGAAAGCATAGTTAACGTCTAAATGATGGATGACCCAGCCTCTCTTGACTGGAATAGAAAGTAAACACCGGACGAACACAAGCTAGGCAATTGGTGCGAATGTGTTATGATAGTCAATGCCCTCCACTTGCTTAAAACCACGAGCAACAAATCACACCTTGTACCTCTCGATCTCACCATTTGGTCGATGCTTATTTTATAGACCCATTTAGAGTCTACAGCCTTCTTGCCAAGTGGAAGATGAACAATGTCCCACATCTCATTGAGCTCAAGAGCTTATATCTCCTTACACATCACATCCCGCCAATGAGGGGACTTAACTTCTTCATGGTAATATTTTGGCTCACAATTGGAAATAATTGTTGTCAAGAAGGAATGGTGAGTAGCAGAGAATTTTTCATAACAAACATAATGTGCCAAAGGATAAACTACAATTTTACCTCCTCGAGCGGATGGAGAAGGCGGGATGGCTAGCGAGGGAGGCAAGTGAACTTCATAATCATCAAGACATGGAGGAGCATTCTTGGTCCTAATACTTTGGCAAACAGGTTCGGATGGATTGGCTACAGGGTGGCTGGCCGGTGGGTTAAATGTTCCCGAATAAGTGGTTGGATGTGGTTCAATGATTGGAGTTGGTGAACAACCACCATCAAAATTATCGGCTAAAATTTTGGCCTGATCAAGATCAGGTGCCTTTGTTGAAGGATTTTGCTCAACATCTAAGAAAATATAAGCCAAGGCTCCAACATGCTCATGTGGTCCAAGAGTCAGTCCCGGCCCAGGAGAATCTTGACACAAAAACATGTCCTCAAGAAATGTGACATCCCTTGTCACAAAAACTTCTTGCTATGTATATCATACACGCGATAACCCTTTTGAATAAGGGGGTATCCGAAAAAACACATGATGTACTCATTACATCAAAGTTCTCTTTCCTTGTGTGGTTCTGAGCATAGACTAAACATCCAATAATTCTCATGTGATAATATGATGGAGGCCTCCCAAAGATAATCTCGTACAGAGTCTTGGAGGCTATGACCAAAGAGGGCAACCAATTTATAATATATATTGCGATTAATATGCACTCTCCCTAAAAGGCAATAGGTAAGTTTGAACAAAATCGGAGAGAACGAGCTACCTCCAAGATAAATCAGTGATGCTGTTCAACAACTATGTTTTGTTGCAGAGTATATGGACAACTTGTTTAAAAGAGGATCCCATGAGTCTCATAGTAGTTGAGTAGTTTGGTCGAAAAAAATTCCATCCCATTGTCTGATCAAATGCCTTTAACCCTTTTCTCGACTTGACGCTCAACCATTTTTAAAAAGATGAGCAAATGACAAGCAATGTCTGACTTGTATTTGAAAATATACGTCCAAACACCTTGGCAAAAATCATCCATTATTGTCAGAAAGTAATGATCACCACATGAAGCAGGAGTTTTACATAGACCCTAAACGTCACAATGTATTATTTTGAAACGTGTCATAGTCTGAATAGTGCTACTCAGAAAAGGTAAAAAAAAAACTGTTTAGAACGGGCACAAGAATCCCAATGCTCAAACTTATTAGGAAACTGTAAAGTGGCTAAGGAGGGTATGTGTCGAAGTTTTTCACTAGAGGCGTGTCCCCGTCGGTGATGCCATAGTGTAACATCCTTGTTCTTCACGGCAGTAAAAGCCGAGCCCCCTCGCAAGCCCTTAAAATAATATAGGTCATCTCGTTGCTTACCCACTCTAATTGGTTTCCTCATAATTGAGTCCTGTAAGACACATATATCCACCAGAAAAACAACAACGCAATTAAAATCTTTCGTCAGTAGATCGATGGCAATAAGTTGCATTGAAACTTTGTTATATATTAAACCGGCTCAAGTTTCAAGCCATCACATAATTGAATCGATCCAATTCCTTGTATGGGTATGTCATCTCCATTCGGAATCTTAACAGGAGGGTGGTCTTCATCACGAAGAGAACCATTCATCCAAGGATTGTTGTAGGTAATATGATCGATTGTACCAGATGACCCAGGGTGGGATAAGAAAACCTTATTGGCCATGTTTGCACATGTTTTAGATGAATCTTCGGGTGCTAAAGTCAAACTAGAATCACCTTTTATGCCAAGATGACACATGAGAATGGTAAGTTGTTCTTGCAACATGCCACGAACCGGACTATCTTCGGTCTAAACCTGACTCAACTTGGAGGGTCTTCCACCTTGAGCCTGATTTACTTCACGATTTTGGTGGTTACCACCGTCAAGGTTGCTTTCATCACGATTGTCTCGCGTGTTTGTTTCATGACCTCCTCTTCTCCAACCATCTGGATAGCCAACCAGCTAAAAATAGGTCTCTTTAGTGTGCCCTATTTTACCACTGTAGGAACACTTTGGCATATTGCCATTTTTTCATTGCTCGGTTAACGCATCATGCTTCCATTCGGCTGATCACGAGAAAGAAAGGCGGATGTCTCTGAAATGGTCTTGTGTGCGGAGGAGATCGCCCTTCGCAGCTCTTCCTCGGTAATAAGGTAGTACGCCTGTTGCAGGCTGGGGATGGGTTGTGTGCTTAGTATATGCAATTTAATAGTACTAAAAACATCATCTAACCCCATCAAGAAGTCATAGAGTTGCTCCTCTTCTCAGATTTTTAGCATATGTCTCATCATGTCGTGATCACAATTGAGATATGAGGACTTCTGAAGAGGTCAAATTGCTTGGACCTCATCCCAAAGTCCTTTCAATGGTGTATAGTATGTCGAGACAGTCATCTGGTCCTTTCTCAAGAGAGAGATCGCCCTACGAAAATCGTATGCTCGAGGGACGCTTCCTTGTCCAAACTTTCAACAATATCGGACCAAATTTCCTATGATGTTTTGGCACATCGAACGCTTGATTAGATCTCTTTGGATATCAAATTTCGGAGCCACCCTTTCACTATATGGTCTCCGCGAATCCTGTGGTTCAAGTCGACAGCGTCAGCAGCTGGTCTTTGAAGCGATCCATCGACAAATTCAAACTTGTTCTTGGCGAACAATAGATTGGACATGTTCGTCATCTATTCACCATGCTTTTCATCATTCAAAAGCTCTGGGATGAATACTTGAGCAGGGTGATCGTACAAATGGATGTAGTACGGTGAAGTAGAGTCCACCGTACTTGTTGGTGGTGTGAAGATGACAACATCCTAATGATCCGAGCTGCTGGTGCCCGAATTGCTATGACTATCAGCGGACATTTTTTTTCTAGGGCTAATGATTTGCCGCAAGTAGGCTAGTGTTTAGGGTTTAAACTAGGTTCTTTTCTGATACCATAAAAATGTGTATGTCGCTATTTTTTCCTTAGACTTATCAAGGTATATATAACCTTTACAAAGAAGGGTTAGGATTAAGATTTCTAACCACACATCTCCTATTATAACATCACGTCTACAAACGTACTTTCCTAATCATATACATCAACCGCCATAATTGGATAACTATCGTAACAAAGGAGAAAGAGCTAAACTAATGGCCTTGGACAAATTGGTAGCATCCATAATTTAAAATGTGAACCAATTCAAATATCTTCGTTATCAGCTTCGGAACTAGATGATCAATTTGTGAATAAAACCTCTGCTTAACATGGTCATCTGCACACAACTTTACCAGCCGTTAATCCGACTCTAATCTAAATTAAATAATTTAGGTGTTTTAAATAACTAGATGATCAATTTAAGAAAATTATTCCCATGAAAAAAAAAATATTATAATGAAAAAAGCTTCCTTTGGTTAAAATGAACGATATTGTTTGGTGCATAGAGATCACCATAAAACTAGTTGTACTAAACTATCATCATTTCAACTAGGAGACAAAACTAGAGGATACGTAAAGTAGAACTCACATGGGAGAATATGGTGGAGCTCCATGAGTACGGTGTCGAATTGAACAAGACAAGCCCTGAAACCGCCACCCCAAGAAACAAAACCGCGATGACCACCGCCGGGTTGTTGCCGATCCAGCCTTGGCAGCCGCTGGAGGAGCTCCACGGCTTGGTCTGGCCATTGGGATTGCCACTTGCGGTGTTCTTCATGCTTCTAGGAACCCACTCTCTCAGGAAATTAAAGGGTTTTTCCAGAATTATACATGTAAGTAGGAGCTAGATCAAGCTACCTTGTTGGTTGGGAGAATAGACGAGAAGAGAGAAATTTTATGGTGGATCCTCAATCCACAAATGCCAAGTGGATTGGTGGTAACAATACCAATTAAATTACTAGGATTTGTAAATTTGGAAACAAGATGAAGGTATTATTATGAAATAGGTTTGTTTTGACAAGTTTATTATGGCATAGGTTAAAATAAATTATTTCCTAAATAATATATACTATTTGAAGAAAATAGAACTTAGTCATCTTGTTATATTTTATTTTTCCTAAACAAAAACAATGTTTACTAAAGGACACCATAAGAATTAAGAAATCCACAAATTCTCTTCCATAACTACATCACTAAAAATATAAATTTTTATTAATGACTTAGTTCTATTTTCTTGAAATAGTTATATATTATTTAGAAAATAATTTATTTTTACCTATGCCATAATAAACTTGTCAAAAAAAACCTATTTCATAATAACACCTTCATCTTGTTTCCAAATTTACAAATCCTAGTCATTTAATTGGTGTTGTTACCACCAATCCATTTGTCATTTGTGGATTGGTGGGTCTATACCAAGTCACCAAATGACTTGGTATGGAAAATCCACCATAAAATTTCTCGACAATAGAGTTTTTCAAATACATGGAAAAAGGTATTAAGGGTAAGTGTCGGGTTATTATTTATGACCACAAGTTTTGATTAAAACGGAATATATATGTGGCGTGCTAAATCAGCTATAAAACAACATTGTTTTTAGATTCGGAGTCAATTTTGGCTCGGGAAAGATCTCGAGCCTCTCACGCAAAATTTTTTGTAACTACAGGTACCAAAAAAGTCATTTCCAGACTTCATGATTATAGCGCAAAAAATGCAAAACCACAGGTACTAAAAATAGACGTTTTCCAAACATTTTTTTACCTAATATAATAAGTATTTAGATTAATTAATTAGTATTTTTTCTATCAAAATAAAGAGGTCTCGAGTTCGAGTATTTGATAATACAATAGTGTTAAATACTTGTTAGAATAACTTACCATATTTAAAAGATCTAATGCAGCTCGAATTCGAATTAGTTGATGCAATAGTGTTCATATACGAGTGATAAAAAAACTACATGGATCATCTAACGAGCTGCATAATTCATGTGTGAAAAACTTAACCTTATCGTAGAACCTCTTTAAATTTTGTGGAGATGCTGAAATTTTATTAATTTAGAGAGATTTTAATTTAGAGAAAAGTTAGAGATTAAATTTATTTTAATTTCAATTTCAATAAAAGACAAATAACAATATATTCATATTTTACTAAATTTTTTAGGTATCTTTTTAATTTTAGGAGATTATTAATTTATGATGTTAATGAGACCAATAGTTTTATATAAAGGTATCAAAAAAATATTATCTTATTATTTTATTGAAATTGTTAATTTAAATAAAAGGCCCAACTTGGAATTCGAAAAAATTATTATCTTAGAAAAATTATTAATTAATTGGGTATTAATTTAAGGAGGTTATACTGTATTGCGTTTCTCGTGACAATTCCTTACCTATTATCTTTGTTTTCGATAGGATGGTCTCTCTCTTTTTGGGAAACGCTTAACTTGTCTCGTGATTTGGTTAATTAGGATGTTCGATGGTGTGTTTCTCTCTTTTTCTTTCCTCTCAATTAACATAACTTGGATTTGTGTTTCTCTTTTTCTACAGACTGGTTTCTCCCTCCCTCTAGAAATGCTTCACCTAGTCCTTCTTTTGCTTGGATCATTTAAGGCTTGATGTGAGATCCGTACGGTTCTTGCAACCCGTCCTGTTGGAGCAGGTAGATAGCCTTGTCTCGGCTGGACTTGTTCAACTGTGGCTCTTATTTGCGTGCATCTCGTATGCATTCAAATGCCCACGACGTTGTGTCTATAATACGATCTCGTGGTTATTAGCTGTAGCTTGTCACGGCAGTTTTCGCCTTGGATGTTTGGCTCTCGTAGTCTATCATCCGCTCTTCATCTCCATACATGTCTCTCTGCTCCATTCGGATCGGTTGTCGTATTCTGTTTGGTGTCTTTGTATGCTATGTTTGTATTTCTTTATGTATTATAACCGTTTATTTTAATATAGGTTTCGCACCAACCTTCTAAAAAAATCCTTCTGATTTGGTTCATTTGGATATTGGATTGTGTTTCCATCTTTTTTCTGTTTTCAATTAATGGAACGTGGCGCTCCTTGCTTTGACCGAGGAGATTGCTAGAAATCTGAGGATGGAAAATTGAGAATGGGAGTCATTTGGAAGAATCATTCTAATTTGCATATATGTGTTTTTAAATCACCTCGTATCCGATCTTCAATATGCTGATTAATCTAAGTCCGAGTCAGATGAGACTTTTAAAAATCTAAAAAATTCTTCAATGAGTATTTAATGTTCCAAATTACTCGAACTCAAGACTACTTAGTTAAGCTAGGATAACGCCTGACCCAATTTTTTGGTTTATACATCCGGTCTCCAAATCTACTGGACCGACTAATCCAAATTTGAGCCGAGTGAGACATTTGAAATGTGGCACAACTATTTCAATAAGTATCTAATCATGTTGCGTCTGGACAAGTGGTTAAGTCATTACAACACAATGAGTAGTTGATCTAAGGACCTAAGTATCTAAGTACTTGTTAGACTAGCTGAATAAGCAATATCAGGTCGAGTCATTGTAAGATTTTTTTAGAAGTTAAATTTATACACCAAATAATTACACCTATTTAAGGTTTAAACTCTAGACTTCCGTCAAATCATTCTACACCTTATATCGCTAGGTTAAATATTCTTAAGTGGAGCCATTGTAAGATTAACCAATTTTCCACCCAATTGTTTAAAAGAAGTTCAAGTTCCCTGCTTCTAATGCAAATTTTGCGGCAGGATTAGTAGGAGATGTGGCTTGTTTATAATCCAGCTTCCATGTCTCTTTTAACAGATCCAAGAAATAATTTTTTGAAAAAATATATTTTAGTAACTTGTAGTTTGACGTTGTTTGTGTTTGGGCTGTGTGGTCTAAAATTTCAAATTTACACCATGTGGTTGTTTTTCTTTAGACACGTCTCAGTCTTCTGCTCGAGGTTGAAGACGACTGAATTCCACACCATGAAGCTCTCGTGCTTGAGGCTGAAGACTACCGAGTCCAACCCCCATCGGGCACCGGGCATAGCAGTCCATCGTTGTCATCAATGTGCCTGGAGGTTAGATCTGGCCAGAAGTCACGAGGCCAGATCAGAGGAGACTAAATCACGGACCTGGTCGCCTGAGGAGCAAGGGACGAGGAGACCAAATCAAGGTTGCATTTGGGGTGGTCAACGACGACCTGGACGGGGACGTTGAACCACCCCAACACCCCACCCACTCCCCCGCTGTCGTCTCCTGGAAGCCCAGCTGCTCCGACACGAACCGCTCGCCGGCCCGCGGCATCACCCTCCTCGTCTTGTAGGTCACATCGTTCCCAGGGCCCACCCACCAAAACTACTATCCAACTGGCAAACTTCAGAGAATCCGCCGTATCCTTGCATGGAAGGTAAAGAACGCCAACTCTGCATGAATCTTTTCTAACTCTGGATAAGTGAATCAAATTAAACTCTAAAAATTCCTTTCTACTCCTAATCTCAGTATGAACCGAATTCCTGTTTATTAAATCAGTGCTTACATTGTAAGATCTGGAGACAAATTTTCATTATAACACAACAAAAATAACTACGTTTCAAGAGGTATTATATTTTTCTATTTTTTTCCTTATTTTTGTTTTTTGTAAGTTACTTATTTTTGTTATGAATGAACAGTATTACAACTCCTTTAATTACGAATATGCTGCTCGTTATATGGATCTTTCATACTCTTTTACTTTACTCAAATTTGAATAAATCATATCAGTAAACATCCAGATACATTTCGAAAACAATCCAGAGCTCTCCTAAATGGACCGCAACAAGGTGTAGCTGCCGCCCTTTGACTTCGTAAAACAAAGCCAACTTACCAAACCATAGAAAACCAAATCAAAGCAGGAAAAAGAAGAATAAGAAAAGAAACTTCTGAAATATCCCAAAAAAAAAGTCACCAACTTCCACTTAAATAGATATGAAAATTAAATATGAATGATGTCGGGCTTAAGTAAGGATGACGAGGGTGCCGTGTAAGCTGCATCAAAGTCTGCAACAGATTCTGCAGAAGAGGGTTGCTGTATAAAGTTGTAGAACTTTTGCAGATAATCAGATGAACACCACGAACCTTGATCATGGATTCCAACACTCCCCTTAAGGTAGGAATGGATATTGAGGATACCTAGCTTGCCCATAATGTAATTGAATTGATTCGACTACGGGGTAGAAATTTCTCCTTTTTGAACTTTTCCGCGCACGTAATGACAATCCACTTTGATGTGCTTAGTACGCTCATGGGAAAGATAGTTTGCTGCTATTTGTATAGTAGCTTGATTATCACAATTGAGCCTCATTGGTTTGTTGACAGAGAATCCAAGCTCACGCATCAAGTGTTTGATCCACATGAGTTCATTTGCAGCATTGGACATGACTCTGTATTCGCGTGACATGATATTTTATTTTTTACATTTTTAGGTCACCAAACTCCCTCCAACAAATGTGCAAAAGCCATAAGTTGATCTTGTGGTGTCGACGCTCCCGGGTCAATCTGCATTACGATAACCAGAAACATCTAAGTTGTCCATGTTCTTAAATCATATGTCTTTGTCTGGATACGACTTAATATTTGAGAATCTTTTTAGTCATCTCTAGTCTTGGACAATCCATGGTTTGACTCATTAGACTAACTGAATTAGCAATGTCAGGTCTGAGTGAGTGTAAGATAAATCAATTTTTCTACCAATTGTTGAAAATAAGTTATGTCTAGTTCAAGTTTCCTGCTTCTAATGAAAATTTTGTGGCAGGAACGGTAGGATTTGTAGCTGGTTTACAATCAAACTTCTTTGTTTCTTTTAACAGATCCAAGACAGACTTTTTTTGGGAGAGACACATACCCTACTTAGATTGTGCAATTTTAATGCCAGGGAAGTACTTGATCTCACCTAAGTCCTTTATGTCAAACTTATCATTGAGTGCTCTCTTTAGGCTGTTAATCTCATGACAATCACTTCCACTTATCTAGATATCATTTACGTAAATTAGTACTATAGTCTTGTTTTCCCCATTATCTTTAACAAACACTGAATAATCATTTCCACTTATGCAACGTCTATATCCTATGCTGATAAGCTCTCTGCTGAGTTTTGGCACCATGCACAAGGAGATTGATTCAAACCATTAAGGATTTTCTTTAACCTACATACTTTTCCATTTTTTCAAGCGGATGGCCAGATGATAAGTCCATTAAAAATTTATTTTCCAACTCCCCTTGAAGAAATGCATTCTTACATCCATTTGGAAGAGTGGCCTATTATGATTCACAAGAATTGGTAGAAGAATCGAACTGAAGTATTAACTCCATCAAATCCACGACATTCAGTAACAAAAGTATTCTTTTTACTTCAATATAGTTTATACAGAATAGTGAAGAGGAAGGCTCGGCCATCTCACCAAACTCCTAGGGTGGCCCAACACCAACTTGCTAGTTTAAGAAAATGGAACAAATTTAACCTCCAGCAACACCACTGAAGCTCCAAATAAAGAATCATCTCCTAGAAAAAAGAAGGAATCAAAAACAAAGTATTGTGTCATAAAATTGTGTTTATGAATTTATCATAATTTGTAGACAATTTGGACATTATAGCCAGACCGTGAGACAACTAATAAGAAGAGTTAATCACAAAAGAGAGTTTTATAGATCTTATAAATGTAGTGTTGTTTCAAAGAATTACTTGAATACCTATCAAGTCGACTGATCAAAAATTATATCGCATCACATCAGAAAGGATGAAAAAGTGCTATCTTTGAGTTTTAATGCGGCAACATTCAGGGCTCAAATTTGAGAGTACTAATTTAGTTATAACAATCTTTCACCGATTGATTTAAACAGGTGGTTAACTATTTTTAGTTCTGGCGTACAAATTTGTAATTATGTATCATGGCCTAGTTTCAGCAGAAGACGGACCATCGACAGGAGACTTGTCGGCCAGAATGCAACTTGACAATTTTTTATGTTTAGAATTTTTAAACTTCTTCAATTTGAATTGGAATTTTGTAATCTTTTTCTAATTCTCAACTCTACTCTTTTACCAATTGAGTTGGTTATTAAGGTCAGATTGCAACTTGAGATTAATAAATTAATTGTAATTTTGAAGATCATCCGAATATCTAACTAATCTGAATCTAAGTCGAATAAAATTATCGCGATTGATTTTTACTGAACATGTTCAAAAAAAATAGACCACCCAAAGAATCATCAAGTTCAGACAGTATATCATCACACTACCTGCAGTGTTGTGGAACTCTCCACCGGAACAACGACGGATCCCCGGCTTTCTCGGTGGAATTGAGGGAGTAAAAACTTGGTTAAATCTTCAAGCACGAGTTTCAGGTCCTTCATCTTGTTCTCGAGCCCGAAGCAGCAATTCGCGTGCATGGTGCAGACGAGGTTGAAATCCCTGCTCGGCTCGCAAAACCCACCGAAGTAAGCCGTGCTCAGGAACTTGATACGAATACGAACCTTGCTAACGAAACGATCGTGCTTGATCAGGTTGAACACGTCCTGGTCGTGCTTCCCCGGATGGGCCTCCCTGGAGGAGTACCAGTACTTGTAGAAATGGATTGTCCGGTTGTTGGACTTCACGTAGTTGAAGCCCCCGTTCGGGCTATTTTTTAGGTCGTCGGGGTTGCCGTTGTAGTTGTCGCAGGGGATCTGAAAGTCGGCGTCGTGGAAGAAGTGCGGGAATGGGTCCTGAAGCCACATGATGTCCGCATCCTTTTTTTTAAAGGAAAAAGGTAGAAGTAGTTAGAAATTGCACGATGGGTCTCACTAATCTAGACTCGAATCGAAATAAGAACTTAATTAATTATCGTGAATCTGATAGGTGGTCTAATCAGTTGGACCATGATCCAGGACCAAATTTGGGTTATTTTTTCAACATAAATTTTGATGATGGTTCAACCAGTTTGACTGTGTTGTTCATACGGTTGAAACAACACGTCAAAGAAAACATTAAAAAAATTTGAAAAAGATATATATATATATATATATATATATATATATATTTCTTTATTAAGCGATGTAATTATATTGTAAATTATAACGTTTGTAATAAAATTAGATTATATTTATAATTATTTAACATTCTAATACTAAATATAATGAATGATATATATTCTAAAAAATAACTAGTTTGATCAACGGTCCAAATAGTTGGTCTAAATAAATCGAGAAATTATAAGAATCTCAATTCATCATCCGATTTATTTTTTAAAACATTGGTTACGAAGGCACATGATGTCTGCATCTTTTTTGAAAAGAAAAATGGCAGAACTAGTTAAAAACTACCCACCGACTTCACTAATCCAGAGTGAAATCGGAAGAAATAGCATAATTAATTACCGTGAAAACAAAGTTGTATCCCATCTCAAGAACAGTGGTTAGGAAGAGGATCCTTCTCCACATCATCTTCAAGTAAACCGGGGTCATGAAGTAGGCCTCCTTCCTCGACTGTTCCTTGCTCGCGCCGTCGAACTTGATCTCGTAGCAATGCCGGTGTACGTGGAGGCAATGGGCGTGCGCCACACAATTACCAAATTGTCCACACAATAAATATGTACACATGATCAATCAATAAAGTTGAGTGAGCAAGTTCATTTTATTAACTTGCCATTCCTTTATTCCACTGTGAAATTCCATTGTCAAAATTTATCACATTTTTCTTTAGCTGGTAATAGAATTTATTCTTTGGACAACAACATTAGTGTCGTTTTGTTTATTAGAGGCTTTTCCTCTCTCGTTAAGAATAAAAAGGAAAATATAATATTATGTAAATGTGACAAAACAGAACGATACGTAAATAACTTCAACAGAATGGCCAATTATGTTAAAGATTAGTTGAGGGGGCAAGACTTAATTGTGGTCCTCTTTTCTTTAGCTGGCAATAGAATTTATTCTTTGGACAACAACATTAGTGCCGTTTCGTTACTACAGGTTCTCGCTCCCTCATTAAGAAAAAAAAGGAAAAGATATTATTAGGGACAAGTAGAAAAAAGATTTAGGTGGCAACAACGCACTTTGTTACAAGCTTTTTGTCACATTTGAAAGTTTGACAATTCGAACATGTATTGATGCACGGTGGTATAATTGGCTTGGCTGAATTCCATGCATACGTCACATAATAACCGTGAGAGATGACAAAATATTTTAAGGAAAAAAAGGTATGATGATTTATTTCGAGAGGATACGAATAGTCACAGAGGAGAATTTCTAGAGACTGGACTTTCGACACTAGTGAGTCGTTTCGTTTAATTCTCAAAAAAACAAGTTAGTCCTTTCTGAGAATTATTTTTTATTATTTAAAAGATGTTTGGAATATGCATATATGTGTGTGTGTATTTTCGTGTAAATTTTTTTGATTAGTGAAGCACTTTTATCTATTAAAATAATTCCGTTGAAATGGAAACGATCATTTTTTAGTATATGACGTGTAATTAAAATTGAGCTTGTCACTTCATACGACATTGAAATTTCCTCCGAGGGTGGCATTGGGGACAGATTATGACATTTAGAAATATCGGTGGAGATTAAAAAGGGTAGGAAAAAAAAAGCCCATCAAAGTAGAAACAGCTAAACAAATGGCCTAGGACAAATTGGTAGCAGCAGCCATAATTAAAAAATGCGGGGCCAATTCAAATTTATTTGTTGGGATCAGCTTTGGTTTAACACGACTTTAACCTGAATTATATAATTAAAGTACGTAAAATTATATGATAATTTCAAGAAAAACATTTCCATGACAAAAAATTATCAATTAACGTAGAGATCACCGAAAAATTATAAGTAAAGACGCAATGGAATTACACTCGTTTAAACGAGGAGACAAAATTAGAGGAGCCCACAAGTACGACGTCGAATTGAACAAGACAAGCCCCGAAACCGCCACCCCAAGAAACAAAACCGCGATGACCGCCGCCGGGTTGTTGCCGATCAGGTCTTTGCAGCCGCCGGAGGAGCTCCACGGCTTGGTCTGGTCGCCGGCGGGCTCGCCACTTGCCTTGTTCTTCATGCTCCTAGGAACCCACTCTCTCAGGAACTAAAGGGTTTTTTCAGAATTGTTCATGTAAATTAGGAGCTAGATCAAGCTACCTTGTTGGGTTTTGATGGGGAACAGAGAGTTTTTCAAAGACATGGAAAAGGGTATTAAGGGAATGTGTTGGGTTATTATTTACAACCACAAGTTTTGATTATAATGGCATATATATAAATAGTTGTGGAAAATAACGGGCGAGAGACAGGTTAGTTTTGGTCTACTCTTTTGTCGATTGGTTCACTCCTTCTTAATAACTTGGAATTGGATGGTGTTTCTTTCTAAAAATATCTTTTGGTTCAAATTCACTCGAATCATCACATTTATATCAACTGGCGAAGACGTTATTCTAATTAAAACAATATGTTTCGAGCTCGAACTTTGAGAATGTAGAAGTGTTAAATAATTGTTAAGAGAGTTTTGTAACCTTTTAAAAGTTCAACTCATTGTGAACTTAAATTAGTCGACGTAATAATCTCCGAATACCAGACGTTCTAGATTTATAAAAAACTACCCGAATCATGTAACAACCTGATTAATTCATGTTTAGATTGTGTTTCTCCTGAAAAACTTAACCTTAGATTGTGTTTCTCGTGACGATTGATTACCTATTATCTTTATTTATGATAGGAAGGTCACATGATTTGGTTTATTAGGATGTTTGATGGTGTGTTTCCATCTTCTTCTTTTCCTTTCGATTAACGGAACTTGGATTTTTATTTCTCATTTTATACAGGATGTCTCTCTCTAGAAACGTTTGCCTAGTCTTTTTTTTTTGTTGAAAATGTTGACCTAGTCTTTTGATTTGGTTAATTTGGATACCAGATTGTGTTTCCGCCTTTTTTTTAACTGATAGAACTTGTATTTTGTTTCTTCTGCGTGCCGCTCCTTGCGTTGACCGTGGAGACTGTTACAAATCCGAGGGAGGGAAAATCGAGAATGGAACGAGTCATTTCGACGAATCATTCTGATTTGCAGTAATTATTCTTAGATTGGGATTTTTTAATATTTTTTTGACATCTTTCTATCATTGGTAGAATTTTACATGGCAAATTTGATTTTTAAAAACTTCCTTCTCTCTCCTCAAGCTTTGTGTCCAGCCTTTGTAGTAGTCTTTGTTAGCAGGCGCGAGGAGGATGATTTTAAACTGAAGTCGAGAGACAGAGATCGTGAGAGGGATGAGAGGAGCTCGAGAAGGCACGGAGATGTTGACTTGAAGGAAAAGTCTAGAGGGGAATCATATAGTAGAGAGGAGGACAAGAAATCGCGGAGGCATACAGATGATAACGTTGGACAAAAGGCCGAGGAGGAATTTGAGCGCAAGGAGATGGAGTAGGTATGCAGATGATGAGTACGACCTGAAGGACGGAGGGAAAGACTATAGGAGGAGAGAGGAAAGCCGATCGAGGCGAACGGAGGATAATGAGCTACAACATAGAGGAGGAGGCAATGAAAATCCAGAAGAAAGAAGAGAAAAAAAGGCAGAGATTTGAATCCAAGCCTAATGATAATGAAGATAGGATTTTTAGAGAGAGACATCCTTCGCACTGAGAAGCAGATGAACACAGGCGCAAGTGAGAGGTTGAGATTCGTTCATGCTCAAGCACTTGTAATTTCTTTTGTTGTAAGATCAGGGAACTGTGAAAGCTGAAGTTTTTGTGCTACCTTCTTGCTTCCTCGAATCCTTTCGTTTTAGATGGGATTTGGATCATTTACTGATCCGAAAATTTATACCGTAATTGTTGCAGATAAGCAAGAAGAGACTCAATTACTTGATAAGTAACGATTTCACATTTTGCAGTACAGCCAAGTACGAAAAATGGGAAACTTGTACAATGAGCAGCAATTGGCTAGATGACCACACAAGCAATCTCTCCATCTTCGCTTTTCTCCGAATATCTTCACAATGGAAACCCACTTGCATATCCTATGGCAACTGTCTTCCATCCGAAATGGAAGGGAGAGCCCTCTTCGTCATCATCAGGATCATCATCTTCGGAGGTGGAAGGAGGGGTCCCGCATCGCTTTGATAATGGATGTCCGCACAACATGGGGTTCCCCAAGTATGAATCATTTTGAAGGAGGAGAGAAAAGTCAGGCGTGCAAGCTCCGGAGGGATCTCCCCCGAGAGATTGTTCCTTGACAAGTCCAGGGCTTCTAGATCGGATAGATTCGCCAGCGAAGATGGTACGGCTCCGGTGAGGATATTGTTGGAAAGATTGAGCCGACGGAGGCCACTCAGATTGCCAATGCTGACAGGAACATGCCCTTCAAATCTGTTTCCTGAGAAATCTATGGCAACCAAACTTTCCAGGATCTTCTAGTATGCTGTCTCGATGCCTTTGCTTGTTAGCATCAGCGAAAGATGGTAAAGGGAAACTAGATCGCCGCCGCCAAAGATCTGTGTTGATTCCAAGTAAGTCCCAGTTTCTGTCTTGATTTTCATAGCATTCCAACCAAGGAAGTATCTACTTGGCGATGGTCCTGTCAAATTGTTCCAGGATATATCGATGATGCTTAGCTTTGGAAACTGGTTGCGGGTTTTGTCAACTTTCAAATCTCCGTACAAGTTATTTGATCGTAGGATGAGCACTCTTAGTTGCTTGAGTGGGCCCAACCAAGACGGGAAAGTATCTTGTATTTGGTTATTGCCAAAGTTGAGAAATTGCAGACTCTGACAATTGGATAGCGATCTCGGTAGCTTCCCGTAGAACTCGTTGCCCTCTAGCATGAGCTCCTCGAGGCTGCAAGAGGAATATTGTATTCTCGTAGGATTATGGTACATTTGATTAGGATCTAATTCGAAGCGTTCGAAATACAACGACCCTTGAAGTCTCGACGAACCTTTGAATACTCGAAACCTTTCTCGAGAGGAAGAGAGAAGATACTACAAAAGCTAGAAGAAGAGATATGCAATTGTAGTGGAGTGAATGTAAATGAGGGCAGGGAGGCCTATTTATAGGCGTTGGGGATTGGAGTCAAGCTTGCGGTTTCAGATGTGGTAATGCTACTTTGGACATAATAGGCCTCCCACCTTGGGCTTTATTGGGCCTCCCACTTTGGACCTCCACCTTGGGCCTTATTGGGCCTATGATAATTGGACCGTACCACTTTGAATCATGTATTAAATTTTCATTCAATTCCAACATGTTGCCATGGAGACTGTTTCCTCTCAGGGCCAACACTCGCAGAAAAGTAGAGGAATTTGTCAAACATTGAGGAACTTCACCACTCAAGTTGTTGTTTGACAGATCAAGAATAGACAGAGAAGTGAGAGTGCAAAACTTGGTTGAGATTTCCCCTGTAAAATTGTTCTCATATGTCAATCAAGAGCACGCATATTAACTGCTTTCCATAAACGGGTTGAAGACAATCCCCACCCTGAATCAACATGAACTGCATATGTGTTCCTCTATCCAAGCCAGCCCCACATGTGCATTTGTCATCCAGACATTCAAGAATTCAAGATCAACTAGCAAAAAAGGGTTGGATTCAAAGTTAATTATTTAGTAGTTTATGTATTACTGAACATGTTGATCATGCTTGAGCTGGTTTACGAAAAGTATATTAAATAAGAATTTAACCAATAAAAGACACTAAGGTGCATAGTAATATGGTCCGATCGGTCGGACTCAAACCCGAGTCAGAAAAGGTGGTTAGGACACCAACCTTACCAACCGGACGAAATTCGGTCGGACCGGACACTTGGTCATTTTTTCTGACTCGGATAGGGTAGTCAGACCAGATTTTGCCCAACCCAAACCCAAAAAATTAAAAAAATCAGATTCGAACTTGATTTTCCTGAAATCAACACGAAATAAACTAAATCAACATAGAAAATAATACTAGAGATGAAATAAATTGACCAATATATAGAGAATATAGGTTTTTAAACATATAATTTAGTCTATATATTATTTTAAAATAGAAATATATATATATATATATATATATATTCAGTCTGACTGGTCAGACCGGTTAACTCGAAGGTCAGACTAAAATTTGGGTCGACCTCCGGGTCATTTTTGAAAACTATGCTAAGGTGAAATAAAAACTTCTATAACACTTGTGTACGTGAGAGAGATAGAGAGACAGCAGACAAGTGGAAATCTGATTAGCCCATACCAAAAGAAGAAGCAAATCACTACAGAATCAAGGAGCAGCTTAAGACCAATTTTTCCCTGTGCATCTACTTGTGCGAGAAGAGAGAAATCTGAATATGCATTGTAAATAAAGTATGTGTGTACTTATATTCTTATGTTACTCAGATACCTTTCACATTCAAAAATTAATAATGCTATAATAGTTAGAAGAAAAAATAGCTTAGGCTCCGACCTAATAAATAGTCAAACCATTTGATTGTTCGTTGTTCCTTCGTAGTTTGGCTATCACAACTTCACATTTATTCTAGATTAATTACCAACTTTCAAATTCAAAGTCTTAAATTACAAACCGTTGTACTATATAAATTAAAATTTTATCGATTTAAAAAAATCTAAAATATTTATTGAAAAAATTATATAACTTTTCAAATGTGAGACCCGAAATAATAGCGAAAATAGGATTAAGTAATCCATGGATGAAGAAGAAAACTGGTGACGTGGTTTCGTTGACTACAAAAGGTGTCAACAAGGCTAATGCATTGTAAGTAGGAGGCATGTCGTTGCTTCCAATCATTAAACTGAGTAATACTTCTGGTAGGAGTTTGACGTTTCTAAATATTCGGGGTCAGCTACTTTATAACAGCCAAGCCAAACAAATATTACCAACACACTTATCCCGGAAAAAAGGTATTTTTTAAGGTGGGATTATTGAGATTTATGTTGTATGGTTAAATTGGGGTTGGGATCAAAAGAGTTTGGTCTCGGGTTCACGCAGTGAACTTAAAGTTGTGTTGCTGGGCCTTGTGTTACGAAGCCCACTATCCAATTATTTTTAGCCCTTTATTAGTTTAAATGTTGGACTTGGTTATTTTAAATGTAATCCCCCTCCCCTTCTATTCTTTTCTCTCTCTCTTGATCGAAAATTCTGGTACAAGATTTTTGAAGCTTATTCTTCTTCTTTAATCTTCCCGAATCTCGTACGTTTCTCCAACATCCATCCAGCTCCTGGAACTCTTGTCCCGACATCAGCTTAAAATTCTGCAAGGTCTAGAGACTTCTGAGGAGAAAACTTGTCGGGAATTAGGGTTTATTAGGGAGTTGGAATTAGGTCATTACCTGGGATTGTTAGGGTTTATTAGGGAGTTGGAATTGGAATTGGGAAGCTCGATCTGTTGAGTTAGCTAATTTAATAGAAATTATCCTTGGACACGTTCTAATTTAATTTGTTTTGATTATTGCACCGGATGGATTTTAATCTCTGTGTTCCGGTTTCAGAATCAACATTTTTGGGGGGCTCAGATCCGATGATGATTTTACAGGTTTCTGTCTCTGTATTTAAAATTTTATATGGTATGGAAACCATTCATTCATTCAATTAATCTGATGCGTTTTCTTTTGAAAACCCTAGAAAATAGTGTGATGTTTGTAAACGCTTGTGGCAGAGTAGGAGACAGCTACTTTGACAGCGGGAAGATTATCAGCACTGACGAAATGAGTGGCGAGTTCTCTTCCATTTACTGGACGATGAGGTATGGTGACTATGTTTACTGCTTTAACACCCTGCCTCAGGGAGATTACATGGTTGATCTCCACTTTATGGAGATCGTGAATTACCTTGGCCTTAAAGGGATGAAGGCATTTGACGTCTTCATCCAAGTTGACAAGACAAAAAGCCCTTTTTTTCATCAGATAGTTATTTATAGTTGAGTAAGAATTTTGTTTTTGAATTTGCTAACTGGTTTATATTTTTGTTTCTGATTATATGTAGCTCATAAGCGAGCTTGATGTATACACTCATTCATTTTGATTCCTATTGATTCATATCGATTCATATTGACTCATATTGATTCATCTTGATTCATATCGATTTATATTGATTCATATCGATTCATTTTTTATTCATTACCGATTCATATTGATTCATATTAATTTGTATTAATTTATTTTGATTCATATTGATTCATATTGATTTGTTTTGATTCATATTGATTCATTTCGATTCATATTGATTCATTTTGATTCATCTTGATTTATATTGATAAATCTTGATTATTTTTTATTCATTACCGATTCATTTTTGACACATTTTTTATTCATATTTATTCATATTGATTCATATTCATTCATATTAATTCGTTTTGATTCATTTTGATTCGTATTGATTCATATCGATTCATTTTGATCCATATTGATTCATATCGATTCATATTGATTCATTTTGATGCATATCGATTCATTATAATTTATTTTGATTCATATCGATTCATTTTGATTCATATCAATTTATTTTGATTCATCTTGATTCATATTGATTCATTTTGAATTCATTTTGATTCATATTTACTCATTTTGATTTATTTTGATTCATATCGATTCATTTTTATATTTATTTTCGATTCATCATCAATTCATTTTTGATTTATTTTTTATTCATATTGATTTATTTTGATTCATATCGATTCAGCGTGAGGCACGATCATATGAGGAGCCAGCGGTCCTCGTACAGGGACACGACTTGCACCTCCAACGTGGCTTGATAGAATTTCCTGTCAACATGGACTTGTAAGTCGTGTCCGATGAGCCACATCCTGGACACCGTCCCGAGCGAGAGAAGTAGATCGTGAGGGGCTCACAAATCCCACCAAAGTATCCCGTGCTTAGGAACTTGATACGGATACGAACCTCGGTAACGAAGTGATCGTGCTTGATTAGGTTGAAGATGTCCTGATCGTGCACACCCGGATGGGCCTCCCTGGAGGAGTACCAGTACTTGTAGAAATGGATCGTCCGGTTGTTGGATTTCACGTAGTTGAAGCCTCCGTTCGGGGTGTTGTTTAGGTCGTCAGGGTCGCCATTGTAGTAGTCGCATGCGATCTGGAAGTCGGCGTCGGGGAAGAAGTGCGGGAATGGGTCCTGTAGCTACATGATGTCTGCATCCTTTTTTTAAAAGGGAAAAAGGTAGAAGTAGTTGGAAACTATAAACTCGACCTACTGATCCAAAATAGAGTCGAAAAAAGAGTATAATTATTTATCGCGAATCTGACCAGCGGTGTGACTAATCGGAGGACTGCAACGCAAGAACAAATCTGGGTCATTTTTCAACATAAACTCAAATGATGGTTCAACAGTTGACCACCGGTTCAATCGGTCTGATTGACAAGTTCATCTGATTGAATTAGGTGATCAAACGAAATGGTCAAAACCTTTTTTGGAAAAATACATAACTTTTTAAAATTATATTAGATTAAAAGTGATAAAATTGTTATTTTAATGTTTGTAATTATAATTATTGCAATAAAATTAGATTATATATATAATTATTTAATATTTTAATATTATATACAAATTATAATAATATATTTTTTATAATAAAAATATCCAACCCTGTTGAATCGTTAAACAAGATGAATCCCTGATAGTCCTCCGTCTCTTTTTTTAAAACATTGATTCCGAAGTCACATGATGTCTGCTTCTAGTTAAAAACTACCCACTCGACCTGACTAATCCACAGAAAGAGCATAATTAATTACCGTGAAAACAAAGTTGTATCCCATCTCAAGAACAGTGGTTAGGAAGAGGATCCTTCTCCACATCATCTTCAGGTAAACCGCTGTCATGAAGTAGGCCTCCTTCCTCGACTGTTCCTCACTTTCGCCGTCGAACTTGATCTCGTTGCAATGCCGGTGTACGTGGAGGCAATGGGCGTGCGCCACGTGGTCCAGTGAAACAATCACCAAATTGTCCAGCATTCTCTTCGTCCCATTTCCTTTGCTAAAGCTCTCCAAGAAGAGGTCGACTATGGAGTTTGGAGCTGCACATGCTTGATTTGAGGTTGTAATAATGACCGTCTTGTTTGGGTTGGCTGCTCTCCTTAGGACCTTCTCCAATTCCATGTCTATTTTCCCATGCAAGTCAATGTCTTACACGGTTAACAAAAACCATACAGGACCGTTGGCAAAGATGAATTTTGTCGTTTCGTACGTAGAGATCACCGTAAAATTATCCGTACTAAACAACTGGTTAAAATAGGCGAAAAGGAAGAAATCAACCTCGTCTAAATGAGGAGGCAAAATTAGAGGATGCGTGTAAAACTCACATGGGACGAGGCATAGAATATGATGGAGCTCCACGAGTACGACGTCGGATTGAACAAGACAAGCCCCGAAACTGCCACCCCAAGAAATAAAACCACGACGATCAGGCCTTGGCAGGCGCCGGAGGAGCTCCACGGCTTGGTCTGGTCGCCGGCAAGCTCGCTACTTGCCGTGTTCTTCATGCTCATAGGAACGCACTCTCTGGGGAAAGTAAAGAGTTTGTCCGGAGAATGGATAGTCTATTAGTTTTCTTTGGGTAAGTTGGATAGTCTATTAGTAGGGCTCAAATTCAGTGGGGACATGGGTCATCCCCATTGAAAGGGATCAAAGGGAATGAAAGGGTACTCTAGGTATTATAAAAATTATTAGGGGTAATATTCGACAACTCTATTACAAAAGAGAAGCTTAATTAGGTTAAAAACAATTAAGTAAATAGGGAAACAAAATCAACCAATTATACCTAAAATCACATTAGATTCTAATTACTGGACGTGACAACAACAAAAATGGGAGGAACCCTACATCAATTTCATTCAGCCGTCAAAACAAAACAACACAATAACCCTAATCCAAAAAATGCCGTCAGAATCAAATGCCGAGGAATTGTTGAATGACGAAACCAATACAAGCCGATTAAATGAAGGTAAATACTTACTGTTTTGATTTTTTTCATATAAAAGTTTTCGTTCTAATTGGTTTCCATCGTTCCAATTGGTTTTATTATAATTTCCATCGGTTTCGATTTTGTAGGAATACCAACAATGAACACATCTGACGAAAATCGTTATAACGAAGGGCAATATAGTATTTTCATGGATGATGGTAATACTTGAATCTAATCATCCGCATTGTTGAGTTTTGTTATCTCCAATAACGCATCGCATCAGGCTCTTACCAGTGTTTATCTGAAAACACAGGCATCGAAGCGGCGAGTTTAACAAACGATCAGAACAGTCCAAATGGAATAGGAGGTAAGTTGATCTATCTTTTAATAGGAAACCAATATAATGATTTCTATATAACTGACTGTACTTGTAGCTTAAAATATTTAGATCAGAACGTTGATGGGATTCTTACCCAAGAATATGTGATTTCTGATAGTAATCAACAACTTGGAAGTGAATTATATTCTTCAATTTAATCGTTAGTTTTATTGTATTTTTACCGTGGGAAGAAGTAGAAAATTTGAGCACACCTATATTGGTTTCTCGATATTGGTTTCCAACTTGCATGTTATGGGTTTATGGCTTCTATGATATTGGTTTGATATATATATATATATATAGGAAATTAGTTTCCATCCGCAACGATATCAGTTTCCTTCTAATTAATATGTTATTGGTTTGCTTCTAATTTGCTTTTATTTTTCATCTTTTCCGATATTGGTTTCCTTTCTTCTATTTTATTCGTTTATTGCTATCATAGTATTGGTTTCTATCCGCTGAAAGATATTGGTTTACTTCAACCATGATATTGGTTTCCTTCCACCATGGTAGAGGTCTGCCTCCGTTGTGATATTGGTTTTCCCCCTTGTGTGAAATTGGTTTCCTTCTTATTCAATATTGATTTCCTTCTTATGTCATGTTGGTTTTCCCCAACTCCAGTACTGGAAGCCTCCTCTTATATTGGTTCCCTTCTATTTTGAAATTGGATTCGATCTTATGCAGGTGAAACAGTTGAGGAAATTGAGAAAAAAGAATGGTGGAAAAAAATGCAATTTCCAAAGGTGGACAAGACACTGAACTTCTACCTCTATTATGCACACAGAAAAGGATTTACCGTGAGGAAAGATTATCAAAAACTAAAGACAATCAAAGGCGAAAAGACTGCAGAGATTTACTATATCAGATATCTCTGCAATAAGGAGGGTATTCATAAGCGGGGTAAGGACCATAAAGAGCCTGGAACTCGGCCATATGAACGAAGAGAGGAAAGAACTGGTTGCAAAGCAATGATCACATTCCACTTATCATCTGAGAAGTCATTTTATTTCATAAATGAATGGTATGTACAACACAACCATGATCTCCTCGGTGGAGAGTTAGCTTACATACTAAGATCAAACAGAAAGATGAATCTAATGCAAGAACAGATTGCTAGAATGCACAATGATGCTGGCATTAAGAATAGGGTTTCTTATGAGGTAATGGAAATGGTAGCTGGAGGCATGAAAAATCTTGGTTTTCTTCCTATAGATCTGAAGAACCATCTGGGCACACGACGGCAAAAGACGATGAAAATGGGTGAAGCTACAGCCTTGCTAGAATATTTCAGAAAAGAGGCATATACAAATCCATCCTTCTTTTATGAAATTGAAGTTGACAGTGACGAACAGATAGCAAATATATTTTGGGCTGACAAAAGGATGCGGATGGACTACAGTATCTTTGGTGATTCAATCGGTTTTGATACCACATACAGAACAAATAAAAACTACCGTCCATTAGGTAAATGACGTTGATTCTCATATATATTATTATACGCCATAATTATTATCGGTATAAATCCCTAGTTTTGCATTGAATTAATTATTGTTATTTTGTTGTGCAGCTCTTTTTGCAGGATTCAATCACCATCGTATGACCTGCATTTTCGGAGCAGCTCTTCTGTTCGATGAGACAGCATAATCTTTTCAGTGGTTGTTTTGAACATTCTGATAGGTTCAACAATCTCAAAATCAGAATCATCATCAACCATTTATCTCTCCTTATTGCCTAACTTTGGCACAGCAACTTTCCTACTGTTCTTCTTGTAAGTCCCCGTGTATGGCGTCTTCAGAACGTGGCTTGCTCTGCTCTTTCTCTTACCAACCACCTTTTTTTGGTCAATAACAATAGGCAACACTATTGTTTCAGGGCTCTTTACTGTGCTATGAACCTCCTCTAGCACAGGCACGGCCTCTGAACAATCGGTGCCCCGGGCCGCGAACTCATTTGCAAATGCAAAATATTCATCATAGAAGCTTGTGTCATAAGAACTTGCTACTGAGTCACCTTCTTTTGGTTGACATGCCTTTATCGGGGTACGTATTCCTAACAAAAAAGTTGGAATATCAATACCTTTCATCTCACAAACAGGCAAATCAACATCATCTGCATGACCGCCCAAATTACATGCATCCCCATCTTGATTGCCCAAATGACACAATGTATTCACCAACACCAAAGCATTTTTGGCCGTTTCAGTGACACTCCCCCACTTATCCATTTCGTCAAACCCTAGATCCGCGTGATCAATGTTATCTTCTTCAATATCCTCTCTATCCTCCTTATTTGTCTTCTTATTCTTCTTTTCCATTTGCTCCACCTCAACCTCATCTTCAGGCTTCCGCTTAGGTTCCTATTTTAGATTAAATAAGATACATGTATGACATTTAGATGAAACTAGTAAGTTTTATTAGTAACAATAGTATAACGAATTCAACCCCCCTTCATAAAATAAAGTACATATAAAAGGAAAACAGAAGAAAATTTAATGCTCACCACGTTGTATCCCATTCGCTTCTTAGTATACTTCTTCTCATTCAGTCTTTTCCTATCCTTTCTAAAATTGGCCTCCGCCTCCTCATCTTTTTCAGCCTCAGCTTCATCCACACCCTTGTCCTCGCCATCATCCTCATCATTCTGGTCTAAAGTGTACTGCCCATCCTCCTGTCAGACATTAAATAAAATAGCACAAGTTAAGAACAAATGGGTAATACTAGTGATAGCTGCAATATCTAAATATGTGGAAACCATTATCATAGAAGAAGATAACCAATATCGGAGAAGGTGAAAATCAATAACTTTTTAGTAGGAAACCTATATATTTGAAACCAATATCATACGAGAATGTAACCAATATCATATAAGTAGGCAACCAATATCGGAGAAGAAGTAAACCAATAACGTAATAGAAAGAAACCAATATCATTTCAAAAGGAAATCAATAAATTTGAGGAACGAAACAAATATATTTGAGGAACGAAACCAATATCATATAATAATGAAACCAATATCATATAAGAATGAAACCAAAATTGAAAGAGAAGGAAACCAATCTCTTTGAGGGAAGAAACCAATATCTTTGAGGGAAGAAACCAATATCAAATACGAATGAAACCAGTATCAAATACGAATGAAACCAACATCAAATAAGTCGGGAACCAATATCGGAAACCAATACAAAACGCAAAGAATAAAGCATGGTAAGAACTATGCGATGCTATGATTCACATATAAGGTGTATACTCACATAATCATCTTCCCTCTCATCATTGTCATCCTCCTCCTCTTCCATATCTACAACCACCTTCCTCTTTTTCTTAGCACGCTTCCTATCCTCGATAAAATTATTCACAATATTTATCCGAGCATCTATAGATTCTCGATCACGAGTAAGCCTGTAATGTGTTGCAAATAGCTACAAAGCAAAAAGAGAAATACACTTATAAAAATACAACTTTTATTAATAATGAACTTAATATGAAAAGTAGACAATATTTATGAAAATACCTCTCCCAACGACATATTCTGATACTGAGCACTTGCAGAGGCGCTAGAAGAAGCACAAGACTTCTCATCATTAATGTATTGGTTGAAATATTCTACCATAACATGAGTATTGCTGCCCATTTTGACAAGTGTGCTTTTAGTGATGTTGAAACACTTTTGACATCTAGCAAACTCCTCATTTATATCCTCTGCCAAGAGTTTGCACCAATTATATCTAGACACTTGGGTCAGCTATTGCAGATACAACCAGTACTTCCCTGATATGACCTTTGAAGTACGCGGCGCGAGAAACACACCTATTGCATACATAAGGTACAGTCTGGCCCAATCATATTCAGATAGCTCAGTGCTCCTAGTTAATGCAACCTCTAATTTCTTCACATATATACGATTTTGCTCTGTTGGTGTCAAACCAAAACATTCAAAATTATTTCTAAAGATAGACTTTGGTACATCAGTGAATGACTTATCTGGATTTATGTCCTCCCTCCCAAATGTGAGACCATATATATTCCTGATATGCTCCTCCGGTACAAGCAACTTTGGCTCACCAACACAGAAGTTAAAAACTTCCATCGTGTCAGCATCCTTTGGATCCAAAATCTTCAATTCCAGAAGGAAACCAAAGCCAGACAAGTGGATATACTGCATTATCTCATTCTTGTATTTGCAACATTTGATGCGATACAAGAACTCATTCATTCTGATGACCTTGCTTGGTCTGCAAACCAATCTGCAAGTCCGTACAATATCCTTCTGCCAAAAAAAAAGATATTACAATGAAAATTAAGAATAAACATATATTACCATGATACAACATCATTACCAAAAATCAAAGAAAAATTAAATAAAATTATTACGTTTCCAGCTGTCTTCTTATCTACTTTTTTCTGCTTTCCTTCCGCCTTCAGATTCATCTGGATCCGCTTCTTCATAGCACTACAGCCACCATAGGGCAGCAAACGAGGCCAATTCCAGGAAACACTTTAGAAACCAAAGCACATCAACCAACTAATCAAATACAAGTTTGGAAATCACTTTGGTACATGCCAAACGATGCCAATTTTGCCACATAAGCATGCCAATTTCAATACAGATACATACCAATATCAAACAATTGCATACCAAACGAAACTAGTTAACCCAACGTTTAAACCAAATTCATTGAAAGACTAGCCAAACATAGTAGGATATTTACTAAAAATTCAGAATTATAACTAACAAAATCGGATAACCTAATTTTGAACGTTCTTGAAACAAATGTGGATAGGGTTTACCTGAAAGCAAACAGAATGGGCAGAGACTCTGATGGGGGCAGCGGAAGAGACGGCGGATGTTGTACGGGTACTCGAGACGAATTGGGTACCATCGAAAAAGGATAGACACTGCACGCGGAAGGACGGCAAATGCCACTATAGAACAGAAGTCGCAGTGAGCGTAGACGAGGTAAAAATCCAAACGAAAATGATCCATCCCTTCAAACGACATCCAAACGGAAGAAGGGGTTAGGGTTTACCTTAAATTGACTGAACCGTGGGCGGTGGAAGAAACACTGGTGGGAGGCGGCGAAAGAGAAGGCGAACATGATGGGGAACGACGGAAGAGACACCGGTGGGGTGGCGAACGGCTCACCTAGCGGGGGGTACAAGCGTCAATGTGGACCTCTTCGACACTCACCAAGCGGCGAACGGCTCCCTTCTCCCAGATGCTTGCCTAGATGGCAGCGAAGTGATTTTAGGGTTATTTAGATCTAAAGCCGATTCATTGAAATTAATTTGACAGGTAATTGGCAGCAGCAAATCACAGGAACAGTGGGAGAGGGCAAACCTAGCTGTCAATTTTTAAGCTGGACTAAAATACCCTCTAAAGAATTTGGACCGTTAGATCGCTTAAATTTTAATTTTTATCAAATCTAAAGGTCCATATTTAGTCCATACCATGGGGATGATTTTTATGTAGTCCCCCTGAATCCAAATCCCTATTAGTAAATTGAGATATGAGGAAATCGTGGTTACTTTATTAATCTCTGTCACAATGAGTATTTTGTACAGAGGTGAGTAAGGTAAGTAATTAATCATAACGGGTAGTGACAGCTAATACGAAGGCTGGATGACTAATCAATTATAATGGCTAGATTTTTTAAATAAATTTAGATCTATGTTAATCAAAAGAAATGACAAAGAATCGTTAATGTCCAAACCCAAGATAAGATATTTCACAAGTGGGTAATTAAGAACAACCTAAATCCTAGCGATGCTACAAGTATGGGGCCAAACCGTTGCAAGCAAAGCCATAAGTGGCAATAAATTGGAAAAAGAAACAAATAGCCAAATGGAAAACTCACTCCTAATGGCTAGATTAGGTAAGTTAATTACAGACTAAATATGGATTATTTACTTAAATAGATATAAAAAATAAATATGAATGATGTCATGCTTAAGTAAGGATGGCGAGGGTGCCATGTAGGCTGCATCAAAGTCTGCAACAGATTCTACAAAAGAGGGTTGCTGCATAAAGTTGCAACATTTCTGTAGATTATCAGATGAACACCACGAACTTCGATCATGGATTCCAACACTCTCCCTCAAACTAGGAATGGATATTGAGGATTCCTAGCTTGCCCATAATGTAATTGAATTTATTCGGCTACAATTCTTTGGTGAATACATATGTAAGTTGTTGCTGACTGCAGATGTACCGGGTGGAAACTTCTCCTTGAACTTTTCCGCGCATGTAGTGACAATCTACTTTGATGTCCTTAGTACGCTCATGGGAGAGATAGTTTGTTGCTATCTGTATAGTAGCTTGATTGTCACAGTAGAGCTTCATTGATTTGTTGACGGATAATCCAAGCTCATGCATCAAGTGTTGATCCACATGAGTTCACTATGGTTCTGTATTCTACTTCTGCACTGGAGTGTGACATGACATTTTATTTTATTTATTTTCTCCAACAAATGTGCAAAAGCCTGAAGTTGATCTTCCGATGTGGACGTTCCCGGCCCAATCTGCATTACGATAACCAGAAACATCTAAGTTGTCTATGTTCTTAAATCATATGCCTTTAGTATTTGAGAATTTTTTTAGTCATCTCTAGTCTTGGACAATGCATGGCTTGACTTATTAGACTAACTGAATAAGCAATGTCAGGCTTGAGTCATTGTAAGATAAATCAATTTTCCTACCAATTGTTGAAAATAATGTCTAGTTCAAGTTCCCCTGCTTCTAATGAAAATTTTGTGGCAGGAACGGTAGGATTTGTTGCTGGTTTATAATCAAACTTATTTGTTTCTTTTAACATATCCAAAACAGACTTTCTTTGCGAGAGAAACATACCCTAGTTAAATTGTGCAATTTTAATGCCAGGGAAGTACTTGATCTTACCTAAGTCCTTTATGTCAAACTTCTCATTGAGTGCTCTCTTTAGGCTGTTAATCTCATGACAATCACTTCCACTTATCAAGATATCATTTACATAAATTAGTACTATAGTCTTGTTTTGCCCATTATCTTTAACAAACACTGAATAATCACTTATGAAACGTATAAGCTCTTTGCTGAGTTTTGATACTGTTGGAGCACGAAATTAATGTCTCGGAGTGATGACGGTCTATCTCCGGATGTGCGGGAATTGGCTCGGACTCGTCGGAACGAGGAGCCCGGGCGAGAGGCTCCTCTCGCCCGCATAGGCGAGCCGAGCGAGGGCTCTTCTCGCTCACGAGGAGCCCTGGCGAGAGGCCCCTCTCGCCCGTATTGGCGAGCCGAGCGAGGGCTCTTCTCGCTCACGAAGAGCCCGGGCGAGAGGCCCCTCTCGCCCGCATAGGCGAGCCGAGCGAGGGCTCTTCTCGCTCACGAGGAGCTCGGGCGAGAGGCCCCTCTCGCCCGCATTGGCGAGCCGAGCGAGGGCTCTTCTCGCTCACGAGGAGCCCGGGCGAGAGGCCCCTCTCGCCCGCATAGGCGAGCCGAGCGAGGGCTCTTCTCGCTCACGAGGAGCCCGGGCGAGAGGCTCCTCTCGCCCGCATAGGCGAGCCGAGCGAGGGCTCTTCTCGCTCACGAGGAGCCCGGGCGAGAGGCCCCTCTCGCCTGCATAGGCAAGCCGAGCGAGGGCTCTTCTCGCTCACGAGGAGCCCCGGCGAGAGGCTTCTCTCGCCCGTATAGGCGAGACCGAGCGAGGGCTCCTCTCGCTCACGAGGAGCCCGGGCGAGAGGCCCCTCTCGCCCGCATAGGCGAGACCAAGCGAGGACTCTTCTCGCCCACATGGCCGAGTCCTATCGAGAAACTCGTCCGACTCAAAATAGGTGAGAGGCCGGTATGAGGCACGAGCGAGAAGCCGAGTGAGAGGCCTACGGCAAGAGGTCGAGTGGCAAAAGGCCGAGCGAGAGGTCGAGTGGCGAGAGGCCGAGTGAGAGGCCTACGGCGAGAGGCCGAGGGAGAGGCGGAGTGGCAAAAGGCCGAGCGAGAGGCCGAGTGGCGAGAGGCCAAGTGAGAGGCCTACGGCGAGAGGCCGGGCGAGAAGCCTAAGGTGGGAAGCCGGGCGAGAAACTTAAGGTCGGAAGCCTAAGGCGAGAAGACGAGCGAGGAGCCTAAGGCGAGAAGCCGAAGGTGAGAAGCCAACTTGGACCCGAGCGGGAAGCTCATTTGACCTTCGTAGGCGGGAAGGCAATTCCGAGAATAGGTCCACTTTGGTTGTGGAGGCCGTTAGCTTGAGCCCATTTTGAGATTCACTTTGGGCCTGACGAGATGTCCGTCTTGGGCGATGACGGACTTGAGTCAAGATTTTGCGTGGGAGATCGAGAAGGTCAAAACGATCTATAGTTTCCTAACTTGAGCCGAGATTCTCAATATTTGGCAAGACTTGGTAAGTTCCTCTTTATGCCGCGATCGCTTGGTCGTCACGTTTTGAAAGCTTCCTATCCGAGGATGGAATTTGCTCATTTAAGGAAGACGGCTTGTATTGAGCCGAGAGGATCCCGTCATGTTAGGAACAAATAATTTGAAGCAGAACTCTCGAGATTGAGACTTGGAGCCGAAGGTCTCGGAGGCGGTTTAGGATTTTCTATTGTGAAGGCTCGGAGGTTAGGTCAAGGCACTCTATATAAGGAGGGCTCGGGCGAGAGAACGGGGATCAACCAACAACACAACACACAACTACTTTACTTTTACTTATCATTGTTGCTTTTCCTTTTCTTAGCCCGTAGTCCGTAGTTTATAGCTTAGCCTAGCCTAGTTTAGTTAGACCGACCTTGGGACGACCACTCCGGATCCGTCTCGGGTTACTTGTTCACTTATCCCCGCAACATATTTTTGGCACGCTCGGTGGGACTAAGGAGGGCGTCTGAGAAGGCGGTCTAACTTTTACCGGTCAAGATGACCAATTACTTTGTTGCTCTGGTTCCTTACAAGGAGTCGATACCTTTCGTTTTGGAGTCGTATGCATGGAGGCGAGATTTATCTACCTCGGCTCTCTCAAAAGAGCCGGCTGAGACAAACGTTGCCCCGAAGGAGTTCTATACACCCGTCATCTACGAGGAGTCTTGTAGTCACTACCAGGCATCCTCACGTATGGTCATCAATCAACACCAAGGGATGAACATATCCACTGGACCAGCTATACCCATCCAACCGGCCTTTGGACAACCATGGACCGGTCAATGCCTTGCACCATGACGCCGCCAACGCCATGCGTGTTTGGTTATTGTCCACAACCAGGAACCCCTACGAGTCCCCCACACCAAACAACTTCTTACTTGGAGATGGGGACACAAGGAGTGAACTACTCGGGACACTACGAGACTACAAGGACGAGGGCTAGCAATCTCCAAGAGGAATCGAACTGGTACCAACCGGCCCTAACCCAAGATTGGTCATACCCATCTAGGGTCTCGGCCGACCAAAGCTCTTTCAAAAGGGGGGATGTCTGCACGAATCCTTTGTTCGACTCAAGGATTTTTAATCCTATCCCGACCCTCCAAGTCTTCCATCAAGTGCGGATGGACCTAGACGAGGAGAACAACCGCCATCCCATCAATCGACAAGAAGAGCTTGATGAGGATGACGAGCTCGATGACGATGATGTCAACCAACAAGAAGAGCTCGATGAGGATGACGAGCTCGATGACGACGACTTCAACCGACAAGAAGCGCTCGATGAGGATGATGAGCTCGATGACGTCAACCGAAAAGAAGAGCTTGAGGAGGATGACGAGATCGATGAGGACGACGTCAGCCGACAAGAAGAGCTCGATGAGGATGATGAGCTCGATGAGGATGATGTCAACCCACAAGGAGATCTCGATGAGGACGATGTCAATCGACAAGGAGAGCTCGATGAGGATGAAGTCAATCGACAAGAAGAGCTCGATGAGGATGATATTAATCGGGAAGAAGAGCTCGATGAGAACGATGTCAACTGTCAGCTGACATTGGGATCTACCCGACCACAAGGGATAGAAGGGCAACCCTTATCTTCCCAATCCAAGAATTTTATCCCGCATTAATTCTTGGAGGACCAGTCATCGATGGGTCCTCACCTTATTGCTTATGTCGCCATGGTTGGCTTTGACCGAAGTCAAAAGAGAAGCCCCAAGCAAGAGAAGGCCAATCCTAATACCCGAAGGGCAAGACTCGGGGGGCAAGGACGACTGCCCGATAATGGTTTCTCAAAAGCTCGAAAGTCCTTTCGTTCGAGGAGAGCTGATGACCCGAAGAAAATAAAGACCGACCCCAAGACTCGGTGGACAAGACTTGGGGGACAAGAAAGGCCACCCGATAATGGCATCCCAAAAGCTTGGAAGTCATTTCGTCCAAGGGGAACTGATGGTCCTAAGCGAGAGAAGGCTGACCTTAAGACCCGGGAGGCAAAACTCGGGGGGCAGGGACGACCGGACCCTAAGAAAGCAAAATTTGATCCTAAGTCCCGAGAGGCAAGACTTGGGGGACACGGAAGGCCGCCTGATAATGAAATACCAAACGCTCACAAGTCATTTCGTTCAAAGGGAGCCGATCATCGCAAGCGAGGGAAGGCCGACCTTAAGACCCGAGGGGCAAGACTCGGGGGGCAAGGAAGATTGCCCAACAACAGCGTTCCAACGGCTTGGAACTCCTTTTGTTTGAGGGGAGCCGATAGTCCTAAGCAAGGAAAGGCCGACTTTAAGACCCAAAAGGCAAGACTCGGGGGGCAGGAATGGCCACTCGATATTGGCATCCCAAGAAATCAGAAGTTCTACTATCCGAGGGAAGCGGACAAGATGTGGAGGCTTCGCCATCCTCGTATCAAGGTGGACCTTCAAGACGGGTCCAACCCATACCGGTACGCCTTCAACCGGCTTAGAGATAAGAGGGTCATCCCTGATCCACCAACACGAGATGTCCTGACCAAGACCCAGAGACGTCGCCTTGAAAGAAAGATCCAAAAAAGAAGGCAAGCCATCAAGGACCTCAAAAGGCAAATCGCGGAGCAAAGGGTTGAGCTGGAGAAACAAAAGGTGCTTCTAACTCGTCCGTGGGTGAAGTGTCATTCAACCTCGACTCAGAGTTGGGCAAAAGAGTTGGAAGCCTCTAAGGCAACAATGAGAATGTACCCCAAACACGTCAAGAAAGTTCGACCAAAGGCACCCACTAACCTACGCGGTAAGTTGATTTGTAAGTGGGTACCCAAGGTCCATCCCAAGAAGGATGCACATCGAGAGGCCGTACCCAACCAAAAAGAGGAGGAAGTCTCAGTTGACCTTGAGATGAGGTACATCGAGTTTGGGGATTTCCCAAGCAAGCTGGAAATCAACGTGACGCCAGCTATCCTCGAATTGAAACCTGACCAACCAAGCTACTTCAAGGGTGACGTGACTAAAGGAGACCTTATTTACCCTCGAGTAGGAGAGACGCACTCAACTATACTTATGGTGGGGGACTTCAATGGCAGCATCACGATCGCAAAGGCCACCCGAGAAAGATGCGAGCATTTAAAGCTCCTTTACATCATGGCTCACATCAGCAGGGAGTCGGTCAAGAGAGTTCTCGTGGACAACGGGGTGGTGAATGTCCCTCCTCACTCACTTCCCAAAAGGTCGAGTGAGGAGAGGGAGATACTAACCTCGATCAGCACGGTCATGACCAACTTTGGCGAGAAAGGACAAAACTTGATCTGCTCTGGTCAGGTAGTCCCATCTTCCAACCACCAATGTCTAATTCAATGGAAATTAGATGGAAAGGTGGAGATCGTGTTGGCCGATGCCTGTCCATTCATGTCGGCCGCATGCTACATTGAGGTGGTCTTCTATGACGGGTTCATAGTGTCGACAAGGGTGGCATTGAGCAACATGGATGATCAGTTTTCCTGGTATATGAGCTCGGTCAAATGGGAGGTCCTTACAGCCCGATGGCCGGTCAGTGCCATACCCAGGGGGCAAGCCGTCCGTCTTACTTGCAAGGAGTAAGGCGATATGAAAGGTAACAAGGTAATTGGAGGTCTACACTTTGTCACCATACAAGTCGATCGGGTATGTCTGTGAGGACGACGACCTAGACCTCCTAGAAAAGAGTAATGACCATCACCTTTCTCCAAGCAACTTACTACCATCAAGGCGGAGGTGAGCAACCCTTTGGCACCACAAGTTCGTTAAAACAAGGACGTTTAGAAAGGTCCACATCAACACTTCTCGCATGGCCATCCCGAAGCATTGACGTGCGGGGGGCATTGTTGGAGCACGAAATTAATGTCTCGGAGTGATGACGGTCTATCTCCGGATGTGCGGGAATTGGCTCGGACTCGTCGGAATGAGGAGCCCGGGCGAGAGGCTCCTCTCGCCCGCATAGGCGAGCCGAGCGAGGGCTCTTCTCGCTCACGAGGAGCCCGGGCGAGAGGCCCCTCTCGCCCGCATAGGCGAGCCGAGCGAGGGCTCTTCTCGCTCACGAGGAGCCCGGGCGAGAGGCCCCTCTCGCCCGCATAGGCGAGCCGAGCAAGGGCTCTTCTCGCTCACGAGGAGCCCGGGCGAGAGGCTCCTCTCGCCCGCATAGGCGAGCCGAGCGAGGGCTCTTCTCGCTCATGAGGAGCCCGGGCGAGAGGCCCCTCTCGCCCACATAGGCGAGCCGAGCGAGGGCTCTTCTCGCTCATGAGGAGCCCGGGCAAGAGGCTTCTCTCGCCCGTATAGGCGAGACCGAGCGAGGGCTCCTCTCGCTCACGAGGAGCCCGGGCGAGAGGCCCCTCTCGCCCGCATAGGCGAGACCAAGCGAGGACTCTTCTCGCCCACATGGCCGAGTCCTATCGAGAAACTCGTCCGACTCAAAATAGGTGAGAGGCCGGTATGAGGCACGAGCGAGAAGCCGAGTGAGAGGCCTACGGCAAGAGGTCGAGTGGCAAAAGGCCGAGCGAGAGGCCGAGTGAGAGGCCTACGGCTAGAGGCCGAAGGAGAGTCGGAGTGGCAAAAGGCCGAGCGAGAGGCCGAGTGGCGAGAGGCCAAGTGAGAGGCCTACGGCGAGAGGCCGGGCGAGAAGCCTAAGGCGGGAAGCCGGGCGAGAAACTTAAGGTCGGAAGCCTAAGGCGAGAAGACGAGTGAGGAGCCTAAGGCGAGAAGCCGAAGGTGAGAAGCCAACTTGGACCCGAGCGGGAAGCTCATTTGACCTTCGTAGGCGGGAAGGCAATTCCGAGAATAGGTCCACTTTGGTTGTGGAGGCCATTAGCTTGAGCCCATTTTGAGATTCACTTTGGGCCTGACGAGATGTCCGTCTTGGGCGATGACGGACTTGAGTCAAGATTTTGCGTGGGAGATCGAGAAGGTCAAAACGATCTATAGTTTCCTAACTTGAGCCGAGATTCTCAATATTTGGCAAGACTTGGTAAGTTCCTCTTTATGCCGCGATCGCTTGGTCGTCACGTTTTGAAAGCTTCCTATCCGACGATGGAATTTGCTCATTTAAGGAAGACGGCTTGTATTGAGCCGAGAGGATCCCGTCATGTCAGGAACAAATAATTTGAAGCAGAACTCTCGAGATTGAGACTTGGAGCCGAAGGTCTCGGAGGCGGTTTAGGATTTTCTATTGTGAAGGCTCGGAGGTTAGGTCAAGGCACTCTATATAAGGAGGGCTCGGGCGAGAGAACGGGGATCAACCAACAACACAACACACAACTACTTTACTTTTACTTATCATTGTTGCTTTTCCTTTCCTTAGCCCGTAGTCCGTAGTTTATAGCTTAGCCTAGCCTAGTTTAGCTAGACCGACCTTGGGACAACCACTCTGGATCCGTCTCGGGTTACTTGTTCACTTATCCCCGCAACAGATACCATGCATAAAGAGATTGCTTCAAACCATTAACGGTCTTCTTTAACCTACATACTTTTTCATTTTTTCAAGCGGATGGCTAGGTGATAAATCCATAAAAATTTCCTCTTCTAATTCTCCTTGAAGAAATGCATTTTTACATCCATTTGGAAGAGTGGCCTATTATGATTCTCAACAACTGGTAGAAGAATCGATCTGATGTTTAACTCCATCAAATCCACGACATTCCATCAAATCCACGACATTCAGTAACAAAAGTATTCTTTTTACTTCAATATAGTTTATACAGAATAGTGATGAGGAAGGCTCGGCCCTAATCTCACCAAACTCCTAGGGTGGCCCAACACCAACTTGCTAGTTTAAGAAAATGGAACAAATCTAACCTCCAGCAACACCACTGAAGCTCCAAATACAGAATCATCTCCTACAAAAAAGAAGGAAGCAAAAACAAGGTGTTGTGTCATAAAATTGTGTTTATGAATTTAACATTAATTTGTAGACAATTTGGACATTATAGCCAGACCCTGATACCAATAATAAGAAGAGTTAATCACAAAAGAGTTTTATAGAGCTGATAAATTTAATGTTGTTTCAAAGAATTACTTGGATATCTATCTTCTTTTTTTTTGAAAGGTAAATGTTACACCTAGTTACAATGTTAGGGATTGAACTATTGGGATTGAACCATTGACCTCCTTAAAGTTAAGCAATGCCTATACTGTTAGGCCAAATGCATGTTACCTCCATCAAATTCACTGATCAAGAATTGTATCCCATCACATCAGAAAGGATGAAAAAGTGCTATTTTTTAGTTTTGACGCGACACCATAAGGCTCAAATCTGAGAATTCTAATTTAGATTGATTTAAGCGGGTGGTTAACTATTTTTAGTTCTAGCATACAAAATTGCAATTATGTGTCATGGCCTGGTTTCAGCAGAAGACATTAATATATTTTTAGGTAAATATCTTATATCTAAAAATCAATCATTATCCAATCTATTTGGAGGATAATTTCTGAACGATGTATTCGTAAAACAAAGTTCAAAATTTCCTTGATATGATCTATTTTTCTTAATAATTGAAAAACGATTTATGCTATTCATGCTGCATGAATGAATTTAATTTGGGTGCTAATCTTGGAAGACGGACCACCGACAGGACACTAGTAATCCGTGTCTAATTTTCTACTCTACTCTTTTAACAATTGAGTTAGTTATTAAGGTGAGAGTGCAACTTGAGATTAATAAACTCACCCGAACATTTAACTAATCTGAATTTAAGTCGAGTAAAACTATGGCGATTGATTTTTACGGAACATGTTCAAACAAAACGAACCACCCAAAGAATCATCAAGTTCAGACAGAATATCATCACATTACCTGCAGTGTTGTGGAACTCTCCACCGGAACAACGACGGATTCCCGGCTTTCTCGGTGGAATTCAACAAGTAAAACTTTGTCCAATCTTCAAGCACGAGCTTCAGGTCCTGCATCTTGTTCTCGAGCCCGACGCAACAATTAGCGTGCATGGTGCAGACGAGGTTGAAATCCCTGCTCGGCTCGCAGAACCCGCCAAAGTAGCCCGTGCTCAGGAACTTGATACGAATACAAACCTCGCTAACGAAGCGATCGTGCTTGATCAGGTTGAATACGTCCTGGTCGTGCTTACCCGGATGGGCCTCCCTGGAGGAGTACCAGTACTTGTAGAAATGGATTGTCCGGTTGTTGGACTTCACGTAGTTGAAGCCTCCGTTTGGGCTGTTGTTTAGGTCGTCGGGGTTGCCGTTGTAGTTGTCGCAGGCGATCTGGAAGTCGGCGTCGTGGAAGAAGTGCGGGAATGGGTCCTGAAGCCACATGATGTCTGCATCCTTTTTTTTAAAGGAAAAGGTAGAAGTAGTTAGAAATTGCAAGATGGTCTCACTAATCCAGACTCGAATCAAAATAAGAACTTAATTAATTATCGTGAATCTGATAGGTAGTTTGATCAGTTGGACCATGATCTAGGACCAAACCTGGGTTATTTTTCTAACATAAACCTTGATGATGGTTCAACCAGTTTGACTGTGTTGTTCATACGGTTGAAACAACCCGTCAAAGAAAACCTTCAAAAAAATTGGAAAAAGATATTTTTTTTTGTTCTTTATTAAGCGATGTAATTGTATTGTAAATTATAACGTTTGTAATAAAATTAGATTATATTTATAATTATTTAACATTCTAATACTAAATATAATGAATGATATATATTCTAAAAAATAACTAGTTTGATCAACGGTTCAAATAGTTGGTTGGGATGAATCGAGAAATTGTAAGAATCTCAATTCATTATCCGATTTATTTTTTAAAACATTTGTTATGAAGGCACATGATGTCTGCATTTTTTTGAAAAGAAAAATGGCAGAACTAGTTGAAAACTACCCACCGACTTCACTAATCCAAAGTGAAATCGGAAGAAATAGCATAATTAATTACCGTGAAAACAAAGTTGTATCCCATCTCAAGAACAGTGGTTAGGAAGAGGATCCTTCTCCACATCATCTTCAGGTAAACCGGGGTCATGAAGTAGGCCTCCTTCCTCGACTGTTCCTTGCTCGCGCCGTCGAACTTGATCTCGTAGCAATGTCGGTGTACGTGGAGGCAATGGGCGTGCGCCACGGGGTCCAGTGACACAATTACCAAATTGTCCAGCAGTCTCTTCGTCCCATTTCCTTTACTAAAACTCTCCAAGAAGAGGTCAACTATAGAGTTTGGAGCTGCCCATGCTTGATTTGAGGTTGTAATAATGACCGTCTTGTTCGGGTTGGCTGCTCTCTTTAGGACCTTCTCCAATTCCATGTCTATTTTCCCCTGCCAGTCAATGTCCTACACAATTATTTGAGTGTTCGTTTTAAGAACGATCACACTTTTTTATCTCGATAGAATGAACAATTATGTAAAAGATTAGTTGAGGAGGCAAGAATTATTTGTGGTCCTTTTTTCTTTAGCTGGTGATACAATTTATTATTTGGACAACAACATTAGTGTCGTTTTGTTTATTAGAGGCTTTTCCTCTCTCGTTAAGAACAAAAAGGAAAATATAATATTAGGTAAATGTGACAAAACAGAACGATACGTAAATAACTTCAACAGAATGGCCAATTATGTTAAAGATTAGTTGAGGAGGCAAAACTTAATTTTGGTCCTCTTTTCTTTAGCTGGTAATAGAATTTATTCTTTGGACAACAACATTAGTGCCGTTTTGTTACTAGAGGCTCTCGCTCCCTCTTTAAGGAAAAAAAGGAAAAGATATTATTAGGGAAAAGTAGAAAAAATATTTAGGTGGCAACAACGCACTTTGTTACAAGCTTTTTGTCACATTCGAAAGTTTGACAATTCGAACATGTATTAATGCACGGTGGTATAATTGGCTTGGCTGAATTCCATCCATACGTCACATAACCGTGAGCGATGATAAAATATTTTAAGGAAAAAAAGGTATGATGATTTATTTCGAGAGGATACGAATAGTCACAGAGGAGAATTTCTAGACTGGACTTTCGACACTAGTGAGTCGTTTCGTTTAATTCTCAAAAAAATAAGTTAGTCGTTTCTGAGAATTATTTTTTATTATTTAAAAGATGTTTAGAATATGCATAGATTATATATATATATAATATATATCTGTGTGTGTATATTTTCGTGTAAATTTTTTTGATTAGTGAAGCTCTTTTATCTATTAAAAGAATTCCGTTGAAAAGTAAACGAGCATTTTTTTAGTATATGACGTGTAATTAAAATTGAGCTTGTCACCTCATACGACATTGAAATTTCCTCCGCGGGTGGCATTGGGGACAGATTATGACATTTAGAAATATCGGTGGAGATTAAAAGGGGTAGAAAAAATAAATAAATAACAAAAGCCCATCAAAGTGAAACAGCTAAACCAATGGCCTAGGACAAATTGGTAGCACCAGCCATAATTAAAAAATGTGGGGCCAATTCAAATTTCTTTGTTGGGATTAGCTTCGGTTTAACCCGATTCTAACCTAAATTATATAATTAAAGTATGTGAAATTACATGATATTTTCGAGAAAAATATTTCCATGACAAAAAATTATCAATTAACGTAGAGATGACCGAAAAATTATAAGTAAAGACGCAATGGAATTAAGCTCGTTTAAAAGAGGAGACAAAATTAGAGGAACTCACATGGGAGGAGGGAGAGAATATGATGGAGCTCCACGAGTACGACGTCGAATTGAACAAGACAAGCCCCGAAACCGCCACCCCAAGAAACAAAACCGCGATGACCGCCGCCGGGTTGTTGCCGATCAGGCCTTTGCAGCCGCCGGAGGAGCTCCACGGCTTGGTCTGGTCGCCGGCGGGCTCGCCACTTGCCGTGTTCTTCATGCTCCTAGGAACCCACTCTCTCAGGAACTAAAGGGTTTTTTCAGAATTGTTCATGTAAATTAGGAGCTAGATCAAGCTACCTTGTTGGGTTTTGATGGGGAACAGAGAGTTTTTCAAAGACATGGAAAAGGGTATTAAGGGAATGTGTTGGGTTATTATTTACAACCACAAGTTTTGATTATAATGGCATATATATAAATAGTTGTGGAAAATAACGGGCGAGAGACAGGTTAGTTTTGGTCTACTCTTTTGTCGATTGGTTCACTCCTTCTTAATTACTTGGTTAATAACTTGGAATTGGATGGTGTTTCTATCTAAAAATATCTTTTGGTTCAAATCCACTCGGATCATCACATTTATATCAACTGGCGAAGATGTTATTCTAATTAAAACAATATGTTTCGAATTAAAACAATATGTTTCGAGCTCGAACTTTGAGAATGTAGAAGTGTTAAACAATTGTTAGGAGAGTTTTGTCACCTTTTAAAAGTTCAACTCATTGTGAACTTAAATTAGTCGAGGTAATAATTTTCGAATACCAGACATTCTAGATTTCTAAAAAACACCCGAATCATGTAACAACCTGATTAATTCATGTTTAGATTGTGTTTCTCCGTGAAAAACTTAACCTTAGATTGTGTTTCTCGTGACGATTGATTACCTATTATCTTTATTTATGATAGGAAGGTCACGTGATTTGGTTTATTAGGATGTTGGATGGTGTGTTTCCATCTTCTTCTTTTCCTTTCGATTAACGGAACTTGGATTTCTCTAGAAACGTTTGCCTAGTCTTTTTTTTTTGTTGAAAATGTTGACCTAGTCTTTTGATATGGCTAATTTGGATACCAGATTGTGTTTCCGCCTTTTTTTTAACTGATAGAACTTGTATTTTGTTTCTTCTGCGTGCCGCTCCTTGCGTTGACCGTGGAGACTGTTACAAATCCGAGGGAGGGAAAATCGAGAATGGATCGAGTCATTTGGACGAATCATTCTGATTTGCATTAATTGTTCTTAGATTGGGATTTTTTTAATATATTTTTTGACATCTTTGTATCATTGGTAGAATTTTACATGGTACATTTGATTTTTAAAATTTTAAAAAACTTCCTTCTCTCTCCTCAAGCTTTGTGTCCAACCTTGAAAGATGCAAATATACATGAGAAAATATACATAAGAGTTGTTTTAAGCGATAAAAGATTTAAATGTATTCAAAAAAAATTTAGGTTTTAAACTTTAGGACAATGCCTTCAAACAAATTCTGATAATGTTAAGACTCCGAAAATAGAGAAAAAATATATGCAGACAATTTACCAAAATACTTGTATAAACTATGGCTGATTAAACCATAATTCTATAAATGCCGGCTGGCCATAACCTTTGACGGTTACCCTTACATTCACGCAAAAGGAAAACCATGATAATTGTAGTTGACTTTTTGTATTTTATTTGAAAGTACTCTATAAATATTTACATAGTTGGCTAATAAAAAATTAAGCTGAATTATATTACAGAAAACGACAAGCACTCTAATTTTTCAATTAAACTAAAATCATCCTTCACCCGCTTAGCGGTTATCTTTTAATATGTATGAGAACATAACTAGAAAATTAAAATTGAACTTAATTTGTCAATGACGTTAATGATGTTAGTATAAATGTTCTAGAGACAATCGTAATAAGGACTTTGTACTAGATTATATTCAGTTGTATTATTAATTTGTATTAATAATATTCGGCATTACATAAAATGGATATAATGTTTGATTGTTTGCATATATTCATGTTTATGTTCCCATGAACTAATGTTGTTATTGAGAATGTGAGATCTCGGATAACTATAAACATAGTTCTTAAATAGCCCCAATCAATGATCATCGAGAATGGGATATCGATGATGCGATTGAGATTAGTGTGCGATCTGGATCATATCCTTAGAGGATGTAGTGGTTCTCACAACTACGAGATACTAGGTATTTCATGATGGATGCACAGATACTTTGGAGAGTATTGGCATACCCGACCGAGAAACCGTTTGATGTATTCTATTTACGTGTCTACGGTAATATCGGTTTGTGGAGTAGTGAAATAGTCCTCGGACTTGAGGTCAATACGCACGACATGTACGAAGTAATGCACTTAGATCATGACCGAAGCTTGCACTCCTGACGGGGTAGATATGGCATGAGTCAAGTACGTTGCGAAGTATATGTACGTGGTAGTTGAGCCAAGAATAGGATTCATTCCTCTAATAGACTTGGAGAGAATACTTGTCTTCTCATAATTAATTGGATCGTTAGTCATTGGCCAATGCACGTCATTTTAGAATGGTATCTAAAATGACAATATGATCAATTAATTGATGAGATAATATGATTAAGTTATTTGAACAGACACATAATCATGTTCTAGACTTAATCGAGTATTCGTGAATGAAAGGACCTTACCACTATGAGTTTCACATTACAGGTAGTTGCAGTATCCTCGCAACGTACCTCATATGTTGAGATTGTCTGGTTTATTGTCTAGGGTTAAACTAAGACCATTAGTTTGACTAATCGTTTGACATATGAGGGCCTATGGGTCACACAACAGTAGTCTTAGTTACGAATTAAAGTTGGTTAAATTAAATATTGATTTGATCAAGAATATTTAATTTATAGAGAAATGAATTATAATTTTATTAGATAAAATTATAATTATAATTGTTTAATTAAATTAGATTTAATTAAATAATTTTGTGTATATATATATATAGTGAAAATGTTGGACATATTGACTCGGTCAAATATATATTAGATTGGATTTTTAAAAGGAAAATAAATAAGTGGGGCGCCACCCACTTCCTTTTAATGGGGGATTTCTTTATCAAAAGAAATCTTCCCTTTTCCACGACGAGCTCTGATCTACGGAGATTTGTAAGAACTCTCTAACCATTTTGTCATCGCAGATAATTATGTTATACAGCCAAATCAGAAGTTCGAGTGTTGGCGAAAATTTTAACTTCCGCTGCTTCGACGTTCGTACTGCTAAAATTCCAACAATTGGTATCAGAGCAAGGCTGATTTATGGCTGTATACATAAATATCTGTATTTTTCGAATATATATATCTTGTATATGAGAAAAATACTTACCTGCGTTGGTGACGAAACTCTGTAATGAGTTTAAAGCCTTGGAAAAAGCTGTTTGATTAAATCCAAAAGCTTTGTGAGTTTCTGTTCAACATTGGTGACGGAACCAACTAGTTTGAAGCTTTAGAAGCTTGCTAGATGATGTCGATAACCGATTGGAATTGGACGACGGTCGCCTTAAGCTTTTGAAGCTTGAAAAGCTTCGGACCGAAAAGCTTCGGACCGCCGTTAACGGCGATTCAAGTTTTTTTCTTTGTCCCGATTCCGGGCCACTGCGAGTGCGGAGGCAACCGGATGGGGCTCAGGGACGACGGGAAACGGTGGAAAAGTCGTGGTAAGTGAGGCAGTGAACGAGGATGCCTTAGAGGCGGTGTACGAGATGCCTTTAAGGCGGCTCCACCTCGTCACTGTTTTTGGGATGCCACGCGCCGCTTCACCAAGGTCGGCTACCACCGACGAGCTCGCCTCGTCGCGGGCGTCGTCATGGTACCGGCGGTGTTGCCCCGATCGAAGCGAGCGACGAGGTGTCGTCGAGCCATTTTCGGACTCGGTCCGCGGCTCAACGACACCGTCGTCGACGCGTCGATTCACAACGTCGGGGTACCACCGACGTGCTCGCAGCGTTGCGGGAGACGTCGTGGTACTGACGGTGACAATCGGAGTTGCTCCGATGGGGAGATCCAAGCTTTCGAAGCTTCGCCGACGAGTTCGAGCCTTCGGAGCTCGATTTCGGCGTGCACGCGCGAAAACCCGGCGGTTTGGGACCACTGGCGTGATCCACGCGTCGCGATCTACACAACGGCACCGCCGGTGATGAGCGGCGTTGCGCCGTTCGGCCGATGGTTATCAGGGACTAATCTGCAATTGTCCAGGGACTTGATGTTGAGAATTTGGAATTCTGTAGGGGCCTCTTTGCAAATTCGAGAAATCTGAAATTGCAGATAAGCCCTTGGGGCCTTTCTGAAATTTCGGCTGTATGGTTAATTACGGTATGGTACCTGGATTAATCATGAAATTGCAATCCAGTCCCCGGTTAATTGCAGGGACTTATTTGTAAATTTGCCTGTATGGAAAATTACAGTTTGGTCCTCGTACCTTTCTTGAAATTTCAGTTTGGTCCTCGGATAATTCTGAATTTTCGGTATAGCTGGCAAATTACTATTTGGTCCTTGAATTAATTCTAAAATTGCAATTAGGTCCCTGGACTGAACTAAAAATAATGAATTAGATTCTAATAACTGTTTACATTTAATTTTAAGTTGGATCTTATGAAATAATATGTAAACAATAAATGGATCTTGTTTGACAAGTTAAATACCCCGTTAAAATATTCCTCAAACTTCAATATGGTTTTCATTTGGAATGAATGATGTCTTCCGTCATAATTAAGAGAAACCGAGATTTCATTCTATAGTATTTAAGACCAAAGTCTTTTGCTTGGAATTACGTCTTATGGAACTCTTATAAGGACATGTAAATGTCGCCGTGTGATGGTTGTAAACCACCTAAGTTATTTCACTAGCCCAAGCAAGGAAATAATGAGGGGACATCGATTGGACTGGGTCCGATAACTAGGAATTGTATGAACTACAATTGGTTTGGAGACCTACCAGTTATGCTGTTACAATCACCAGCCCAAGCAGGGGTTGTGACAGTAGGAATGTGGATCCTAGTCCATTAAAATTTATATTAGATATAAATTCGTACTCTTCCAATGAGGTCGTTGAGTATGTGAAAATAATGGAGACAAAATAAAGCTAAAGGCCGTGTTTATTTTGTATACTGAATGATGATCATAGGAATTATGTTTAATTCCCGTTTTAACTTATTTCCTTTAGGTGTGTTGAAATAGCGAACATGTCATTGAGATTTATACTGGAATCAAACAAGTTGGCTAGGCCAAACTTTCTGGATTGGCACCAAAACATGCGATTGATGCTAAGGCAAGAAAAGATTGAGTATGTGTTAGACACAACCATCCCTGTTACCCCTGCGGCTGATTCTTTTGAACTTGCTACGTTTGACGTAGAGGCACAAAAGAAACATCAGGATGATGTAAATCAAGCGCAGTGTGTAATGTTGCTTGGAACGGCTAGGCCTAAGCTGCATAGCATGCTAAAGACTTTTGAAGGTACTTCTTCGAAGGAAAGGAATGTGCTCATGGTAGGCACCTCTTCTAGCTCTGCGCTTAAAGGCAGAAAGAAGCAGAAGAATAAGGCTAAGAATAGTTCTAAGCCAAAGTTCCTTAAACCTAAGGGTGGTATTCAAAAGAAAGAGCGGGTAGACAAGGATGTGTGCCTCCACTGTAAGAGGAAGGGGTACTGGAAGAGAGACTGTAAAGTTCTGGCTGCTGAGAACAGGGCACTGGGTGTCTCTAGCTCCGGAACAAGTATGTTTGTTATTGAGATAAATATGTCCACTAATAGAACTGACTGCTGGGTATTAGATACCGCATGTGGATTACACATTTGTACAAATGTGGAAGGTCTCACAGAGAGCAGGGTGGTTAGACCGGGTGAAGTCGCCCTATGCGTAGGTAATAGAGCACGAGTTGCTGCCGAACGCGTAGGGACATATAGTATAGACTTACCCAGTGGGTATAGACTGGAACTTAATAATTGTTATTTCGTTCCATCTATTACCAGAAATATTATTTCCATTCCAATGTTGGACATTGAAGGTTTTTCCTTCCATTTTTCTAATAGTAGTTGCTACTTTTCGAAAAATGGTATTATTTATGGAAATGCCTCTCTTGAGAATGATTTATATTTGTTGAATAGTGGACATTATGTTCTTAATGTGCAGAACAAGAAGCTCAAATTAAGTAATCAGGAAAATCTCACCTTCTTATGGCATTGTAGACTTGGTCATGCCAATGAGAAAAGAATTGCAAGGTTAAGAAAGTTAGACTACTTAACCCCATTTGACTTTCAGTCTTATGAAAATTGTGAATCTTGTCTCAAAGGTAAAATGACTAACAAACCCTTTTCTGGGAAAGGGGTAAGAGCCAAAGAAGTGTTAGAGTTAGTTCACAGCGACGTGTGTGGACCATTACCCACTCTGGCAAGGGGTGGTTTCAGATACTTCATTACCTTTACTGATGACCTCTCTAGGTATGGATATGTGTATCTTATGAAACACAAATCCGAGGCCTTTGAGAAGTTTAAGGAGTATAAGGCAGAAGTAGAGAAACAGCTTGGAAAGAGTATTAAAACTCTTCGATCAGATCGAGGAGGAGAATACCTTAGCCAAGAATTCCTGGATTATTTGAGGTTACTTGGGGTCCAATCACAATGGACACCTCCTGGAATACCACAGATGAATGGTGTATCCGAGAGGAGGAACCAAACCCTGTTAGACATGGTAAGGCCCATGATGAGTTTCTCCTCTCTTCCAATATTTCTTTGGGGTTACGCACTCCAATGCTCAATCTACATTCTGAATAGGATTCCATCCAAATCAGTTGAGAGAACACCATATGAGATATGGTGTGGCAAGAAGCCATCATTCTTACATATCAAAACGTGGGGTTGCCCCGCATATGTGAAGAAGATGCTCACTGATAAGTTAGAATCCAAAGGTGAAAAAGGTTACTTTGTGGGATATCCTAAGGAAACAAGAGGATATTATTTCTATCTCCCTGAGAAACAAAAGGTTATTATTTCTAGACAGGCGACGTTCCTTGAAAATGACTATGTCTTTAAAGGACAAGGTCGTAAAAAGATAGAGCTTGAAGAAATTCAAGAACCACAAGGGAATACTGAGGCTGAAGACTTATCGAATAACCACGATAAAGAATCAGTGGGAGCATTCAGTGAATCTCATGGTGGGAGTCTTTCACTAGGTGATAGTCTTCCAGCCAGTGGGAGCGTAGTTAGGGATAACTCGCATACGCAAGCTACCCCAATTAGACTGAATGAGGACAATTTGGATATTGTTCAATCTCCTGCTCAGGAAACGCTTGAGAGCGTAGCTCCTGAGAATTCTCCTGGCGTTGATTAGATCATCGCAGAAGAACCTCTTCACAATCAGAATGAACAGCCTGCAGAAATGCAACTCCGTAAGTCTACGAGGATTCGTCGTCCACCCATCAAGTTTAGTTTCCTATTGGAGGAACACGATGATGTGGAGATCCCGGACAAGGACGAACCCAAGACTTATATTGAAACGATGTCAGACATCAATTCAGAGAAGTGGCTAGAGGCCATGGAATCTGAGATGGACTCGATGTATACAAATCAAGTCTGGGACTTGGTGGAATTACCTGAAGGGGTTAGACCCATCGGCTGCAAATGGATCTTCAAGAAGAAGATCGATGCAGAAGGTAAAGTGCAAACCTACAAGGCTAGGTTGGTGGCAAAGGGTTATAAGCAACGCGAGGGCATTGATTATGACGAAACCTTTTCACCAGTTGCAAAGATCAAGTCCATTCGGATTTTACTTGCTATAGCTGCATACTATGATTATGACATTTGGCAGATGGATGTCAAAACGGCTTTCCTTAATGGAAACCTCGAGGAGCGTGTGTTTATGATACAGCCAGAAGGTTTTATATCCAAGTCAAATTTACAATTAGTATGCAAGCTGCAAAGGTCCATTTATGGATTAAAGCAAGCTTCTAGGAGTTGGAATATCTGTTTTGACGAAGCTATCAAATCGTTTGACTTCGTTAGAAATGCGGAAGATCCATGTGTTTATCGGAAATGTCAAGGGGATAAGACTGTTTTCATTATCATATATGTTGATGACATATTGATTCTGGAAAATAGTATCCCGCTAATGCAATCTGTGAAAGATTGGCTGTCCAAGACCTTTATGATGAAGGACTTGGGTGAAGCCTACTACATCCTTGGAATAAAGATTTATAGAGATAGATCTAAAAGGATGTTGGGGCTGTCACAATCCACATACATAGACAAGATACTTAAGCGTTTTAAAATGGAGGACTCTAAGAGAGGTTACCTGCCAGCGAATCATGGGATTAAGCTGTCGAAGAAGGATTGTCCTTCTGAAGAAGCAGAAATCGAGTACATGGAAGGTATCCCATACGCGTCTGCGATTGGATCAATCATGTACGCCATGACTTGCACTAGACCCGATGTGGCCTACGCTATTAGTATCACTGGTAGATACCAGAAGAACCCAGGTGAACGTCACTGGGTTGCTGTTAAGAACATTCTGAAGTATCTTAGACGAACTAAAGAATGTTTCTTAGTCTATGGTGGACAGCCAGAACTTGTGGTAACTGGGTTTACCGATGCCAGTTTCATGACTGACTGTGATGACTTCAAATCACAGTCAGGGTATGCCTTCATGCTCAATGGCGGGACGGTGAGCTGGAATAGTTCCAAGCAAAATACGACTGCAGATTCAACAACCGAGGCTGAGTACATTGCTGCATCAGAAGCCGTGAAGGAGGCTGTCTGGGTTTCAGAGTTCTTGAAAGAACTAGGGGTAGTTCCGAGTGCCAGTTTTCCAATAAAAGTGTATTGCGATAACACTGGTGCAGTTGCACAGGCAAAAGAACCAAGATCCAATAACAGAAACAAGCATGTACATAGACGCTATCACTTGATCCGAGAGATTATAGCGAGAAAGAAAATAGAGTTAGAACGTATTCCCACAGAGGATAACCTAGCTGATCCTTTCACCAAACCATTGGGTGTGCAACAACATGCCAGACACTTGAGAGTCTGGGTGTTAGACGCATGGGTGATTGGCTCTAGGCCAAGTGGGAGATTGTTAGTATAAATGTCCTAGAGACAATCGTAATAAGGACTTTGTACTAGATTATATTCAGTTGTATTATTAATTTGTATTAATAATATTCGGCATTACATAAAATGGATATAATGTTTGATTGTTTGCATATATTCATGTTTATGTTCCCATGAACTAATGTTGTTATTGAGAATGTGAGATCTCAGATAACTATAAACATAGTTCTTAAATAGCCCCAATCAATGATCATCGAGAATGGGATATCGATGATGCGATTGAGATTGGTGTGCGATCTGGATCATATCCTTAGAGGATGTAGTAGTTCTCACAACTACGAGATACTAGGTATTTCATGATGGATGCACAGATACTTTGGAGAGTATTGGCATACCCGACCGAGAAATCGTTTGATGTATTCTATTTACGTGTCTACGGTAATATCGGTTTGTGGAGTAGTGAAATAGTCCTCAGACTTGAGGTCAATACGCACGACATGTACGGAGTAATGCACTTAGATCATGACCGAAGCTTGCACTCCTGACGGGGTAGATATGGCATGAGTCAAGTACGTTGCGAAGTATATGTACGTGGTAGTTGAGCCAAGAATAGGATTCATTCCTCTAATAGACTTGGAGAGAATACTTGTCTTCTCATAATTAATTGGATCGTTAATCATTGGCCAATGCACGTCATTTTAGAATGGTATCTAAAATGACAATATGATCAATTAATTGATGAGATAATATGATTAAGTTATTTGAACAGACACATAATCATGTTCTAGACTTAATCGAGTATTCGTGAATAAAAGGACATTACCACTATGAGCTTCACATTACAGGTAGTTGCAGTATCCTCGCAACGTACCTCATATGTTGAGATTGTCTGGTTTATTGTCTAGGGTTAAACTAAGACCATTAGTTTGACTAATCGCTTGACATATGAGGGCCTATGGGTCACACAACAGTAGTCTTAGTTACGAATTAAAGTTGGTTAAATTAAATATTGATTTGATCAAGAATATTTAATTTATAGAGAAATGAATTATAATTTTATTAGATAAAATTATAATTATAATTGTTTAATTAAATTAGATTTAATTAAATAATTTTGTGTATATATATATATATATAGTAAAAATGTTGGACATATTGACTCGGTCAAATATATATTAGATTGGGTTTTTAAAAGGAAAATAAATAAGTGGGGCGGCTACGCCGCCCACTTCCTTTTAATGGGGGATTTCTTTATCAAAAGAAATCTTCCCTTTTAAACCCACTATGTCCATCATTCTTTCTATAAAATGGTGGGGTTTTGGAAACCAACATACAGAGAAACCAACGTGAGTTCTCAGGGAGAACAACACAAAATCAATTAAGGTTGCCTTGAATTGATTGGAAATTATAGGAGAATTCTCGCTATATATATTTCTCTAGTTAAATCATCGTAGAGAATTGTCCTAGCAAATTCTCCGATGATTTCAACTGTCAAAGAATTCGTAGACGAAGGCTACGTGGATACCATAGTATAGGATTCGAGCAACTAGGAGGATTCGATCCACGACGAGCTCTGATCTACGGAGATTTGTAAGAACTCTCTAACCATTTTGTCATCGCAGATAATTATATTATACAGCCAAATCAGAAGTTCGAGTGTTGGCAAAAATTTTAACTTCCGCTGTTTCGACCTTGGAGGTTCGTACTGCTAAAATTCCAATAAATGAAAGGTGAGTTAAAACCGTACTGAAAGCACCCTGATTGTCTTTTCCTTTGTTTTTTACTTTCATCCACATCTCAAGCAACCTGCTGATTGGGGATTCATAATTAATGTTTTTACTATAATTGTTTATGTACTGATAAAAAAAACTTGATATTGACAAATGGTACAGGCTAGACATTGCGGAAGGAATGGAGAAAGAGGTAACCTGCAGTTTCTTCGTTGTGGTTTTGGATTGGGTACGGAGTGAAGGAATTGATTCCGAACGGTTTGGAGTGAAGGGGGATCACAGCGGCAAGTGCAGGTATATGATAATGGCAAACGCAGTTATGTGATAATGGCAAGTGCATTGCATTTATGTGATAATGGCATTTATTTTTGTAAAAACGGCAAGTCCCCGTTGATGATAATGGCATGCGTAGTTTTTTTCATTTTGGTCCCCCGTATTTTAGCATTTTTGTAAAAAGGTCACACTAGCTTGTGTAGTTATGTGATACTAGCATGCTCAGCTATGTGATACTGGCATGCACAGTTATGTGATAATGACATTTGTATCCGGCCTGTGTTTGTGTATAGCTTTTTTTATTTTGGTCCCCGTGTTTTAGCGCATTTGTAAAAAAGTCCCCGCGTGCTTTCATTCCAAACGGTTCGGAATAGTGGCATTCCGTACCCAATCCAACCCTCGTTGTTGCCTAATTTTCAAATATGTTTCTTATATTCCTACACCTACTATTTTTTTTAAATGGATAATTTTATAAATATACTCCAAAATTTACACCAAATTGGACAATTGTTTTCTCGGCCGGCCGTACCTTTCCTAGTGTTTCACATCCTACACTCCTCGAAGCATGTGGGGTGCAACATGGCATTGAATTGGCGATGAATCTTGGTCTTGAGAAGGTGATTTTTGAGTCGGATTACAAACCGCTCTATGCCGTGCCACTTTGGATCGAAGTGATTTGTCCACGATTATTGAAGATTGCAGAAATCCAGCTACCAACTTGGAGGAATCTCGTTTTGCTTTCGTTCATCGGGAGGCTAATATGGTCGCCCATTTTTTTTACCAGACTTTGTTCCTTTTACTGTTTCGGACACTTGTTTCTTTTCCTCTCCTCCGACTGACCTCAGCCTTTTGTTGGATTTGGACTTGCTATAAATTTTTTACTATGATGATATAATGAATGAAATGATGATATTTTCCTTTAAAAAAGTTGGACAATAGTCCTATATATACATCAAAAATCTTGCCTAGATGACTCCAAGTATAATAGTCCTACACCTACTAGTTTAACTAATCTAAATTCAAGTCATGCATAATTTTTAAAGATGAAAAAATAATCTAATATCCTCTCAAACGAAGTTTATGATCAACAGAATTAGCATCACAAACGTGATGAAAGTAGTGTATAAAACAACATGCATTACATGATTAACTCATGTTCATATCATATTAAAACATTCGTATCGAACAAAAATTTTATGAGAACATATTGGCAAAATTTGCAGCCCAACAAAATGCACCAGCGTTGACTTGAATTGTCCAACATTCAACGAGTCTACACAGAATGATGTTCCCACAAAATTTTCACGCCATTTGAAATTCCGGGTCCCAAGATATATACTCCGAATTCTTTAAAAAAACGAAGATACATATTCCGTACATCATTATCACTTGAACAATTTTTTTTTGTTTATAGCATCCGAAACAACACTGACGACAATGCGGAAGGCTATTTATTATATATACACAAAGAGTATGTATATAAATATACCAATTGTTGTGTATGAGAGCTTTCGTGTTTAAGTTTTTCAATGTGATCATTTTATTTGATAGAACCATAGAAATGTAGCTGTGTAAGTAAATTAGTTCGTACGAAAACTTTAACCAATAAATACATTTTACGTAAAAAAAATTAATTCAAATTTTGAATTCAAATCATAAAAATGTAGTTGTGTGATGTAATTAAGACGATGTCTGCCGCTAATTTTATTGCACAACCAAAACCTAGATTACTCCGTGTACGATTACTTCGGAAAAAAGATATAACCCATAATTAACTCTCATTCACTGTAAATGGAAAACATCTCAAAATCAAACCTTAAAAGAAAATTCATATACCCTCTTGAGGCATTAGTTCCAAGGAGGCAACAAATCAAATTAGCCATCACCAAAACAACCACATATATACAGCCATAATCCATCCCCAAACATTTTGAGAGAGAAATTAACCGACTGACATGCCGACAGTATCCAGATCTTATTATCAGAAAAATAAACAATCCATCCACAAACAACAACAATGTAGTGTATCTGTATACCACCACCACTTTTTATAACTGATGAAATTAGTGGTTAAAGGAAATATGGGTTACTTCTTGGCCGGAGAAAGAGGCCGGGGAGCACCAGGGCTCGTCGGTGATGAACTGCATCCAAGAGTCGTCCTTGTCCTCCTCGTCCATGTTGCAAGAGGACGACGCGATTTGGACGTCCGGCGACATCGTATCGTAGTCGAGGATCGCAGCCGGCGAGATTTCTAACGGCGAAGATAGGCCGCCGCCGGATGGTTGGTTCTGATCTTCCACTTCGGTGCATATCCCGTTTTTCTTGAACACACGACACAATGCATACGAGTCCTGCATCATCATAGAATAATTGGCTAACCCGATTAATATTTTTTAAACTATTCAAATCCAAACATTCACTGGATCGATCATCAAATTAGGTTGTATATTTAGGTTGTACAAAAGAAATTGCATTTCCTAAAGTTCGAGCTAATTATTAAGGCCCAGCAGAATAGCCCATAAATAATGGACTAGATCCAGTCTGCCTCCGGCCTTCCAGTCTGCTTGGGCTTGTTGCAGTCAAGCTCCGGCCCAGCAAGTCATTAAAATATGAATTTGGAAAAGTCTTATTAAAAAAATAATAAAACGAAACTATATATCATTTGGTCAAGGTAATAAAGTTTTTTTTTTCAAAAATAAATGTATCTTTAAACCTCCCATCAAACCTAATTTCTCAAAGGTCCCAGCTGACTCGAATCTACATTTGTCGGCGTAGTGGTGTCCGAGTACCAGATGGTCTGAAGTTACTATGAAAATTAATACATACATATATGCAATATATTTGCACATGAACTTATGTCTCTTGAGTGAAATTCAGACCATATAAATGATCATACCATACTATATATTTAACTAGCTTGATCTCACTTAGAAGATGGATACTTGGTGGGAGACTGAAAGGTTTAATTTTGGAATAAAGTGAAAGTAACCGACACCCTCCTCAGGCCTCGAAAGTGAGGGGAGAGGCTACCTTTGGGGCTATAAGAACAGTGTTATTATATCACTTCTTTAGTTTTAGCCATGGAATCTTAGAATTGCAGGAGGATGAGATCATTACATTATTAATTAATTAAAATAGATACACCGGAAGAGGAATGGATGTGAAGGCCATATGTTTCAGGGATATTACTTTTTGTCTTATTACAGAAGCTACAAAGTGAAGGCCAGCTTTGTCTCACACTTGAACGAAGCAAGGAATATCTGGTCAGCTACATACATGAATTTTAATGTCTATAGACACTCTAGTCAGCTACTTGTATTTTCGGGTCAAGGTAATTTTCTCAATAATATTTTTTTCATTCGTAAAATTGAATATAAATTCTTTATCATTTGGACCAACTCGGTAAATATTGAGAAACTATTCCAATAACAAACCTATTGAGATGGGGCCATAGATATAAGTTGATTATATTTTTTTATCAAATACTTGTTGATGTTAACCGATTTCCCTATTCTGTGGGAAATAAATAACACCTTAGTTCTTGATGTTGTTGCCGACAGTTGTAAAAGAACTGAGGATAAAAAGGCAAGTGGATTATAGAAAAGAAAAGCTTATTATGAGTGAGATGAAGATGTTAGATTTGGATCTTTCTAAATTTGGCAAACCAAACGTCGTGCATGAAGAAAATATCCACTTGATTATGCCTTTTCACCAATATTTCTGTGCAAACCATTACCGATTCTAAAAACATCAGTTATCCCTAAATATGGTCTGATAGAGTTGGACTTTAAGTTGACGGGATAAGATTATACCTGAAAGCCAGAGGTGTCCTCGCATTCCTTATCGTCGAGGCGATACTCGTGCATGACCCAGTCAGTCCTAATCCCTTGAGGGGCTCGTCCCCTATAGTAAACCAACGTCTTCTTCATCCCAATGGATCTACTTTGGCTCGTCACCTTCCTGTCTTTCCCCGTCGACTTCCAGTACCCGGCCCTCGTCGCCCTGTTCGTCCTGAACCCGTTCGGGTACTTCCGATCCCTCGGCCCGAAGAAGTACCACTCCGGATCCCTACTAGGCAAGAACGATTTTTCTGCCAATCCAAACACATCACAATCAATTGTCTAATTACTAGATGAGCCGATCAAGGTTGCTACATACATTTTTATTTTGGGTACTATTTTTCCCATCGGATTTTATCGTGGTAAAATTGTTAATGAGATCTTTGGTTGCATCTTCGTAATTGTATGAGAGAATTCTACGCTAGTACTATGTCTAATAAAATTACATCTACTTATAAAAAAATATATTCACGCTATTTTCGTCATATGTGGCATTAATGAACTTTTTTTTTAGGTAAATATGTTTTATTAAAGAAAACAAACGAAAAAGAAATTACAACTAAGAAAGAAAAGAAAAAACTTGTATCTACAAAGTCCTAACCGACCTTACAATGTTCTATCCAGCTTCTACCCGAGAGAACCCCACTCCCTCCGAGAGATAACTCACCCTCGTACATGAGTACGAGGTTGTAGTCAAGAACCTCGTACATGTGGTATTAGTGAACTAACAAATCTCATAAGTAGGACCTTAAAAAATGATAATCTCATAGGTAGGACTTTTGGTTAATCTAGCGTAATTCCTCCATCAGTTTGATACAAGTGATGGTTAGTGGAGATGTTGGCATGAAATATATACACGTATAAATATAATGTGGGTGCCAATATATATCAACTTCTGGTCCTAGAAAACGAAGGTGTTAACTTGATGAAGTCTCCATCAATCAATACTGAGAAAAGCATGGTGATTAATTGATGAACTCGACGTAAATACGTTTTGATTCTTTGGTTGAAACCACCTAAAAAAAGCTCGGAAAGAATTTTTAAATCATGACAAAGCTTCTCGGCTAATAAATTATAAGGAATAAAGCAAAAAAAAAAACAATTACCTGCTAAATCCCAGGGCTCGCATTTGTAGAGATCAACTTCGGGGATGATGTCGAGTTCAATTTCCTGACCATGAATCTTTCGCTTCAAGTAGTAGTTGACGAGCTCCTCATCAGTGGGATGGAATCTGAAGCCAGGAGGTAATCCGACAGGAGCCATAATTTCAATTATTTGGATTTTATATTCCTGGCTGGCTCCTATAGGGTAGAGATCAAATCTATTGCTCTCTTTAATTTCAAGACCCACCTTTCAGTTTTTTTGCACCATCACTAGTATAGCCAGCTTCCCATGTGTATAGGCCAATTTAAAGAGATCCAAAACCCATTGCTTTGGTGATTCTTCCGCTTTTGCTTTTGTAGATTCTTGGACAAACGTTTTCTATAAGCCATTTCATGTTAACTGGATGAATTATTATATGGAACAAAAGGCGCAGTCGTCGTGTAAATAAGGTCCGGCCCGACAGTGCTTGATTTTGAATACAATAGATTAAAAAAAGACAAGAAGAAACCCGAACTATACAAAACAAATGTATCTCGCAAGACAAAGAACCACTCCAAGGATTAATGGTCAAGTGCTGGCTAAGTCCACACAACTTACAAGCATAGCTAATGTCTTTTGACAAAGTGAAGATTATATGCAGAGCCACACGCAGAGCAAGTCTAAGCCGGGCTCTCTAAGGCTAATGGTTCGGTCCGAGAAGGGCCTCGAGGAAAGCTCGGTAACTGCCCGATGTCTCGGAGTGAACCGCATCTTTCAGCGTCTTCTTGTAATTCTTCAAGTATTCAACTTTGATGTACTGCATATCGATTTCGGTCCTCGTGACGATCACCCTAATAAGGGTGGAATCATTGGTTCCCAGCCCTTTCATTGCCCTGTGCAGCACCTGCATACAGATGCGTAGATCCATCCTTTCATTGCATATACAAATTGAAAGGGAAAAAACGGACATGAGCAAAAGGACACGGCGCTTTCTAAAAGATTAGAGTACACAATTCCGAAATGGCAACAAGAATTAGATGAAATTTGTTCATGTGTTTACCATAAACTCCACGACATGAAGTGGGAGGCAGCAATCACATGGGAAATTCCAGCAGGTTATTGCGATACAGGAAAACTTGCGGCACGGAAGGAGAAAACTACAAGTTTTTTCTCCACCGGAGCTCTAATTAAATAAATCCACAGTTCACAGAATCAAGTCTCAAACTTAGTGAGATTGCTATCCTCAGGACCCCAGAAAACAGAACCTTCAATCTAAAATCTCATTCACTAACAGTATGAAGAAACATAGAGCTGACTAGAGCCAAAAACTTGTCAATGAGATGAAGGTGAGAACATCCCAAGACGAGGTAACGACAGGGGTACCTTGGCAAAGTATTTTGCAGGATTCTCGGAGCATTGTAGAATGGTCAGCAGTGCATGCTTGAAGTGCCCTGATGTTTCATTCTTCACTGCCTAACCTCATCCGGAGATACCAAGTCATACCACAGCATTCGAAACAGAGAGAAACATGTATGAAGAAGACTTACCTTTTTAAGAGAATTGCCATACGTGTGCTTGTATGCAGAACTAACAGCAGCAAGATGTGCCCCACTTCGTTGGCTAAATATTCCGACGAACGTTTTCTCATCAGTTCCCCATTTCTTCTCCCCGGCTTTATAAAGCACCTTTGCGTCATGCCCAACCACATCATGCTGAACTTCTGGGCCTTCATATCGAGGTGTGCTTACATATGCAAGCAGAATCTATATCAAGTATATAAAAGAATGAATATTAGGAATCTGTTTTCCTGTCCTGGAACAGGAAATAAGGCTTCCTTATAATTTACTTTCTCAACTTCAAAACAGACATGTTGAGTAGATTAAAGTTCCATCCCAGCCTAGAAATTAGCTTCCCCGCATAACTCACTGCAGATTGGTACTTTGAGCTTCTTCAGCGAGAAAGTTGAAGCATTCTAAGTTTGTCAAGTCACAGTGACAGAAACGAACAACAAGAACAACATGAAGAATCTTTCTAGCCAGAAAAACTACGGGAATGGGAGAAGCTTACGGCTCGGGAATCGCCAGAAAAGTGTACGTCAATATCTTGCTCCAGGGAAGTCCCAAACTTTGCAAAGTAGTGCTGTTTAAACACCTGTATCTGAGTGGGCGTACGAGAGCAAATTACTTCAACGGCACAGTCGAGATCTCTTCTATCTGAAACTAGTGCCTGCCTAATAATTGTGGCATCCCGCCCCGGAGGATCATGCATCCAAAGTAGCATTGCATCCTGAAAGAAAAAGGAGAAGATTTAGAAACAAAGTCCTAGACCCAAAGGGCATTCAAAGGTTGGAGAATCGAAGAACCAAACTCCATTTGGATATGTTTCATATCCTACCTTACATCTTAAGTCCCAATAAGAAGGGGCCACCACTAGTGTGAAGAGGAGTGGACCGTAACAAGGATTCTCTTCACTACAAATCCTTCAAAGTTTTTTTTTATTATCTTTTAAATAGAAATGGAACAGACACTGATTTTAGCTCCTAATTCTTTTACTCAATTCCTACTTATCCCACATCACCAAGTGGATTTCTTTCATCAAAAGAAAGATGCTGAAGCCATAACCACAAGTTCAAAAATGTTAGAAAGTACTCGCATTTGGTACCTCGAATTTGCCAGTGAGCTCCGAGGTCAAGCGTTTCAGAAGGCTGTCATGGTACATTGCATTGTACTCCTGCTGGATAAGTAACCGTTGTGTTGCATCCCGATGAGCGAGAATATTGATCACAGTGGTGCTGTCGCACCCAAATCCTGCATATAATCAAACTCACCGATCAAAAGCAAAAGAACAATCACTTGATAAACCATTCCAAAAGTGTGAAAACAACAACATCCTTCCTTCTGCATCCGACAATGACATACTTTTGAATTAAGAACAAACGAGAGAGAGAGAGACAAAGTTGTATCCATCTATACAAATGTCCAATTTCCCTCACACGATTCTTCGGCCTACACAATCAGCAAAAAGGTTCTTTTCTACCCACAAGTTCACACACCAAATTAAAATCCACCCGGCTCGAATTTTGGACTAGTGTCCTATTCCGGCCAGGTGGTTTCAACCAAAAATAAATCAAAACCAACCTCAAATAGTTAATAAGCCAAAAAAACAAGATCCCCATCTACTAGTTTTAACAACAACTAATGCATTTCTCTCTTACGAACCTAAGGAACAAAAAAAGGAGCAAACCAAAATTCCCTTTAACGCTCGTTCAAGTGAAAAAAGGGCCAGACTTTCATCCAAAAAAGGGAAACTTGCATAGAAAAAAGGAAAACTTTATATATAAAAACATGCATTTTGGGTCCATAATTAACGAAATTCTCGATGACCCAGAAGCCAAAATCAAATAATTTGAAGCGGGAGAGGGTGGAATTAGGAGGAGGGTAACCTTTGAAAGCCCTGTGGAGTTCGATGGCGTCGTCCCGGGGAGACTTGAGCATCGGAGGAACAGTTAAAGTTGCCATCTTTGGCTTCCTTCCTTTTTCTTTCCCTGCTTCAGGAAAATATGAGAAGAAACCGAGAGAGCGTTTGTTATTACTGTCCTTAAAATAGCTGTTTTTTCTGTAGCCACTACACGCGTTAATCACACCGTTAATCAATTTTCTAACCCCAAAAAAAAAAGCTTGCTATTTATTTATTGTTCTGCAGGTCTACTGGTTCTCTTCAATAAATTAACCCACAAGTTATCTTTTTTGTCAACATTATCTCTTTTTGGGTTAAGCCACATAGTTTCCCTTAATTCCTACCAAATTAGCTCAAACTCACCTTTCAAAAATGTTATAAAAATTTTGATTGAAATTATTTCATTGCTAATTATAAATATGGTTGACTTATTTATAAATGTAAAAATTTATTTACTTATTGTTTAAAATTTTGAGTTGAATATGAAAATGCTAATATTTTATCGGAACGGATTAACCCTGTATATATTTTTCCGTATATATTAATTAAGATAAAAGATGCTAGCAAAATAAATTAGTGTTCCCCTTTCTTACGAAACGTATTGATGTAAAACGGTTTATCTCTAATTAATAAAAAGGGAAATTATCACATAGCAATGGATATGGATGACACACCATTTAAGGGAAAATATCATTTCGGATCTCCATAGTTTGGCACGTTCTCATTTTTGCATCTTACGGGTGGAAAGTCGTCATAAACAATTATATCCATATCTACATGTGTTTTAATCATACGATCGCGATGGTGTTGTCTGCTTATGTCGAGTCGAGATTCACGTGTAACATATAAAAAAAATTCATGAATCGATAACATTAACTAATCCATTGAAAATTTTATATTTTACACTAATCTCGACATCAATAATATTAATTAATTCCAAAATTTATTATTTAAAATTTTATTCGGTTCAAATTTGCATAATCTAGATTATGTAAAAAAGTATGAATCCTAAGATGTCCTTCTAGTCCTTGCATTATATGCGACATTTACCTTAAAAACATACTGTTTGTGTTCAAAAAATCAGCCGACTAAGAAGTATCCTATTTTCTTGTTAGAACGTTGCAATGAAGAAAGGATTAAATTGGCCGCCATGAGGACGAGCCCTAAAGATAGGAGGCCAGTTGCAAGAATTCCACGGTTGAGGAACTTGTTATAAGAGGCGCGTGATTCTTCTATCTCTGGGAACGTTGGATCCGTCATGGATTTTAAGAGATTATTTGCAAGCGATTTGAGCTCCAAGCTCACTCCCAAACTAGCACTTGCACCGGTTCCTAGAATAAACGTAATTACCTGTAAGAAAAAGAGTTCATCAGATTAATTAAATTCATATAGTAGTCTTGTATCATGGAAAATTTGGTTATTAAATCAGCTAATCTTTCGTAATAGTCCAATTTGATAAAAATACTTTCATTCGTACGATTATGGTTAAATTGGAAGAGTAGATGAGATAGTCGAACTCTCTCAAATCATACGGGAATAAGAGCCATCTTCTTTTATTGTATCATTCGCGTGACTACTACTAGATTTGGTCTCTCTACTATTGTGATTGTAGATTACAATCCTAACAAGTTGCCTCTCTCACACAACCTTGTATTTTGTTAATCCTCGTGTGGAAATTTTAATGGTACAATATACTTATATATAAAAATAAAGTTCATGTGGCCATATAGTAGGAAAATACTATTGTTCATGACAATAAGAAAAAAAAAGGGAAATTTAGTAGGGGACCAATATGAAATTCAAAGATGTGTTGTATTGAAATTGTAATTTGAGTGGAGCAGATATGAATGCTAAAGGTACCTGGTCTCCGTGAAAGTCGAGATCTGGAAAAAGATTATAGAATTGCATTCTCCTGCCCGAACATAAGTGGTAAAGAATGAATGGTAGCTGTAGCAAGAGATAGGCTGCTCCAATAATTGATGTACCTAAGATGTACCTATAGCGATAATCAGTCACCAATTTCAATCATTTTTTTGTAAAAGTAGAAATTTTATTCGCCCAAATCACCTTAAGTACAACGCCAAGCAATTTCAATTATTGAGGGCGTCACCAAATACAATTTAGGATTCTTTTGGTTTGGCCAACACCAAGACAATAGGATAAGAATTATGACATAGTAATTTCCTCAGGCGAACTAAGTTAGTCGCATGGTTGGTCCACGTCCTAAGTTGATCGGCAGAAAATTGACTCCATTTATTTTTCTTCTGACAATTTTAAACTTTCATAATGTCCCATCCACTTCAATCTCGACAATTTCAAGTAATAATCGTTGATGTCCAATAATTCTCACAGGGGCAATAAAAAAAATTGTTACTTACTTGTAAGCATTGACATCCTTGAAGGTCAATATAATCCCGTCTCGATTAATCGTGAGATCCCTTATAAGGACTTTCACAGACACAGTATCAGTTAGCAACACCACCGAGCAAGCGATCAAAGCCAAAAGGGCCAACACCTTTAGCACTAAACTTGAGCTAGAAATGGCCCCGGAAGCCATTAATGGAGATCAAGAAATCAAGATTAGCGTAAAGCTTGTAATTTGAAGTAGTGCTTTCTTTTGTATTTTTTTTAAGTAACATAGCTTCGTGGTGGCTTCATTTAATAGCTAGAGGACGAAAAAGTCTGACTCCAGGCGAGAATGTCGAGGTGATTGTGCTTAAGATTGAAGGTAAGTAAGTTCCGGGAAAATGTACAGGAGGACAAACGGATAATAACGTCAAAGAAATAGCCACTAGGGAGTTTTGATTAATGATGGGACATGGATTCCAAGTTGAACAGTTTGCTACCATTAAGTATTAAGTTGTTCGAACTTAATTAGTTGATAAATAAGTTTGAGTAATTAAGAATGAATCGAGTAAATATTTGTTGGAAGAGTTTCGTTACTATTGAAAAATCATATTTTTTCGAATCTCAGTTAACCAGTCTAGTTAGTATCAAGATATATGTTTTTGTCATATCTGCCTATGTTTAGGCTTCTAATTAAATTTAAGAAAAATTGATCTCAGGTCTTTAACTTATGTCATAATTAAGGTTAGGGTCTTTGCTATTTAAAATATTATTTTGCCATTCTTTTGTTAAAAAAAATTTGGTGTCGCGTCCCTGGCTGACGTCAACACCTGATTCAAATTAAATTACACAAATAGTTAAATTTATCGCACCAGATTAAAACTTGAATTCTAATTAGACTAAAATAAGTTCTCACATTAATCGGTGAAGTCTTTCATTAATTTATTTAGAGGTTGAGTCATTAGAATTTAATTAAGCTAAATTTGGTAAATTTAACTACTATTTATAATTTGATTCGACTAGAATCTGGATTAGTTTTGCATATTTTTTAATTATGCTATGTTCATTAGTTAAAATGTCGTTTTAGGTGATCAATTGACTTGATGCAGGACAATTCATATTATTTTTCAGTAAAACGTGGACTTCTTTTTTCAAAATATAAATATCTGATTAGACGAAAATACACGCTAAGAATTAATACCAGGATTCGCTCTCGCAATTTACTGTCGAAAAATCCAGACTATCTCACAGGAAAAGATGATCTTTCATAAATTTATAATATTGAATTAAATTATTATAATTTAATTTGAATTTTTACTAACACACCATTTAAAACAGATTTGTCACTATTCAAAAATTTTAAAATTAGTCAAAATTAACGAGCGCTAGACCTTGTCATCCTAAGAAAGTAAGAACAATTCATTGTAATATGCAGTGGAACTTGGCTTCAATGGAGGTTTTTATGTTTTCAAGGAAAGAGAACAGAGATTGGTTTTGGGAAGAAGAAGAGAGGAGAGAGAAGAGATTGGTTTTTTTATTTTTTGACTGAGGGGCAGTTGGGTCTTTTCACGTGCCTTCTCGTTGAAGAAATTTTCTGATTCCGACGATAGGGGCCTTAGAGTTCAATAAAAGTAAATTAGGGGGCCAAAATTTTGATTTCGAAACAAAAAGGGTTGAAACAGTAATTTAAGCAAAGCTCAAGGGCCATGGACAATTTGCCCTTGTTATTTAATTTTGGATGTGGATTTGGTCCTGACTGTAGAAACCCAATCAAGCCCGTCCTGGAGTGGAGCGTAACCGTTGGATCAGGCCCAATAAAAATCTCGTTGATCTGACGGCCAATATTGAGATGGGGTATTTTCGTCTTTTTCTCTCTCTCTCTCTCTCCCTTTTCTCCTCTTTCCCTACCTCCTCCACCACACACTCTCTCTTCCCAACCCTAAACCTGCTCCTCCAGATCGCGTGTCGCCATCTCCTCCCATGACGGACTCGCGCCGGTGGACCTTGACGCGGGTGACCCGCGACACTGGTGGACCTCAACGCGGGCGACCCGCGACACTGGTGGACCTCGATGCCGGCAAACGGGGACATCAAATCCGGATGGATCGACGAGCTTCTCTGGTTGAAATGACGTTGTGTGGTTGTTCTTGCTTAAGTATGGTGACACATGCTTGTTTGGTGGTCCGTGGGAGGGGTTTGGAGGTATGTGGGTAGTGGTTTGTGAGTTAGGTTCGAAGCTTGAACCCCTTGCTCCGACCGATCTCGACGTCGAAGCTTGCCGCCGTCAAAGCCAAGTCTCGTCCTCGCCCGCTCCAGCCCAGTCGGTTGAAGCTCGCATTGTGACCCTCGCGAAAGTCCTCAGAGAACCGGCCTTTCGTGGAGCGTGCAAGCAACTAGGGGTGAGCATTCGGGATATCCCGATCCCGAATACCGAATACCGAAATTTAAAAAAAACCCCTACCGATCCCGAACCGAAATAATTTTGGGATATCCCAAATACCGAATTAAAATTTCGGGATTATACCGAAAATCTCAAAAATCCCGAATTTTTAAATAAAAAAACTAATTCAGAAAAAAAAGAAAATCAAGTTCTCCATCCTAATACAAAAAACCTAATCCTCTCATCTCCTCCAAGAAGATTAACCCACAAAAGTTCAAAATTCCTAAATTCTAACCTAATTCTCAAAACCTCCAAATTCGAAACCCTAACCTGAGGGAGGTTGTAACTTGGAAGAGTGGCCACGAGGTGTGGAGGAGTGACTGCGGTGGTGGTGGCCGAGAGGCCGGTCGCCGGTCGGCCGGTCGAGATCGAGAGAGAGAGAGGAGGGGGGGAGCGGGGGAGAAGAGAAGAAAGGGGGAGAAGAGAAGAAAGGAGGAGGAGAGAGAACGTCTCTCTGGAAGTGGGAGTGGAAGGGAAGGAAAGTGTATTTTTCCCATATATATATAGGTGGGTAAAATTACACTTTAGTACTTTGGAATTTTCGGTATTACCAAAATAATACCGGTATATACCGAACCGATCCCGAATACCGAAATTACCAAAATTTTCTGAAAAACCTTACCGAATTAACTCCCGAATACCGAACTCCCGATCCCGAACTCCCGAATACCGAAATAATTTTGGGATATCCCGAATACCGATCCCATTTGCTCACCCCTACAAGCAACCTATCAAGCTTTTGGCAAGCCAATCGTCCTCTTAGGTATACGAAAAAATGGTATACCCGATTATGTCAAATGGTATGACGTGTATACCAATTTAAAATACTTATAATAAAAAATTCAAATAATTAATTAAATAATATATCAATTTGATTCACTATGGTATACCAATTTTTTTTGAAGATTAAAAGCTAGAACTTCTCATTAGTCAAAAGTATCAAATAAGAGCAGATCCTTCAACGCCATAGGAGGGTCAGAAATTACATCAACAAGATTTAGACCTACTCTAGCAGATTTTGCAATCCAATCAGCAACCATATTAGCACTCCTAGGAATATAAATAAGTTTACACAAACGTAAACTCAAAAAGATTGTTTGGATCTCCAAAGCATCTAACTCAATGTCCCAATCAATGTCCGGTGAAGAACAGTTCAGATAATCAACCAAAAGTTTGCAATCTGATTCCATCATGACTACGTGGAGTGGACGATTCAACAGTTTTTGTATTTGCAATTCTCCAGCACACCTGGGGGTCAGGTCTTGTTCCTTCAAACATGAACTTGTTTCTTGTCAACCAAATTTGCCACAAGATAAAGCAAGTCAAATACATCATGCCATTGCTTCCACTCGCATCCAAATGGTTGATTATAGAGGTCAGCCAACTCTTAAAATCAGACAGTTTCTCAACCTTAGGTCTGTAGCCAACAGCAAGGAACTACACAGCTTTAGCATGGGGGCACAAAACTAAGGCATGAAGATCATTCTCTGAGGAAACTTAGCATAGATGGCAAGATGCATCAGATGTAATTGACCTCCTAGCCAGATTTGCAGCAGTCGATAGAGCATTATGAGCAGCATGCCAAACAAAAATCTTTATCTTTGGGAGAGTTGGCAGCTTCCAAATCCTACACCACAAGGAATTATGAACAACATCAGTAGGAAACTTGGATGACATGATATTGAGATAACCACTCTTTACAGAATACCCCACAGATTTAGCAGCAGTCCAAAGAAGCCTAGCCTCACCATGGTATCTTCTTGGCCTAGACCTGCAAATGGCATCCACTTCCTCCTCATTGAATAAGGTATGCAGAATATGAGGGTCCCAATTCTCTCCATCTGCATCGACCAGGTCAGCTACCACAGATAGAGAAGAATAGGCGGGCTTTTGGGACTAAATTCTTCTGTCAGGGAGAGACTGAATCCAGGGCTCCTCCTATATCAGGGCCTTCCTCCCATCTGCTACCCTCCACAACATGTCCGGCTTAAAGATTTCCAGGCCTTTCAAGATGCTTGTCCAAGTCCAAAAGGACCTATTTCTTTTAATGACCTGCAGCATAGAGTAAGAAGGGAAATAAATACTTTTTAACAATTGGAAGCATAAGGATGCAGAGTTCTGTAAAAGCCTCCAAGCCTGCTTCGCTAAGAGAGCATCATTGAAAGCTTCCATTTTCCTAAAACCCATGCCACCTTTTTTTTAGCTTTAGACATCTTTTTCCAACTAAACCAATGAATTTTCCCCATATCAACATCGCCAAACCACCAAAATTTAGACATCAAGCCATCCAGCTTCTTGCAAATGAATCTAGGAAAAGAAACACATTGCATAGCATTGGTAGGAATGGATGCAAGCACCGATTTAATCATAATTTCCCTACCCGCAGCAGAGAGTAACTTGCTTTTCCAAGATTGGGACTTAGACCACATGGCATTGTAGATATAACTAATGGCACTGCTTTTAGACCTACCCCAAAGAGAGGGGAGGCCCAAATATCTATCAGACTCAGCCATAGGATGCATACCAAGGATGTCAAAAATCAAAATCTGAGCAATACGGTTTAAGCCACTATTAAACTTAACACTAGACTTATTAAAATTAATCATTTACCCCGATTGGGCAATAAAAGAATCAAGCAGATTCTTAAAGGCAATGGCTTCTTTGACATTTGCCTCACCAACCAACAAAGTATCATCTGCAAACATAATGTTAGTAAGGATAGGGCTGGTACTTCTAATCTGTATGCCGCGAATCTGCCCCAAGTTCTTCAAACCATTAATGAAGTGACTGAAAGGAAGGATTTTTATCCCTCTTGCAATAATGAGTAAGTAAGGGATTGTCGTCCCACAAGGACTAAGCTAGGCCGCAAACTCGACTTTACCACTAGTTTAGGACAATAAGAAATGGAGTTATCAATTCCAAACACAAATGTTACTTGAAATAAAATTGCAACTAAACAAGGCAATGGTTTAAATACTTAAAATAAGAGTGAGCTTGGTACCAATGACAACCTAAATAACCAAATGGCTTATGGGATTTATTAAGTTCATGATAAGGTCCGGATGTTTCGAAGGTAACTAATCAATGTTCTCGCGAAAAACTAGTCTAAATCAATTCTTAACTAGACTTAGATGAACTAACTACGCTCTCGCGACAAATTAGCCATCTAATCTAACTAATCACCAACTATAATCACCATTCTTTGGACAACTAGTCACCTAAGGTGATCTCTCATCAATAGGTTTCTACTCAACTAGTTAAATAGTCCGTTAATCCTAACCCCTCTCGACGATTAATATTAACCATGTTCATAATCAAGGTGATCAATCAAGATTAAGCATTAAGCTCATTAACTAGTACACATGCCTAGGCATATTAACCTCCTAAACCATTGGCTAAGTAGGTGCCATCAAGGCACCAAACTCACTAATCAACTACTCACACATATTCACCAAACAACTCAACACATCCATTGAACAAAGCAAGCAAAGCAAGAACATTAAAAGAGAGAGTAAGAGAAAGCTCAAGATGGTCTTCAAGCATCCAATATTCTTCCTTCAAGTTCCCTACACAAGCTTCAACAATGGCTTCTTAGATCCAACAATGGAGAGCCAAGCTTTTTCTCTAAAGAAGAGAAAGTTAGTGGGGGAGTTGGTGAGTGTTTTTAGCAAAATATCTAAAAGTCTAAGGCTAAAAGTTCTTGGCTTCCAAAATAAGCCAAAGAAGCTATTTATACAAGTTTTTGGCTTAGGAAGTGCCAGCCACGAAATTCACTATTCATGCCCAAAAATGGGCCCAAAACAAATCCTAAAATTTGGCCCACTCATCAAATTTGTTGGCAGATTCGAAGGTCAACATTGGACGCGATTTTCCTCCCACTTGGACTCCGAATCTGAAGAAGCCCATGAAGAAAAAGTTGTAGCTCTGGATGTCTTCTTTCCAGCGCCACCTTGCTTGCCTCCATTGGACTTCGGATGAGAAAGTTATTGATATTTGAGTCATAAGGGGTCAGTTTTGCTCCATGCTTTCTTGGGTCTCGTAAAACGCCAATTGTCCCGGCTGATCCGATCGCCTATGAAACGCTCCAAAGTGCACCAATATTCTCCTTGCATCACCATATAGTCTCCTAGTAATAAACATGAATGAAAAGTAATAAAAATCACAAGAACTACACTAAAACGTTCAAAGCACAATATATAACAATACAACGATACATAACACACAAAACATACATGGATGATAGTGTATTTCCACACTCATCAGTGACCAAAAGAATCAGATATAAATAAGAACAAGAATGGAGAGAGTGGGTCTCCTTGACGGATTCCCATGGAAGGGGAAAACTAGTCAGGGGGAGACCCATTTACAAGCACTGAATAGGACACACTCGTAGTGCAGCTCATAGTGCATCTAATCCACTTGAGTGGAAAGTCGAGGGCAGTCATGACCTCCTCCAAGAAGCTCCAGTTTACCATGTCGAAAGCCTTCCTCGGGTCTAACTTGATTGCCATCGATCCCTTGACCTTTTTCTTACCTGATATAAGATGATGAAAAATCTCATTAGCAATCAAAATGTTATCTTGAATGCACCGGTCCTTGACAAAGGCATTCTGTGCATTCAAGATAACAGAGGACATCCAAGATTTAATCCTATTTACAAGGACCTTGGAGTACACCTTATACGCATAGTTGCATAAACTAATGGGTCTAAATTGAGAAATAGATTCAGGATTATCATTATTTGGGATCCAGACAATATATGTCTTATTCATCGCATTAGGAACAACCTCATCAGAATACCAGGATTTTATCATATGAGTTAAATCAGGGCCAATAGTACTCCAATATCTATGATAAAAAAGACCTCGAAGGCCATCCGGGCCCGGAGACTTGGAGCCGCCCATCTGAAAAGCTGCTTCTTTAATTTCATCAGAGGAGATAGGCTGGGTGATAGCATCGCTCATCTGCTGGGAAACGAGGGCTGGAATGAATCCCAACAGCTCGCTAGGCTCTTCAGTGCTTCTAACATAGTAGATCTCTTTGAAAAAGGACTGAATTTCTTCATTTATTTGGCTCTGCTCTTCAATCCACTAGCCCCTCGAGTTCATGATCTTTATGTTTCGTTCTTTTGCCTACGCTGGGTAGCGGAAGCATGAAAGAACTTAGTATTCAAGTCCCCGTAGTTCAACCAACTCACCCTAGATATTTGATGCTACGAAATCTCTTCCTGCTTGTACAAGAAGCTGAGCTCTTTCTTGACACGTTTCTCCTCCGCCAACGAAGTGGGATTTGGCGGGGCCCTTTGGATGGTAGCCAGCCTATCAGTCTTTTGATTGATCAAAACTTTACGGGCCTGCAGCTTATCTCGACTCCACTTTTGCAGCTTAGATGCACAAATCGCAGAGTGCTGCCCAAATTGGTAAGAGGGACTGTCATAAACATTGACTCTCCAACTAGCAGAGATTATTGACTCGCATGACTCCTCCTTAGACCACCAATCTTTAAAACGAAAGAGGACCTTCCTCTTTCTTCTCTAGACACACGTATCCAGCAAAATGTAGGCGTGATCTGAAGCAAAGATCGTACCATTTATTACCTGAGCATGAGGAAAACACTCACTCCAACTGAGATTAGCCAGAGCTCGGTCTAGGCTCCCACGTTCTCATCTCAGCTTCTTGGTTATTACACCAAGTGAACCTATTCTCTTTGAAGCTAAGATCCAAAAGATTGCACACGTCTATAAATTCTTGCAGTGGCCCCATCTGAGCCTAAGTTACTCCATGAAGCCCCAGCTTATCTTCAGGGCAACTCAAAACATTCAAATCTCCAATGTATAAGTGAGGGTACTGGGAAACACCATAAAGGCATTCCATCTCTTCCCAAATCCTATTTCTCCTGGCTGAAGCAAGTTCTCCATAGGTAAAGGTAGCACCCCACTCAACACCAGAGTATCTCTCACCGATAATTGCATCGAAGAAGTTAAGACAAGAGGTATTAATAGAAATATTTACCATGTTATTCCACCACGGCAAGGCCGCCTCCAATCCCAACTCTCTCTTCGTACCAACACTCAGTAAACTGATAGTAACTTCTCAAATTTTCCAACTTCGAGCTCTCTTGACACATCTCCTTTAGAAAAATAATACATGGTCTGTGCTTCGCAATGAGTCCCTTAAGGACTCCAACTGTCAGGGTCTGACCAAGGCCCTCACAGTTCCAGGAGAGGATGATCATAGACTCTGGGGTGGCTTCTGGACAGCCACCCTTGAAAGATCTTGGATACTCTGGGATTCTACAATAATAACACTTCCACCTTCCACCATTTTGGCCTCCACCGCAGCATCAGAAGAGAAAGTGACAGTCTTTTTTATTCTCTTTCCCCTTTTAGACACAGGACCAGCCGCATGACCTTTTCCCTTCTTCGGATCCCTCACCAGACTTTTAATAAACATCTGGCATGCATACCCCGACGGGTCGGGAGGGACCAGAGCAGTCTTACTCCTCTTCACAATTCTGCTTCGAACAAAAAGAGCCTTCCCTCCACCAACGAGGGCTCATCACACCCTTTCCTTTTCTTGTTTCCAGTACCAGTAGCAACTGGGGGCAATGGCTTAGAGCTTTGGGATTTTTTTAGGCCTTTTGGTAAATTTTTTGCCTACCAAAGTAGAGCTGTCATCGATAAATTGATTTCTTTCCTGCTGGGCCTTTTCCAGGCCCAAATGTTTTTCTTCCTTAGCGAGCCCAGATCGAGACTCAGAAGAGACCAGCTGGGGCCCCCTTGCTGCTTCAAGCTTTTTCGTTAGGGTGCGTTTGTTTAGGTAGACTGGACACAAATTTCTGTCCTAGATTATGTTTGGTGCAAAAAAAGGCTTGGACAAAATGAAAACTTGTCCAAGCCCATCCTTAATTTCTTGTCCCGTCTATTTTCATGGGCCAGGAAATTTTGTCCAAGGACAGAAGTTTTCTATGATGTTACTTACCATATTACCCTTACCTATTTTCAATTGATCCCGTGCGAGATTTGGTAACTAAGTGATCAAATCTCAACATATTCAATTTACGAAGATTTCTGCCCAGGTATATAATATTTTAATGTGTTTAATTATTGATCAACAGATATAAATTCGGATATATGTATATAATATTTTAATGATAAGAACAAGATATACTAATTAATATATGTGGGTGGTGAATACGCTATGTCAGTAATGTAGGTGTAATATAATTGATTTCATATATATTTTCAAATACCGTACTACCCTAAATTATTCTCAATTTGACTTAGTATAATTGATTTGATAGATTTTATTTGCTATAATTTTTTTTATTCTTGAAAAAATTGAGACCAATAATTTTTGTTAGATTAAGGCATTTTTTTAGGATAAATTTTTCTTTAATCGAAGTTTAGGCTAAACTGTTACATGTAACAAAAAAGGTTACCAAACACTGGACGGGACAATCAGAACAAATAGTTCTGTCCAGTACTGTTCTGTTCTATTTTTCTAAGCCTGTCCAGAAGACGTACCAAACACACCATTATAGCTGGCTTGTGGGGGGCCTTTCTTGTCACCAAGCATTTCAAGGGTGTTTGGGACCCACTCCTGACTTCCAATTTAGCCGTTGCATTTAACTTTGATTGGACCCTCCCTGTCAAAGAAGCCAGAGGACGTTCCATCTCCTGGAAGACTTCCCTAATTTCCACCGTTACCAAATTTGAATCTTGGGGATCGGCCACAGCTGCCATCACCGGCACCGATTACTCCAAGGCAACGACCGGCGGGATAGACCCACCCGCCATAAGCTTTACATTCACCTCAGGTTCACATATCTCCATCAGGTTGACTCCCGAATGGGCTTTCTTTTCCATTGCCACAATAAGAGCTGACATGACTTTGTGCTTTTCACGCAGGCATACCAATTCTGGATCTGGAGAACTTTTCACCATAAGAACATCACCCCCAGCTGGTGAATCCGACGATAGACCTCGCATCCCTGGCGTGGCATCCTTTGGGCCTTGGACAGAGCTTCCCGTATAGGTAGATTTAGGGGGGTTAGATGGAAATGTCGGCCTTCCCACATTAAGCTTTCTTGCCGTTGGCACCTCCGCTCTAAGCCAGTTCCTATAAGGAAGCCTGCTTATAAGGAAATTCCTTAGCATCTCAACATTAATACCTTCAGAATTACAGTTTTTACTAGTATGACTAATGCGACCGCAATAGTAGCAAAAATCAGGGATTCTCTCGTAGCAGAATTCCACCTCCCTAGGAGGGAGGGAGCCCCTCTTCAAGACAAACCCGCTCAGGAGCGGAGTTTCCAGATCAATCTCGACTTTAAGCTTGAGGGACCCTTCCATCGATGAGCCAGCCAGATTTGAGCTATCTACCAAAATTAGCTTAAGGAACTTTTCCCCTACCAGCTCTGTGGTATGCTTGGACATGCAGTTAGGTGGGAGATGATGAATTTGGAGCCAAAAAGTTGAGGAATTAAAGCTGACATCGGACCAGTGAAGATCTGAATCCCATTCTTTTAAAATTAGCAGCTGGTCCGAGATCGACCAAGAGGGTCATCCCAGATCTTCTTCCTCGTGCATGACTTCTGAAAGGTGAAGGAGAAGAGATTTGAACCCAGTTCTTCCTTCTCCACCTCGCTATCCTTGAGCCTCCAGGACTTCAGCGGGCTGGCCTTAACAATATGGAGCTTCAAAGATCGCTCCACCAACAGACGGCCAATAAGGACCAGCTCCTTTACGAACGAGTCAACCGAGGTGCTTACTGGGACACACTTATATCGGGTCCCAGTCTGGGAGATTTGTTTGAAGCATTAACTCCTCCAGCGAGGACTGGCTTGAATCTCCAATGAAATCATTGCTCATGGTTGATACATAATTAATTATTTTTATGGTTTTTGTTGCTCTACAGAGAGAGAAGACATTTCAGAGAGAGAGAGAAAACCAGTCATGCTTAAATAACAATTTGATTAACAATGATTTACCAATTCGATTCAGTATGATATATCAATATAATAATATTTAAAAATATTTACTATAACAAATTAATTAAATAATGAAATAATAAATTAATAATAAAATATTTGGATGCCCTTTTATCTTCTTTGGAGCGCATCTCCCTTGAATCCAAGTTCCCCTTCGAGGCGGATTAGCGGCCCTCATCAAATGGGCAGAAGTTACTCGACAAATACATGGTCTACAGGTCGCGCGGAGCGCCCCAACTATAACCCATCTTTTCTTTGCAGATGATTCTTTATTGTTTGCTAGAGCGACGAAAGAGAAACTCAGGCATATCTTATCTTTATTGGACACTTATTCTCGGGCATCAGGTCAATGGGTCAACTTGCAGAAAAGCTCGGTCTATTTTAGCAGAAATATCGATGAGGAAGCCCAAGAAAGGCTTTGTTCAGTTCTGGGAATGCGTCGTGGAGAAGAAGGTGATACCTATTTGGGACTCCCAACGCTAGTGGGCCGTTCTAAGCGGCAGATTTTTGCTTATATTGAGGACAGGATTGTTTCTAAAGTTGGAGGGTGAAAAGAGCAGTACCTATCACGAGCTGGGAGGGAAACACTTATAAAGTCTGTACTTTTATCTGTGCCAAATTAGGTAATGAGTTGTTTCAAGCTTCCTATTGAGATTTGTGACAGGATTGAGAGTAAATTATGCGGTTCCTATTGGGGTAGTAAAGAGGGTCAGCGAAAGACGCATTGGCGTAGTTGGATAAGGATGTGTAGGTCAAAAAGGGATGGTGGGCTCGGGTTTAGGAGACTTATCAGTTCCAATAAGGCCTTACTTGCGAAATAAGCATGACGTCTTCTGTGTATGCCAGACTCTCTTCCGGCTCGGGTATTAAGAGCTAAGTATTACCCTAGGAGTGATATTCTTTCAGCCGCCATAGGGTACAAACCGAGTTATACGTGGAGGAGCATTTTGGAGGGAGTAGCTCTTTTGGCCCCAAATCTTGAATGGAGGATTGGGAATGGGAGTAAGGTGCAAATTTGGGATAGCAGATGGTTGGCTGGCTCTGAATTAGGACATCCGCGTTACATTTTTCCGGGATTTGATTCTGTTCAGCTCGTGTCTGAACTTTTGGTTGAGGGGACTACCGATTGGAATATGGATATGCTAAACCATTTGTTTGCTGAGGAGGATGTACAGAGAATAGTGTCTATTCCTGTTAGTGCTAGACTTCCGGAAGATATTATTCGATGGTGACACAGTAGGGACGAAGTTTATACGGTAAGGTCGGGCTATTACATTGACCTCCAGGGTTGGTGGGAGACGTCAAAGCTTGCTGCTGTTCAGACTCATGAGAGGGAAGTGTGGAAGGAGGTGTGGAAGCTCTCTTGCCCTCCCAGGATTAGATCTTTCATATGGCGTTTGATAGATGGGAATCTCCCCCTTAGAGTTAACATTGCAAGGAGGGGAATGGAGGTGGATGTCCGTTGTCCTTTTTGTAGGGGGGTCGAAGAATCGGAGCTTCATTTGTTCTTCCAATGTGCGGTTGCGGCATCCCTCTGGCTCAAAGCAGGCATTGACTCACGGGCTTTACAAGGTACTTCTCTGATTTCTGTGTATACTAAGTTGGTTGATGTGCAGGATTCTATTGAGCAGGGTCGGAGAGCAGCGTGGCTATGGGGCATTTGGAAAATTCGAAATGAAATGGTTTTCAAGGGTGCTCCTTTCATAGAGGCACAAAAGGTTTTGGAGACAGTACATAGACTTTGGTTGGACCATATTGCAGTCAATACATCGCAACCCCTTCCTACAGTTCGGCTAAGAGAGGTTTGGCATCCACCCGAGGTCGGATGGTTCAAGATCAACACGGATGCAGGGATGAATGGTTCGGGAGGAGCTCAGGTCGGAGCTGTTGTTCGTGACGAGAGAGGACATTTTGTTGCAGGCTTTGTTCAAAAGTTTGATGGCACCATTCACCCCACAGTACTCGAGGGACACGGGATGCTGGTCGGGTTGGAGCTCGGCAATGCCCTTGGTCTCAGGTATGTCATATTGGAATCTGATTGCTTACCTCTTGTTCAAACTATGTCTAGACAGGTACCTGATAGAAGCGACCTGGCTCCACTGGTGGCGGATGGTATGGAGATGGCTCGGGGTTTTCTAGGTTGTCGCTTCTGCTTTTCTCGACATAAAGGTAATAAGGCGGCACATGCGCTCGCCAAGATGGATATATAAGATGGCCTACGTTTTCAGTTCTTCTCTTTCTCACCTGCGATGCTCTATGATGTTCTACTGGAAGACCAAAGCTTAGAGACCTAACTTCTGGTTTGGGTTCGGGTGGGTGGTGGGTTCATGGGGAGGGATTTTGGGTTTGTTTGGGGATGCGTGTAACAGGGGTAGTTCGTAGTTCTCATTTCTCCTTGCAGTGTTATCGAGCGGTGCTCTTTTCCTGATTTTTTATTTTTTCCCGGTGGGGCGGGTTTTCTGGAACAGGTTTTTACCGAGGCCGGCGGCTGCAACCTCACTTTCAGTGAGGGGAGATCTACGGATTGTAGGGTATCTTACTAAGTGGGTAATGTCCTAGTGCTGTTGAACGGCGGACATCAGGTCGGGTAGGTAGCAAAGGTTGTAGGGCCAGGCGGAGGATGGTGGGTCTATGTGGGTATACGCTCTTCTCGTGCTATTGTACGTTGGAATTTTTAGGCTGCTATATGTACTTTCATGGATGTAACAATTAACCTTTTGATTAATGATATGGAATCATTTACCCCTCAAAAAAAATTCCCCTTCGACGCGCATACCAAGTTTTTCTATTATGCGCGTTTTTCCATATTTACCTCTCCTAATTTGATCTTGTTTTTCCGAATATATTACTATTTTATTACCGATCAATTTGTGAATCATATTGATCTTGAATTGAACTCACGAGGCCAAGCCTGAGAACCCACGTGTGCCCCCAAGGATCAAATAATAGAGCATCGGCCATCCAACCCCGTAATTCCTCGATTATTTTTTGAAATATAAATTATTACATTAAGTAATTCAGTGTTTGGATTTTGTACATCCCTCAAATCGTGGCGCAGCTCGTTATTCCTCGGCTATTGTTTTCGTCCGAAATTCCCCAGTTATTTATAGTCCGATCGCCTAGTTAGGCAATTTTTTTTCTCCCGAAATCGCTAGTTCAAAATTTACTAGATTGATGTCGAAGATTTATTAGTTTCACAAAAATCTGAAGTTGAGCTAAATTATATCACAAGGAGTGACAATTTCTTTTACAATTGAAACGAATTAATTTGAGCTAATTAGTCATATAGTAAATAAGTAAAATAATTTTGATTGTTAATTCTCCTAGCAAGGAAGGAAAGGCCCAAAATGGAAACGAAACGCTAGCTCACAGTGTTTGGGTTTCCCTCTCCATTCCCCCAATTTGAGAAAAAGAAGAGGAAGAAAAGATTGAACCTTTGTTTATTGCCAATGTCGGAAAGTTTTGAACTTGAGAATCTTCTCCCTGTAAAGTTGCTAACTTTCTAAATACGACGCCGTCCCTGATCCGTAAGCTTCCCTCCCTCCCGCCACTCGCCCTTCAATTTTAACCCCGGGGGCGCTTTTTCTTCGAATCTGGAAGGTTTCAGGATCGCCCATTTGGAAAAGTTTGCATCTTTTAGGGTTTTGGATCGATCTCCAATTGGGTTTTAGGGTTTTCTCCCTTGTCGTTTGGTTTGGTTTGCTTACTTGGGTCTTTGTAGGTTAGGTTGGGTGAACATAGCATATGTGAGGTAAGGGGGGGCTTTTTGGGTATTTCGCGAAATGGCAGACACGAACTCGGTCGATGTGATTCTAGAGTACCTTAGGAGGAACCGGTTCACGCGGGCCGAGGCGGCATTGCGCAGTGAGCTTACTGGTAGGCCGGATTTGAACGGGTTCTTGGAGAGGCTCGGGCTCGGGGACGAGTGGTTGGAGAAGGTTTTGGAAGATAATGGGAATAAGGAGGCGAATGCGTTTCGAGGTTCGGGGGGTTCTAGGAATGGTGGTGACGTTTCTCAAGAGTTCATAGTGAAGGAGGTAGAGTGTGGACCCCGGCGGAACTCACACGACGAAACCAGGAGAGCTGGTAAGCCCGGTGAATCCAGTGGAGTATTGATCTGTGAGGACCCTGTTCTTGATTTGTACTCTTTGAACACTAGCAGTGTAGGCAATGGTGCTTCTGATCTTCGTCCGAATGAGGGGGGCAAAGTAAGTACTAGCTCTGGTGTTAGAGGGGATGCAAAATCGAGTGAGGTCGTTGTTGTTCTTCCTGCTGAGAACCGGGGCTCATGGCATGATGCTGCTCGGAGTTCTGAGGTTAACAAGGAATCTAAGCATGAAAGAATTTCAATTTGTGAGCCTAAGGAGTTTGATCAGCGGGCCAAGGCTAGTGTTTACTCAGCAAAAGACTCGTGGTCTAGAATTGAGGAGCAGGCAAGTTCGTCAAGTGATGTATGGAAAGATTGCTCGGTTAAGACAGTTTTTCCATTTCCCAAGGGTCACGTGTCAACTAGCTATGATGCCAATGGTCCAGAGAAAAGGGAGGGAAAGAAGAGAGCTGGTTTAGTTGATGTCAGGGCAGCTATCAAGGACCAAGTCGATGATGTTGGAAGAGCTTTATACATGGAGAAATCCCGAGGGAGCACCGAGGTAAAAAATATCAGCAGCATAAGCTCTCCACTTGCTTCTAGCTCAGAAAGAGACGAGTATCCAAGGCTTCCCCCTGTTAGGTTGAAATCTGAGGACAAGTTGGTGAACCTCAACTGGCAGGAAAAGTTTGATCGTGATGGGCTAGCTGCAAAGCTTAGCAATGTTGAAAGTTCCTTTAACATGGGGTCGTTTTTGGATGTTCCGATTGGACAAGAAATTAATTCATCAGGTCAGCACTTACTACTTTGCTTCAGTTTCTTTATCGTCTGTTTGTTTCTGGTAGAAATTGTGGTATCAATGGCGGCATTGAGTTTCTGGTAATCTTTCAAAGCAAATAATTATATGTATCATAGGTCAAACGCATTCATGTTTGAGTGGGAAAAGGTACAAGTGGAAGTTGAAATTTTTTTTGTACTTGTTCATTCCTAATTTGTAATCCGTTAAACATGATCTATGTCTTTGGTATTTTTCTTCCGACAGCCATTTACCTTTGGAGCTTGTTGTCTATCCATTTATGTTGGAATCTTTTCTATGTTTTGGTGGGAAGCTTAGCTGTAACATAGTCATGTAATGATGATCTAGGTGGTAAAAGAATTGTAGGAGGTGGCAGCTGGCTGTCCGTGAGCCAGGGAATCACTGAAGATACATCAGATTTAGTCTCAGGTCTTGCTACTGTAGGTGATGGATTGAGTGAGTCCATAGACTATCCAAATGAGTACTGGGATTCTGATGAGTACGACGACGATGACGATGTTGGTTACACGAGGCAACCTATTGAGGATGAGGCCTGGTTTTTGGCTCATGAAGTTGATTATCCAAGCGATAATGAAAAGGGAACTGGTCATGGGAGTGTTCCTGACCCGCAGGAAAGAGGTCCATCAAAAGACGAGGATGATGATCAATCTTTTGGCGAGGAGGATTCTTACTTCTCTGGTGAGAGATATTTTCAGTCTAAGCCTCTTGAACCAGTGTCAGCTTCTGATGATCCTATAGGGCTTTCTGTAACTGAAATGTATGGCAGAAATGACGACAATGGCTTACTTGCACAGTATGATGGACATTTGTTAGATGAGGCAGAACTGAATTTGATGCGTGCGGAGCCTGTATGGCAGGGGTTTGTCACTCAGTCTAACGAACTCATAATGTTAGAGAATGGTAAGGTGCTGCATGAGAACAGAAGGGGACAACTGGAGGATATCTGTATCGATGATGATCAACACGGTTCAGTTAGATCCATTGGAGTGGGCATTTACAGTGATGCTGCTGATTTTGGCAGTGAGGTACGAGAAAGTTTGGTTGGGGGAAGTAGTGAAGGGGATATTGAGTACTTCCGTGATCACAATGCTGGAACTCAATGCCCTGGGTCGTCTCGTCATGACCTGAACTTCAAAAACATTGTTAAACAAAATAAGGACCAAAAAAAGATTAGAAAAGAAGACTCTGACTTATATATTGTCAGCAACAACAATGTTCAACTTGCTCAGGTGAAAAGTCATATGGATGCGGGATTCTCTTTTGCTCCTCCATTGAGGGATGGCCAGTTGCCCCAGAAAGAGTCTGGCAGGTCTCTGTGGTTAAACAACTATAAGATGGTTATGGCTGATGAAACAGATGACCATTTGAATGCTTTGGTGGGGGATGATGACATGCTTGCCTCGTGGAAGCGGAAAAGCAGTGGCTCTTCAACAGCCACAAGTTCCAGGGATGATAATAATGCAAATATTGGGAGGTCGGCAAATTCTAGTCCCTCCAGTCTATCAAACTATGGTAATGGGGATCAAAGGCATGTCAAAGAGGAGGAGGACGAGAGAATTGTCGGTGCAAGGGAAGAAGATCCCGGTACATCTGCCGAGGATGACGAGGCAGCTGCCGTTCAGGAGCAAGTCCGACAAATAAAGGCTCAAGAGGAAGAATTCGAGACTTTCGAGCTCAAGATCGTGCACAGAAAGAACAGGCATGTACCACTTCTCTTGAATGTTGTTTTTGCGTGCCGCCAATATAGTCAAATAATCAATTTTTCATCTGCGTGAATTGCCTCCAACAACTGCTTCAGGGTTTATGCTTTTACTTCCCGACGATATTTAACAAATTTCAATTGTTTTGTATCTGAATTGCGATCGGTGAACCTTACTATTTATGTACTACTTGCTGAGAGTCCCTGAACAATTGTGAGAGGTGATTCTCCTTTCACAAATAAAAGAAAAAGATGCGAGGGATTTTATGTAGTAACTATAGCTGTTTGATTTTGCTTTAGACTTCATTAGACCTCTGCAATTCTTACATCCTGGTTAGTAATAACGAGTTCATAAAAGCACATGCTTTTGTGACAAATATATCATCCAAGCCAGTCAAAAACTGAAAGTCAGAAAAGATTTCTATACGTAGAAAAAAAGAAACAGTATGGTGTACTTGCTACTTGCTGCTACAAGCGCTTATTTTCTCTGTCAATACAATAGCTTTGTCTTGGAAATGGCTCCATTGCAATCCCTTCAGTAGCTAATACTTCCCTAGATGGGTTGGTGCTGGCAGATTTCGTTTTTAATAAAGAAGTTTCTCACAATTTTTAGTTGACTTGGTGCCTTTCAGTTCTTAAATAGGCCTTAAAAACATTTAGCAAAAAAAAAAAACTAGTCCTTATTTTATTTTCTGGTTCAGTTTGTGAGGGTTATCTGCCATTTTGCTCGACTTATATGGACCTTTTTACATTTAACGTTCAGAACTGGCTTTGAGGAGGACAAGAACTTCCATGTTGTCTTAAACTCTGTAATTGCTGGGCGCTATCATGTTACCGAGTACCTTGGGTCAGCTGCATTCAGTAAAGCAATACAAGCACATGACCTGCATACTGGAATGGACGTCTGCGTGAAAATCATAAAGAACAACAAGGACTTCTTTGATCAGAGTCTTGATGAGATTAAGCTTCTCAAATACGTCAACAAGCATGATCCTGGTGACAAGTACCATCTTCTGAGATTATATGACTACTTCTATTATAGAGTAAGCACTGGCATGCCCTGTTTTCCATCTGTTGCTTGTAATCACTCACTCGGTCAATAGTCGTCTGAGTCTTCAATATCCGTTTTCAATGCTTTGCTCTGGTGATTATCGACATCAAAGGCCTAGCTGAGTGCTTTATTTTCAAATACCTTTCTGCGTTTTGCAGGAGCACTTGTTAATCGTATGCGAACTCCTTAAGGCAAACTTGTATGAGTTTCACAAGTTCAACCGAGAGTCAGGTGGAGAGGTTTACTTCACAATGCCAAGATTGCAGGTTTGTGCTTTTCCATCATTCATGGGAGAGTTGCTGTTGTTGAAGTATAGAATACTTACAACGTTGTGTCAACATTTTTATGCAGTCAATTACTATTCAGTGTTTGGAGTCCCTTCAATTTCTCCATGGTCTAGGCCTCATCCACTGTGATCTGAAACCCGAGAACATATTGGTTAAAAGCTACAGCAGATGTGAGGTGAAAGTCATTGACTTGGGAAGCAGCTGTTTTGAGACAGATCATTTATGCTCTTATGTTCAGTCGAGGTCCTATCGTGCGCCTGAGGTCATTTTGGGACTTCCGTATGACAAAAAGATAGATGTTTGGTCACTTGGCTGCATCTTGGCTGAACTTTGCACCGGCAATGTAAGTTTAACCGCGTAAACAGTTCACCATTTGTGTTTGCCATCATCAAGTCAAGGTGCAAGCCAGCTGTATGATGCATTTTATGTGCAATGTTCTTTCCCTTTTTTCCATTTCCCTTCGGACATCTGGGCTGGGAACCGTTGCTTCAGTGATCTCCATACATGTTGATCTGACGAATACTTTTTTCTTTAGGTACTTTTCCAAAATGATTCACCCGCAACACTACTTGCGCGGGTTATAGGAATTATTGGCGCCATTGAGCAAGACATGCTGGCCAAAGGAAAGGATACATACAAGTACTTCACCAAAAATCACATGCTTTACGAGAGAAATCAGGTAAACATTCTTTCAACCTTCTTCATTATGCAGCTAATCTTGATTTCTCAGTCTTGATCTAGACCAAGGGTTCTGGGAAATAGTCCCGAAGCGGGTTTTGGTTTCTTGAGGCACAGATGCAAAAGAATCACATTGGTTGACATTTGCTTGAGTAACTTTTGAAAACTTTTGGAGTTTGAGGCAGATAGATGTTTGTGTTTTGGGTTTTCCTAAGGCTTGCTATCTAAGATGTGGAATACTCTCTGCTCTATGACATAATCAGTGTTCGGCATGCTTAAATTTTCTCGTGCTTCCTCTTATCTGGCAGGAAACAAATAGATTGGAGTACCTTATTCCAAAGAAGACATCCCTGAGACATCGGCTGCCAATGGGAGATCAAGGCTTCATAGATTTTATTGCTCAGTTGCTCGAAGTGAACCCCAAAAAGCGCCCCTCCGCCTCCGAGGCTTTAAAACACCCATGGTTATCCTTCCCATACGAACCTATCTCCTCTTGAACCGAGTAGACGAACCTACATTGTCTTGAACCAAGCAGACGAAACACACGATGTGTACATCGTCGAGGCGAACTTTGGTGGGGTGGCGAACTTTGGTGGGGTGGCGCTTGTCCCGGGATCTCATAGGAATTGTTGTTAGATGGCAAGTCCAACCCAAAATGTGTAGTGTTACGTGCTCCTGCAATTGTCCTGGCCCCTCCCCTGCATTCATTGAAAAAGGTTTGTAAACTTTTTTGTTGTATCCAACAAAATCAAATCCCTTACCAAGTTGTATCACAAGTGTTTCTCTCTTGAGTCTTTGTATATTGCACCAACTCTGTATCATCTCAGGGGTTTTTGTTCCCTTTGGAATTTAATCTGCTCAAAAAAGGGTTTAATCACATTGGGGTGTTTTTGGGCCGGGCTTTCTTGATAGTTGCTAGGTTTCTTTACATTGAAATTTTGTTTTCACATTATTTATTCACGGAGTTCATACCACTACACACGACACGGCCATCTTAATATTTTTCTCCAAGATGTTTGAACCCTTTGGAATTTTGGTTATTTTGATAATACTACCAATATTATGTCGTTATATAATGAAGGGGGTATACTTTTTTTTTTTGTCAAGAAAATTTAGACTGGTTGGCCTAAACTCTGGGGTTCTAGACGGCATTGGGTTTTGTTCCCCTCCCAAACAAAGTTTTGTAATTTCAATGAGGGGTGAGAATTGATCCACCGACCTCTGGGAAACGAGACAGGACCCGCTATCATCCTACCTACCTTGCGTTGGTGGTGGGGGAAAATTAACAAGCTTTTGATTTGTCTAGTCCAAAATGACCTAAATCCCTATGTTATTTTCTTCCTTGTATCTATATGGATAAAACAGATTTGGGAAAAAACATAGGAGATAAGGGCACTTTGGAAAGAGAAAAACGTTTCAGTATTAATCTCGTGTTGTGTTAGACTGTTAGTTCACTGGTAATTTGCAACGGAAATTTCATTTCAGGGGTAATATGGTCAGAAAATGATCAGTTGGACAGAATGTGTCATGAATATGCTCTGCTATATGGTGTATACCATACCAACCTCTACAAGAGCAGCATGAGGGATTTTCAATGCTACAGGAGGCTGTCTGCTGTTCCTGTCGAGGAACACGTAAACCGCGATCAACAATTTCTTGAGAAGACTCGAGCCGTCGCGGACGTGGAGGTGCGACTGCCCGAGGAAATACGCAGTCCCGCTCTCCCTCGCATTGACAATGTCCTGCAGCTCCTCCCTCGCGGAGTCTGTCATCTGTTGGCTGCTGCTCTTTGGCAGCATGAACCTCACTTTCTTCCTTCTCACAGGTGTGGCGGCACTGACAACTTGATCACCTTCTCTACTTGGTTGGATCTCATTGTGGTCAACCAAGTCTGTTGACTTGATGGTCAATGGGCTACCTTGTGAAGGAACCAACGTGTTACTGTTTGACGATGTTGTTCCGACAACGATCATTTTTCCTGCAGGGGAGTGGAGGGATTCTGTATCTGTCTCCTCCTGCAGTATGAACTCCCATATGGAGGCAATGATCTGCTCCTCGAAGTCGTCCGTGTCCCGTGCGTGATCGCAGTAGCCGAACCTTACGACGCATCTGTATATTCTGTAGTCTTTCGTGCCAACTCTACCTACTAGGTAGCGTTGTCTCGGGAGGACGTAAGGAACTGGCAGGGACTTGAACGATACGAAGATTAGGATCTGATGAAATGCGGGGAGGTTGGTGATGAAATGGGAGAAGAATGCTGGGATCCCTGTCACTATGTCGGTGTAGATTAGTCCGATTCCAGGTACTCTGGATACTCCGAGGCCGGGGCTGAGATCGGTAAGCCAATCGGTGGAGACTTTGTTTTCTAAGTCGAATTGATACTTCTTCATTGTTCCATAATGCCAGGCAAGCATGCTAGTAAATGACAATGCGAAAAGAACTACCAGGTACCAAGCTCCTTTGTGGATGCTCAGCAGGCATGCTGATAGGAACAGAACCTCGATGAACCCGAAGCAGAACAAGAACCCCCCGGATATCAGCAAGCTCTTCTCCCAGCACAAGGCGATTACAAGCGACATCAGACATGTCGTAACCACCATCCCGAAAATGATCGCCAATCCTGTTGAAGTATACCGTCATGTATCAGGGTCAAACATGGAAACAGTTGATAGCTGACCTCTTACTCTGTCCTATCAGAATGCGTACCTGCAGCATTTGCAATCTCCTTAGGATCATGGAACACAATGGTGATGGTGATGCTGAGGAACATTATCAACCAGTTGATATCGGGAATGTAGACCCGGCCCTTCCTCGTATCCGAAGTATGTATAACCTTAACTCTCGGGAAGCAACCGAGTGCCAGGCACTGGTTTATAATGGAGAAGCTTGCTGTTATTGTCGCTTGGCTTCCGATAGCAGAAGCGAGAAGAGACAAGAGGACGAAAACATGTCGAAGATGTCCTGTTTTTTACAAGGCAGAATCAAGCTAAAACTTGTAGTTCCCAGCTGATCAGAGTTCACTAAGGAGTACACAACTCGGATATAATTCAACTTACCAGGAACCGATCTGCTAAGTTGGTTGAAGTCGTGGTGAACATGCAAGTTTTCCGAGATAAATGCAGCTTGACCGGCGTAGCAGAGCACAAGAAGCGGATAAACGAAGCAGATAAAAGTGATCTGCTCGAGACAATTGCCAGAAGCATGAGCCTTTGTTATGATGTTCAATTAGATCAACAATGGTGGGTGATATCCTTACCTTAATTGACTTCTTTGAGAAGTGGCCCAGGTCAGCAAACATAGCTTCTGATCCTGCAAAATGGTAGAGACATTTGAATTGCCTGTTACGCCATGCTTCGGCCTTAGTACGAGAGCGAAAATTAAGAGTCCGAGTCTAAACTGACTGACCAGCTGCACAGAGTAGAATGCTGCCAAGCGTCTTCCAGCTTCTGTCTTTCTTTGTGATGAACCTATAAATGTAATATGGGGAGGCAGAGTCGACGATTCGAAAGCCCGAGTTACATACATTGTATATGCCTACTCCGCCGATGAATAAGAGCCAGAGAACAACTACTGGTGCGAATAAGGTTCCGATTCTTTTGGTTCCCCAAAATTGCAGCATAAAAAGGCATATCAGTATAATACAGGCCAGGGGAACTGGTACATCTGCAGAAAAATGCCAACTTATCAGATTCTTTATATTACGGAAACGAGTCGATGAAACCTGTACCAGCGACGCGAAAAGTTGCACGGAATCTGATGTATATAAAGCATGAAGCTATCTATGGACTGGACATTTAAACACTTACAGCTTTGTAAAGCATCCGATATGTGCTCCTGTTTCTTATCCGACTTTGTATCTGGGGAGAACCAAGAGAAAACCAGGATCAGACAGCAGCTACATTCTGGATCGGTAAATCGGACAGTTGTGTCTTACATCTAATGTCGGACAAAGTTCGTTGAACACTCGTCGAAGCTGACAGAACTGGCAGAGGGGATCGATCGTGTTAGGCAATTGAAACGAAAGGAAAAAGGACGGGGGACACACCGAAGTGGAACAGCAATGCCATACCGGAAATAGATGGAGTGATCACACCATCACCTATGATCATGCAAGCACCGATCAAGGCCAAGAAGAGCAGCAGATAGTGAACACTCCTGTGCTTCTCCAAGGCCTTCCGGGCCCTCGTCCTGAACTTGATCTTGCCCGAGGCTACTTCATCATGATGCATCATCTCTCTGGCACTGTCATCGCTCGGAAGCAAGCCGACCTTCGAATGCCGACAGAGCAAAGAGTATAGCACAAATGTACCTCCTGCAAAGGGCTAAATGCCTGAGCTTACAAGAGATGGAGCATAAGTTTTGTTAGCAACTACTTACCCTCTCCATCGTCGTCGGCCTCGAGCACGATCAGCACGTACTTGACCAAAGATATGATGGTCAGAGTCCAGAAGATGAACGAGAAGTACTCGTACACGATATCGACCGACGTGAAGTCCTCTGTTGAAATCGTTCCAAAGACGTACAATGGAGCAGTACTTAAGCGACCGAAGACCACTCCAAGGCTTTGCAGTGACAAGATGAGGGTCTGCCTCCATGTCTCCTTCATCTTATTGACCAAATTTTCTCACGTTTGTCTGGTTACTGATGTAACAAGTCCCTGCAGCTTGTCTGCTCCTAGCTAGTCCTAAATTAGAACATCATCAGAGCACTTATTATAAATAAGCACCGAGTAGCATTTTTTTCCTTCCGAAAATCACTATACCAACTAATTCGGGCTAGCAGAACCACAAAGATAATAACACTATTGGACAACTAATCGAGTTTTCAGTCAGATGAACTAGCCGAACAGAACTATAAAGGGCGACAAAACGGAACATTCCCATAAGGATATTGGTATAATGATTAATTATGATAGCCACGCGTCAATTTCGCAATGAGTGAAGATAAACGGTTATATGCTACGAGTACATTGAATTGGATTAATCTTGTTTGGCTAACATGTTAGTTCAACAATATATCAATAGTGATGGCTTTTTAGAGTTAAATGGTTAATTAGTTTCACCAAAAAAAAAGGTTAAATTCGTTGTGAAATATGGTCATTGTTTGCATTTAATTAGATAACAGATGGATTTTCGCCAAAAAAATAGATAGCAGATGGAAATCTCGCGAATTCCGAATAGACGTGCGCTCTGAGTTTGCGTAATTTAGTTTTTCCTTCATACAAACGTATTTATTTACATCCCAAAGACAAATAATTTTGCCGGTAACAAAATTCGTAGAAATTATATAAAAAATCATAAAATCCATTCGGAAGTCGAATGTCAAGAGTGGATAAAAAAACTCTCTTAATTCTCTCACATAATGCAACATTCGTCTTACACATATCAATCAACATCTTATAAATCCTTTTTTTTCAAAATCGTTAGATATGATCACAAAGTGTAACAAAATTCTTATGATTAAATTTTAATGAACTCGAATTCAAACATAAATAAATGTAAACTAAAGCAACCTCTACCAATTAAACTACACGCATTTGGTTGGTAATTCGGTTTTATAGTCTAATCAAAGTACAACATGGTTTTGTTCTTGATGGACTCATCTCACTATCACAAAACTGGGAGGGAAGATTTATTCAAGAGAGACTCACCTTAATGACTCTTATGTGAAATTGCTTCAGGTTCTGAAAGAGGATGATTCTTTTCTAAGCAACCAGGAAAAAAAAGGAGAAAATTGTTAGGCAATAGAGGAGCTCTTTGGACCACCAAAGAAAATAAAGAAGAAATTAAAGAGAGAACGACTAAACTAGTGGATGGTGAGTAACAAGGGATTAAGAAGAGACGGCGAGAAAAGAAAAGAAGGCGCAACGTTGGAGCCAATGTAAGTGTCAATCGACGTTACAAACCAGGTGCGGAATTAATAATAAGTCAAAGGAAAGCATTGGTGATAAAGACGAGAGCAATAATTAGTGGAGAAAAACCAATCATCACTTGCATCACAGTTGAAATTTTTTTTAAAAGGTTAAATGAGTTATATCGAGTTGGAATTTTAGAAATGTAATAATATTAAATATTTATTATGAGAAATTTAATATTTTTAAAATATTTTATCAGTTAGAAACTCGATTAATTATCTCAGTAGATATCCAACCAAAAATTAAAGGGAGAGAAAAGGTATAGGAGGCCGCCATAAAAGGCAGTTCTAAGACTATCTTTGACTTTTTTTTTGGTAAGGAACATCACCTTTGACTGTTTAGGTATGCACTAATTTTTCTTAGTAAACGTGCGGTTTGAAATTGTGTTGAAATTCTGAAAAGCTCCATCACATGTGAGTATCCCATCCGATTCACATCTATAGGGTGATTATGAGTATTTTTAGCAAAGCAATCTGTTAATTAATTATGCAACTAAAATAGCTTTATGGGAGTGGTGACGTTCCGCAATTCATTTTTAATTAAGGTGGCAAATTGCCGTTGCGACTACAGCAATGAAGAGCTATATCCTTGTTTATGTGAGATCTCTATTTATGTGTAGACTATTATTGAGTCTTATTTATGGACATGTTCTCAGTAGTATTTTTTACATTTGCAAGATTTCATATCAATACTTTTTTAGTAAACCTAAGTTATTTGCTGTTTGGACAACTCTCATTAGTTGAAAAGCTACGTCCCTTGAAAACACAATAATAATAAATATTTGAAGAACTTTACAATTTTTCGAAGATCATACTCGATTCGAATTTGTACTAGTTGACTTAGTGAGATCGAAATGTTAGGTGCTATGAACTAAGAATATCCTTTAAATCTATACAAGGCCCATTACCAAAACAAATCTACCCAAGGCCCATCTCAACATTTCACTCTACCCAGAACTTCCCCAAATTGATTTGGAAACCAAGGCCCGGCAACCTTCTCTTTCAACGGACCACCTGGAGTCGCGTGGGTGGGTGACGATGGATTTGGATTGGGTACGGAGCGAAGGAATTGATTCCGAATGGTTTGGACTGAAGGGGGACCGCAGCGGCAAGCGCAGATATGTGACAATGGCAAACGCAGTTATGTGATAATGGCAAGTGCAGCTATGTGATAATGTCATTTGTTTTTGTGAAAACGGCAAGTCCTCATTGATGATAATGGCACGCATAGTTTTTTTCATTTTGGTCTCCCATGTTTTAGCATTTTTGCAAAAAGGTCACACTGGCATGCACTGTTATGTGATACTGGCATGCGCAGTTATGTGATAATGGCATTTGTATCCGGCCTGTGTTATTGCATGGCTTTTTTCATTTTGGTCCCTGTATTTTAGCGCATTTGTAAAAAATTCTCGCGTATCTTCATTCCAAACGGTTCTGAATAGTGGCATTCCGTACTCAATCCATACCCGGGTGACGACAGCGGCGACATTGTTTTTGCGCTTGCCTGACCACAGAGAGAAATACATTGGAGGTGTAAAGGTGGGACAAAATTTTAAGGGATAATTACTCTCGAGTCTTAAGTCTCTGGTGTTTGGTATTATATAAATATATTAAAATTTTCTAAAGTTTGATTTTATTATACTCTCAGGTCCTTCGCTAATTTTAACAGATATTTTTCATTTTTTTATAAAAGTGACAAAAATATTCTTAAAAAAATCTATAACCTCTAAATTTTACTATGATGACCGAAAACCAAATCAACACTCTAAAAACACAACAACACTGACCCAAAAATCAACCTAAAATCTTCCAAGTAAAAGAACAGAGTTTTCGAACACAAATCAACTAAAGCAAAACCTCGTTCAATAGAACACCAGGAATCTAAATCAATCTAAATCAAAACCCAATCAAACTAAAGTAATAAGGAATTACAAGAAGAAGAGAAGAGGAAACAGACTTTGAGCCCAGAAAATCATTCTTCGTAACTTCCCATCTTCACTTTTCCCCCTCCAAAACATGATGCACTTCGATTCAAATTACAAGAAAGAGGGCACGAGAAATTAAATCAGCCCTGACGCTTGAGGGCGTAGACGACGTCCATGGCGGTGATGGTCTGGTGCGCGGAGCTGGAGGAGGATGACGAAGACGACCTCGACGGTGGGCGGAGCTGGAGCAGGACGACGGAGACGACCTCGACGCCTGGCCCTTCGCCCTCCTCGACGGTGGGCGGAGCTGGAGCAGGACGACGGTGGACGAGCTAGACGACGTCGACAGCAATGATTGAGATTGCGATTCTGCTGCAGAATAGGAGCTTGTTGATGGGTTCTGCCTCTTCGTTTGGTTTACTGGATCCGTGTTATTTGGGAATTTGGTTTCTTGTGGGTTCTACGAAATTCCTTATTATTTTAATTGGAAGTTGCTGCTCTTGGTTTTACTTTAGTTTGATTGGGTTTTGATTTAGATTGCTTTAAATTCCTGGTGTTCTGTTCAACGATATTTTGTTTTAGTTGATTCGTGTTCGAAAACTCTGTTCTTTGGCTTCGGAAGATTTTAGGTTGATTTCTAGGTTAGTGTTTTTGTATTTTTAGAATGTTGATTTTTGGGTTTAGTTTTTGGTGTTTATAATGAGATCCAGAGGTCGAAGAATATAATTTTTTTTTATCCAAAGATATTTTTGTCATTTAATGTTGGGTTGGGTTCGAAGCTAAATCGACGAGGAGGTGGACTGAAAATCGTCCAAATTGTTGGGCCTTCTAACGCCCCACTTTCAAATGGACCGGGCCTAATCATATTTCGAATTGACCATACTTTAACATTTCAACCTCCTCTTCCGTTCTTCGCTCTCATGCGTGTTTAATATTTTCTTTAAAATATAGAATATAAAAGGATTGTGCCTAAAAATAACGGAAGAAAAGTTGGGACCCTCTAAAAAAGCCATAAGTTTCCAAATTTGATTAATGAAATCAATTTCTATCCCCAAGTTAATGTGCTAAATGATGAGACGGTTTCTAGTCAACCAAAAACCAGGACATTTACCAATGCAAGTGTGGGTTGATGGAAACAGGTCCGTCCTTAAGTTTGTATTGAGAGAGATCGAATCTTAATACTGTCAAGATCTCAAAGTTCAAGTCAATCTGCCTAAATTTTTCCGACCTTAAAAAAAACCTGGACATTTCATATTGGAGGCTTTAAGACATTTAATGATGTAGCAAATATCTTAGATTCTGAAATAATTTGGTGTCCGCTCTTAATTAATGAACTCCCTAAATTAGACAATAGGCAATTAATTTTCCACCCAAAATGACAAACCAAAAAATTGAACCATGATTTTTTAATGTAAGGGAAGATGACACGGATGCGCACAAATACTGTCCATATTACTTTAACCATAAATTTTGCAACTATGTCTAAATATTGTGTGATTTTTCTAAAAAATGATAAACTCTGGCCTATAAAGTTGAAAACACCATTGTCGAAAAAAATTAGTCCAGCGTCGATATTGAGTCGTTTTTGTGAAAAAAAGGAGAAATTACTTTTAAATTCCTCAGGTTTGTTTAAATATACTCAAAAGTCCTCCTATTTGCAAAATACACGCCGACATCCTTTGTGTTTGATTTTATTATACTTTCGGGTCCCTCGCTGATGTCAGCTACTTTTTTCATTTTTATCATTGAAATGACAAAAATACCCTTGAGAAACAAACAAAAAGTCATCTCCTTCTTCCTTCCGACTCCTTTATCTCCCCTGTCGGCGACGCCCACCTCCTCTCCTCTGTAATCCTGCAAAGAACACCCAAATAAATGTATCTTCATATAATTCCATACAATTTCGACCTTCAATTTGGGAACCCATTTTCCTAACTAATAAGATCAAAAAATTAGAAACGGGGTTCTTAATTCCCATCTTCGAAATCAATTAGCACCCACATGAACATACACCTCTGAAAGTTTAAAATTCAACAAAAGCAAGAGGGCGAGGAATTCGTCGGTTAGGAAATGGGAAATTAGGGCAGAGAGCGGGTGCAACCAGGGACCAGCATCGGCATCGGAAAGGGTTTTTATTTGGGAACCCATTAATTCAATTTTCTTTTTCTCTGAGTTTCCCACTTCCCCCTCTGCCTTTCCCCCACCGTCGACGACGTTCAGTCGACAGGAGGCAGACGACGGTCAGTCGACAGGAGGCCGACAACGACGTCGAACACCGACGATGATAGGTTCGGGGACGGTCAGTCGACAGGAGGCCGACGACATCGGACACCGATGGCGATAGGCTTGGCGACGGTAAGTAGGCAGGAGGAAACTGCTCAGCGTCGGATGTCGGCATCGGGGTAGGTTTGGGAACAGATGGGATGCGGTAACACGATGCATTTTGGCCTCGCCGGATCTTAAACTTAAAAAGATAGTTGAGAAACGGCCGTGGTGAGGAGATAGACTTGGAAGCTGCTTAGTTTCAGATGCTGGCATCGGAGCCGGTCGAGAGGAAGGAGATGGACTTTTTGTTTCTAAAGGGCATTTTTGTCTTTTTTTTAGGTATTTTGGTAATTTTAATGACAAAAATAAAAAAAAAGTTGCTAACGTGAGTCAGGGACCCAAAAGTATAATAAAATCAAACGCGAGAGACATCGGCATGTATTTTACAAACAATGAGATTTTTGAATATATTTAAGCAAACTCAAAAGACTTTAGAGTAATTTTTCCAAAAAAATTGGACTCGACGAACTAGGAACTGGGAAATTAGAAATTTTCGTTGATTTCTTAGTCTATTCTTAAAACACTAGAAAAATAGGAGCCCGAATTTGATGGGGAATAGACTTCTCTCTACCATCCAGAGCAAAGGATTACGGAGATTCTCCCACATGTCAAAGTTGTAAATATGACAAATGACATGGCAATATTAGAAAATTATGATTTTATATATATCCAGCAACAAATCAGAAATGAGACAGTTATAGAAAGAGAAAAACTCATGATTTTATCTCAAAATGGATCTCCCCACGTTTAAATTCGTGATCAGCACTGAAACTCAATAAAAATGCAAAAATGCAAAACATAACAAATAGAAAATGAATCGAAATAGCACTTCATATCATTATCATGCCATATATACACCATTATCGCATCACATATATAGTATTGTCAATTTGCACGTATATCAAAATAGCACTTTACATGTATACCATTGCCATTGCAAAAATGTAGCATTGTCACTTTACATACACACCATTATGATTTCACATATATACAATTATCATACCACATGTATACCATTACCAATTCACGTTCATATCAGTGTCACTTTACCATGTAGCATGAGAAATTCTATTATATGTCTAATCAAGTACATCTATAATCACTTCAGAAATGTACCATTATCACTTCGCGTATATACCATTATCACGACATATATATATCATTACCAATTCACGTTCATACCGTCGTCACTTTGCATATATATTTTTGAAAGATAAGTTTTTACGACAATATTACAATTGACAGGGTTTGAACTCTCGACCTTATTAAATTTTTACACGCCTTGTGCCGTTTGATTAAATGCTCTTTGACACTGTGCATATATACAATTGCTATCTCGTATATGTAACGTTATTAGGTAGAATTTTTTAAGATTTAATTAATTTTCTTCCAATTGTTGACAACATACAATTGGAAATTTAGTTCCAAGACAGTTTTTTTCTTTATTTTTTTTGGTAGATTTTTTTTATTGTTAATTATATCATATTTAGGATTTGGTAAAAAGAGAAAGTATATTATATTAGTATCCCTAATTGGCCTCAATTTAATGGCAATAGATTCAATATATAGTATCCCAAATTTTGTGTTTCCTTTTTCTCTCCCTAATCACCTCTCTCTATCTATGAAAAACATCTAGAGACGCAGGGGAAGGATATTGTGTCAAATATTGAATTTGCCCCAATGAGCAAGTTCTTTAAATTTTGGTTGTTGCATATGTAAGATTTTTTTGGGATAATTACTCTCAGGCCCCTGGTGTTTGGCATATTTACCTCTCACCCCCGTCTTTAGACAATCGATTAAAATTTTCCATAGTTTGGTAAAATTATACCCTGAGACCTCTCGCTGACATCATCAATCAATTTTTTAAGTAAAATAACTTTTGTGCCCTTGCAAAAAAAATTAAAAACTATTTAATTTTCTCTCTCCCTCCCCGACCATCTCCGACAACACTAACTTTGTCGAACTCCACCGTCCCGACCACCCTCCTTCGACCAAACACCAAACATCTGGCCGGCTCAGCCCTCCCTCTCCTCCCAAACACCAACCCAACAAAGTTATTGTTGGTAGGAGGTTGAAGATGAAACCCAAGGGTAAAATAGTCTTTTTATAATTAAAATAATAAAAAATAGATTGATGACATCAGCGAGGGGCCGCCTCCGAGTATAATTTTACCAAACTATGGGAACAGGGGACAAGAGGCGAATATGCCAAACACCAGATATTTGAGAATAATTATCTCTATTTTTTTAATCGCACCGAACGACCCACATGCATGTCTCTACTATCAGGACATCTACATATAATCTTTGCCGAATCCACTCTCAGAAAATAGATTTATCAGTCGCATCAACTTGTAAAATATTATATAATTTAATAATGAAATATTGAATTTAAATGTTTAAAATAAACATTACTACTAAATTTTTGAAAAGGATGGGAAACCGCTGTGGTCACGTACCCAAATAGAAACCCTATTATCTTTTTTGGTGGAAAAGGTGGGGTTAAGCCCCTGTATAAATACGGAAGATAAATTCAAATATAAATAGACGGACTAGCCGTAACCAATCATCCTAACTAGAGGGCCAGAAGACACCAATTCAGCCTCAGAAATGGGATCTCCTCTTTCGAGATTGCGGCCGTCGCCTCAGTAAAACCCTCCGACGGTAAAAATCCAGTGGAAAAACTCGCAACAGAAGAGAAAGAGCACCTCGACAGGATCGGAGTGACCCGCCTTGACATAGAAACTGCTACTGATACTCGTATATCATCACTGGCCGTATGGGTACATCGAGGGAGGCTAACTCCCCGTAAATCGTCTAGGTACACCTCGACATAAGAAGCTAGAGGAACATCAGAAAACAACATAGTCATATAAAATCTCATACGCAATCTTGGATAGAGCGTCCATCACACGGTTGCCCTCACACCATGTGTGCTGGATGTCAATCTCCCAATCTCTAGCCAGGGGCTCCCTCGCTCTGAAGATCAAAGTTGCCAGTGGATGGGCCCGGTCCACAGTCCGACCAACACAGAGGATGGTTAGAGACGAGTCCACCTCCACCAGGACCTTCCGAAATCCCCTATTCCACGTCAGCTAGAGCCCGAGGATCAGGACCCAAAGTTCAGCAGCCAAAGAGGTATATCTCCCAATGCCCTTAGCGAAACTACATAACCAAAATACCGCCAGAGTCGCGGATAACACCACTAGCCCCTGCGGGACTCAGGTTGCCCATCGAAGCTCCATCAGTATTGAGCTTGACGAAGCCCTCCACAGGTCGCTGCCAAGAGACTAGGATCTCTCGGCGGGGGGTAATTGAGTATTCCGGTCTGCTAAGACACGAGCAAACTTTTGTGTTTGCGAGATGATGAGGGAGGAGGGATGCCCCGATGTGGTCTCTTTCATATCCTAGAAAAAAGGAAACCAAAAAAGGGAAAAAGGGAGACAAGTGAAACAAGAAGTTGTTTTCCATTAAAAACAATAAAAACCTTAAAAAATTAAAAATAATAAAGCAACAAGAAGTTGTTTGTAGCGACTAGCGAGGCGAATTAAAAGAAAGGAAGGGAACAACCCAAAAACAAGGCACGTCACGAGGTCACACCAGTTGTTGCTTTCCTACCATCTGGAGAGAGAGAGGGCAATCAAGTAAAAGCCGTCAACCAATTAGATTATTGATGAGAACTTTGTTATTTTAATTTAATAAAAAAATTGAATTTGAAGATTTAGACACGTAACAGTCTCAAACACTTGTTAAAATTTTTTTTATATCTTCTTAAAAGTCTCACCCGAGTCGAACTTATTCGAGAAAATTAAAGCGAGTTTAGGGAGTAGGGACAGACTTGTCATTTTCAAGCACCTACCCATCCATAAGGAAGGACCGTAACCCACCACTCTCTTTCAAGTAAAACCGCTGTAGATCAGCCCCTATAAAAGCAAAATTTATCCACTTTTCCCCTCACTATCTGCCAGTTGCTGTAGGGCTCGGGTCCGACTTTTAACTTTTTCCCTCTCTCTCTGACCTAAGTCTTCTAACTCGGGGTAACCGCTCTTCCTCTCTTGCATTTCTCGTTTAATTTTAATCGATTAATTAGTAATCTGTAGTTCGTAATTGATTTATCCGGAACCGGAGGGAGGGAGTCGAAGCGTGTCCTCGCTTTCCTCTTCTTTTTAGGTTTTGTTTGACTTTTTTTTTTGTTTATTTGCTTAAATAAATCATCGCGATAAACCCTAACCTTCGTCTCCGTGCTTCGAGAAGTGTCCGTGTTTTCCCTCTCTTCCTTTTGAGAAGAAGTACGTTGCGGTTATTTTTATCGTTTTTGCTTTAGTTTTTTTGTTGTTGTATTTTTGTTTGTTTGTTTGCTTCCACCTAATCATCGTGAGAAACCCTAGCCTTTGTGTATGAGTTCCAGTAGTGGATCTACTGCTCCTGTTGCGCTGGATTCTTCATTTATAGTGTTTGTAGGGTTTTTGTGTCCAGATCTATTTGCTTGCTTCGGTTTTGGGGGTTTTCTTCTTCTGCAGTGATCGGGGTGCGTGTTGATGTTTGACTTGCCTGGTCTCCGTAATGCTGGTTTCGTGCTCCAGATGGTTACAATTTACGCTTGTGATACCATTTTCTAGGGTTTTGGAGTGGTGGAAGACGAATGTTAACTGAGCTTGATGTGATTCTGTTGGCGCTGGTGCTTTTCGGTGGTGGTTTAGTTTAATATAGATTTTCTGACGTGCTGGATACTGTGTAGGTTTTACCTAGTATTGCATATTTTATCCTGCTGTTTTGGAACTTTTCTGACATGTGAGGTGTGGGCTGTCTCTTGTTGAGGTGAACTGACTGTGGCGATGGAACATTTCTGAGAATTTGCACCATTTTTTAGCTGCAGATAACATCATGGGTAGGAAGAAGAGAACTGATTTTCCTTCAAGCAGTGGCGAGACCCCTGGGTCTTTGGAGTCTGGTGGCAGTGCTCCACCTGGCTCCCAGCATCCGGCTGAGAGAAGTGCTCCCCCTCCAGCGCAGCATGGAGGTGGTGCACCTGGATATCCAGGGGGGCGTGGTGGACCTGGATATCCAGGTGGAGGTGGATACCAAGGTGGACGGCCATGGGGGCCCCAGTCTCAGCAAGGGGGCCGTGGTGGTGGTTACAACAGTGGGCGTGGTCGGGGTGGAATGCCTCAACAGCAACAGTACAGTGGACCTCCCGAGTCTCAGGGCAGGGGAAGAGGTGCACCACCACCACCACAAGGAGGTCGTGGAGGATATGGTGGTGGTCGCGGTGGTGGTCGTGGTGGTCCTTCTGGTGGTCCGTCTAGACAATTTCCCGAGCTGCATCAAGCAACCTCTCCCCATTATCTGGGTGAGGTAATACCTCAGCCTATGGTTCCTGAGGTGAGTGGTTCTCCATCCGGACCCCCGGATCCAGTGTCCGAAGTGGCAGAGCAGATGCAACCGCTATCCATCCAGGAAGAGGGTTCCTCAAGTCAGGCCATCCAAACTCCGCCTCCTGCCTCAAGTAAATCGGTCAGATTTCCCTTGCGTCCTGGAAAGGGTACTACTGGGCAAAGGTGCATTGTGAAGGCCAACCACTTTTACGCCGAGCTACCTGATAAGGATCTGCATCAGTATGATGTGAGCTTATTAGTATTTTTATTTCTTTTTAGTACTTTTTCAATGCAGACTTTTTCTTGCAATTGCATAATTCTTCCTGCATTGTGTAGGTGACTATTACTCCAGAAGTCACATCTCGTGGTGTGAACCGTGCTGTGATGGAACAATTGGTTAAACTGTATCGGGACTCGCATCTTGGAAAGCGTCTTCCTGCTTATGATGGTCGTAAGAGTCTGTACACTGCGGGGGCCCTCCCCTTTATCTCTAAGGAGTTTAAAATAACTCTTATAGACGAAGATGATGGTTCGGGAACACAGAGGTTTGTGCTATGTTTGCTTTTCCTTCCTATGTCCTTGAAAAGCTTTATTTTCCATTATTTAGTGTTTTATTTATTTTATTATGCAGAAGAGAGAGGGAATTCAGGGTTGTTATCAAGTTTGCTGCACGTGCCGACTTGCATCACCTAGGACAGTTCTTGCAGGGAAGGCAAGCCGATGCTCCTCAGGAAGCCCTACAAGTTCTTGACATTGTATTGCGGGAATTGCCTACTGCGAGGTTGTTATAGTTTTATCTTAACAATTGCTTTTTTTTCACATTTCTATGCTTATTGTTGCATCTCTAAAAGTCCTCATGTCATTGCAGGTATTCCCCTGTAGGTCGATCCTTTTATTCCCCAGATCTAGGGAGGAGGCAACCTCTTGGGGAGGGCCTGGAGAGCTGGCGTGGCTTCTATCAGAGTATTCGTCCCACACAGATGGGTTTATCGTTGAACATAGGTTTGGCTAAACTTCCCTTAAGACTCTGAATTATGTGTAATGTGGTACATGATTGAATTTTCTGCTGCATGACTATTATAGGTTAAGATGGTACCCCCTGTTGCATCTACTTAAAGTTGATCTTTTGATGATGGTTTAACATCCATAAATTTACTGTAGATATGTCATCCACTGCATTCATCGAGCCACTGCCGGTAATTGAGTTTGTAAATCAGTTACTGAATCGTGACGTCTCTGCGAGGCCACTGTCTGATGCTGATCGTGTGAAGGTTAGCCCTCTGGCTCTAGCCTGGATTGTTTGTAATGAGAACTTTATTCCTTTTCTCATATGTTATATAACATCTTATCGGTTCTATTTGATGAGACCTCTGATACTTTGATGATGTGTTTCTGGCATTCTGTTAACAGATAAAAAAAGCTCTGAGAGGAGTTAAAGTTGAAGTTACACATCGTGGGAACATGCGCAGGAAATACCGTATCTCTGGGTTGACTTCCCAAGCAACACGGGAGCTCACGTGAGTGCAAGGCATCGGTTTTTGTTTGTTTGTTTGTCTGTAACAGTTTCCTTTAGTGTATGAACTTTTTTCTTTTCTATATCCTTAGTTTCCCTGTTGATGAGAGAGGAACAATGAAATCTGTTGTGGAGTACTTCTACGAGACCTATGGGTTTGTCATTCAACATACCCAATGGCCTTGTCTGCAAGTGGGAAACCAGCAGAGGCCAAATTATTTGCCTATGGAGGTAACCCCCTTTCATTTTTCATATAAATCATTTTCCAAGTGTAATTGGTTTTACCTTACCGTACATTTTGGATAGGTTTGCAAGATCGTCGAAGGTCAGAGATATTCCAAGAGGTTGAATGAAAGGCAAATCACTGCTTTACTCAAGGTCACCTGTCAACGTCCACAAGAAAGGGAGTATGATATAATGCAGGTTTGATATTTTTTTGGTATTTACCTTTATTTGTAAGAGCATAAATTTACTCGGTCATTCGCTGAAGCTGAGTTGTTCATGCAGACTGTCCGCCACAATGCTTATCACAATGATCCTTATGCTCAAGAGTTTGGTATCAAAATCAGTGAGAAGCTAGCTTCAGTGGAAGCTCGTATTCTGCCTGCTCCTTGGGTACACTACTCCCCACCCTACCTGCTTCATTTTGAGTCGGATGTTTTACAGTTTATTGACACTGGCTGTACATTTTTATCTTGCAGCTTAAATATCATGACACTGGTAGGGAGAAGAACTGTTTGCCTCAAGTTGGACAATGGAATATGATGAATAAGGTACATCATGTTGATCTCAACCATTTCATAATGGTTAGATAATCTGTGTAGTTGGTGTGTTTAGTGGATGCTGATATGGAACGAGGTTGTAAGTTCTCCATCTTTATTTGTTTTGGCTGCAGAAAATGGTCAATGGGGGTACAGTGAGAAATTGGTTCTGCTTAAACTTTTCCCGACAAGTTCAAGATAGTGTAGCCCGAGGTTTCTGCTACGAACTTGCACAAATGTGTTGCGTTTCTGGAATGGTACACCTGGCTCTTCTCCCCTTTTTTTGTGAGTTTGTTTGTTGGACCTGATTGTCTGGCTGTTTCTGACATTGAATCTTGGATGCTGCAGGAATTCAATCCCGAACCAGTTCTTCCTGCACTCACTGGTCGTCCAGAGCATGTAGAGAAGGTTTTAAAATCACGTTACACTGATGCCATGACTAGACTTCGCTCTAACGGAAAGGAGCTTGACCTGCTTATTGTGATTCTCCCTGATAACAATGGTTCTCTTTATGGTATGTAACCTCTAATGAATGCTTCTAGTTTTCATCTAGCATGTTGTGCAAAATTTATTGTTTATAGTCTCACCAATCTTATTTCACTAATAATTTTTCCTATGCCGTGACTAGGTGATTTGAAGCGAATCTGTGAGACAGATCTTGGGCTTGTTTCACAGTGCTGCTTGACAAAACATGTATTCAAGATGAGTAAGCAGTATCTGGCCAATGTGGCTCTGAAGATTAATGTGAAGGTTGGCGGGAGAAACACTGTACTTGTTGATGCGATATCAAGGCGCATTCCCTTAGTCAGTGACCGACCAACAATAATTTTTGGCGCTGATGTTACACATCCGCATCCTGGAGAGGACTCCAGCCCGTCCATTGCTGCTGTAGGCTGTTTACTTTGTTCTTTAACTGTAAATCTAACATTTGAAATCCCTTGACCATAATGGAAATGTTTGTGTAGGTCGTGGCTTCTCAAGATTGGCCGGAGGTAACCAAGTATGCTGGTTTGGTAAGTGCTCAAGCCCACAGACAGGAGCTCATCCAGGATTTGTACAAAACGTGGCAAGATCCTGTACGAGGGACTGTCTCAGGTGGTATGATCAGGTATGAGTTTCCCATTTCCGTTCACATGTTCATGTGGTAGTATAAGTGGTTTAAATAATATTCGTCATGCCTTGCAATGTGATTTATTTTCTTTTATACAGGGAGCTCCTTATATCTTTCAAGAAAGCAACTGGGCAGAAGCCACAGAGAATTATATTTTACAGGTATGTTGCTTTTCTCCCATGTGGCTCATATTTAGCTAGAAATACGTTGTCTGACTGTGCACCGTCTCTAGAGATGGGGTGAGCGAAGGGCAGTTCTATCAGGTGTTGCTGTATGAACTTGATGCTATCCGCAAGGTATGTCTGCTTTCCTTGCCACGTTGCTTTGTCTTGGCTTGGATGAATCTGCCTTGCCTGATCTTGTATCTCACTCCTCCAGGCATGTGCTTCTTTGGAGCCCAATTATCAGCCCCCGGTGACCTTTGTTGTTGTTCAAAAGCGTCATCACACAAGGTTGTTTGCGAACAATCACCATGACCGTAATGCTGTTGACAGAAGTGGGAACATATTGCCTGGTAGTTCACCGACTCTGGATTATCATCTAACCTTTTTTTTTGTAGGAAAGTGTGTTTCTTGTCCATGTTTGCTTCTCATTTTTTTCTTCTGAACATTATCAAGGTACCGTTGTTGATTCCAAGATCTGCCATCCGACTGAGTTTGATTTCTACCTGTGTAGCCATGCTGGAATTCAGGTAAGAATGCTGAAGTTCTCTTGGTAGATTTGCTTGGTTCAGTTAGTCGGATGTCGACGTTTTCTTGTCATGACAAGCAGGGTACAAGCCGTCCTGCGCATTATCACGTACTGTGGGATGAAAACAAGTTTTCTGCTGACGGTTTGCAGTCGCTTACAAATAACCTCTGCTACACGTGAGTCCATAGACAGACCTGCAGTTCATAACAACACCTTGTTTCACTTTTTTATCACACGGCCATCTCTTGAAACTGATAAATTGTTTGCTTTTGCAGATATGCGAGATGCACACGTTCAGTTTCTATTGGTTAGTCGCTCTCTCCTAAATCCCGCTCCCCTCCAAGCAAACTATCATCTCTCTGAGTCTTTCAACATTTGCTGACAAGATAGATACTCACCATTTTTATAATGTTTCAATTTCAGTGCCTCCTGCATATTATGCCCATTTGGCTGCATTCCGGGCCCGTTTCTACATGGAGCCAGATGCATCTGACAGCGGGTCAATGACAAGTGGCACTCAAGCTGTTAGAGGGGGCATGGGGGCAGGTCCTGGTGGGCGGAACACCCGTGGGCCTGCGGCAAATGCAGCTGTTCGACCTTTGCCCCAGCTGAAGGAGAACGTCAAGCGGGTTATGTTCTATTGTTAGATTCCATTGCTACAAACTGGGAGACTAAGTTGGACGATCTTGTGTATTCCTTGTCACAAATCATGTTTGTGCCTGTTGCTGATTTTGGATGTTGGATATTAGGCGATAGTAGTTGCTTACCAACATGCATGGGGGCTGTGTTGTTGGACCCGATAAAATGTTTGGTTGGCGAATTATGGATGTGGCTCTTGTGACTTGGTGGGAGCATTAATCCAAGGTAATTTCTAGTTTGGTTGTGGATCAAATATGGGAAGATGAAACAGGGGGGGGGTTGGGTGCCTCTGTTTATTTTATGGGATTCGAAATTTGGAAATGAGGACCGGATCTGAACTTTATTCATTTTGCGGGCTTGCAAATTGTTAGCCCAAAAGCCGAATCCCGCGGATTAAGGTAAAGAGGATTGGGGGTTATGGAGTTTCGGGGGAAGGCTTTTCACGTGGCAACGCCGAATTAACTGATTTGTTAAGATAATAAGTCGGTAAATTTAAGAATGATTGGATGTCCTATTAGTGAATGATTGTATTATCTTAGTTGGATGTCCTATTCAATATGATGTGAACAACTTTATGTTGTTTTGCTGTTCAAATTACCTCAAATTTGTAGGAGTTGGCTTAAATATGTTTGGATAATATATATAATTTTAGGGGAAAAGGATGATATGTTAGGGAATTGAGTAGTGGGGAAGTTATACGGGTGAAGTTGGAAACCGCTTGGTTTACGGGTTCCGGTAAAAGTTAAAACGCCAAATTAGAGGACAATTAGCTATTCCAAAATAAAACTCCCCTGATTGGGCACGTGCACCTTTTAAGCATTAGCTTACGATTTGACCAGCCAAAATTGAGTAAAAGAAGGGAAAATGCATTTAATAAGCCTCTGCGCCCTTGGAACCGCCGTTACTCTTCTTATTATATGTTCGAATTCAATCATTGAGCCACAAAAAAAAATTCAACTCTGTGAATAATACATGATAGCTTTTGGGCAAATTATTTTCAGTCCCCTGGTGTTTGGTATATTTAAGGCTCGCCCTCTTGTATTTCGGTAATCGATTAAAAACTTCCCGAGGTTTAGTTTTTTAATACTCTAAGGCCCTTCGCTGAAGTCATCATTCGATTTTTAGTGTAAAATGACTAATTTACCCTTACAAAAATCAATTGACAACATCTAGCACCTTTCCTCGAATATTTCGACGAACGGAAGGCCAGACCAAGAGTGCTTCCTGCTCTCCGGTCCGAACATCGGGTGCGTGGAGGGGAAACGACGAGAGGATCGAGGTGGCGAGGAGGACAACATTCGGATGGGCCTCGCAGAGGTCGTGCTGGTTGAGAAAGAAGCGGACGCCGAGGCCGCGGGCGGCAGCAGAGTGGGTGAGGATGGCGTGGCCCTGCGCGGCGAAAGTCAATTGATCAAAGTTGCCGAACCTTAGGATTGCGATTTTGAGGGATTGGGACTGGAGGATTCTCAGGCCTTCGACAACGACGGCCACCAGAAGGCCTGGAGGGGATGTACGGGGAGAACGAGGATGTTGAGGTGGTGGGGATGTTCGGGTCCGGGTCGGTTGTCGGAGATGGGTCGAAGATGATGACTTAGGGGTATAATGGTCATTTCAGTGATAAAATAATAATTTTGATCGCTAACATCAGCGAGGGGTCTGAGAGTATAATAAAACCAAACCTCGAGGAGTTATTAATCGATTACCGGAATACAGAAGGGCGAGCCTTAAATATACCAAATACCAAGGGCCTGAGAGTAATTTGCCCTAAATTTTTTGTTTCATACTATCTAGTATTTAGATATCTACTACAAACAATATTCAATATTAGACAAAAGTCCACCTAAATAAATACACTATAGTTTCCGTCTTTGATGCATCATCGGTTCTAATTTTTTTAACCAGATGTCAAAAATTTTATCTAGTTAATAACTAAGTGATATTCACTAATTTTGATTAATTAAATTACGATGTCACATAATTACTTTACCCACCTGGGGTGCCACATCAATATTTAATTTACATGACATGTCACATCACCAATTAATCAACTTAATCTAATTAACATAGCGTTCCACATCACCAATTAAATCCTAATTTCAATTAGCCGATTCCCTCCCTCCCTCCCTCTCTCTCTCTCTCGAGCTTCCACCCATTTAATCCAAGTTATTCTAAAAAAAATCCTAATTTCAACCCTAGTTTGTTTAGAATAATTTTGATTAAATTTGTTCAATTGGTGACGTGGTATGCCACATTGGGTTAAATTTGTCTAATTGGTGATGTGGCATGTTACATGGGTAAAAATAATTATGTGGCATGATGATTTAATTAATCAGAATTAGTAAATTTTTTTTAGGGATAAGGGTGGCGCGAGGCCTATATTAAACAGAAGTTACAGTACAGAAAAGATAAATACAAAGATATAAGACGATAAAATCAACCAGAAAATCGAGAGCCAATCCAATGATAACAGAGCAGCACAGGGGGAAGCGATGGACGATCGAGATGGTAGGAGAGCCAAACGATCTGGCAAAATTCTGCCGAGACAAAGCTACGGCTAATAACTACGAGACAAACTCGTGGGCATTTGAATGCATACAAAATGCACGCGAATGAGAGCCAAGGTCGACCAAAGTCAACCAAGACAAGGTTCTCCGCCCGCAACTACGGAAAAGGCAACGAAAACTGAAAGGATCTGAGTTCAGGCATAAACCGATCCAAACAAAAGACCACACAACAAAAAAAATACATATGAAACCAAATAAACATAACCCCGAGCCCACAAGACACGAGATCTAACAAGAAAGCTGCAAACAGGAATAATAAGACAATAAAAGCCAGAAGGACGGCGGGATCTGAGGGGGACGACGGTGAGGGCACGAAGACAGGACGGTGGTGAAGCAGGATCGGTGGAATCACGTAAACTCCTAGTCGTTGGAGCTCAAACGCATTCATCATGGGTCACTGTGAGCGAGAGACGACGGGAGGGTCTCAGACCTTCGACAACCTTGTCGGCGAACGGCGGAAGCACTAGGAGTGGACGACAGACGGTGGGAACAGTTGAAAAGATGAGCGGGCGAGCAACTGGGAGATGGCGAGCAGATCTGCGTCAGGGCTGACCGGATCCGCGTCGGGGCGATGACTGAACGGAGACGGCGGTAAGCAAACGGCCGTCGTAGGGAGGACAACGGCGGCAAAGTAGAAAAGGGACAAAAAGCCCTAGGAAGAGCTCCACTTAAGGAGAGAAAAGGTTCTCTACAAGAGAGAAAGGAAAAAATTAGAATATTGAAATAGATTCTCTCCGGATAGTGAAGAGAAAGAGGAGCTCTCTCTCCCTCCCTCAAGAAAGAAGAGAGAGAGAGAGAGAAGAGTATTTTTTTTTTGTGGTTCACGAATGTGGGTTAGTTTCTGTACTAGTTATTATCAGAATTAGTAAATGTCACTTGGTTATTAACAAGACGAGACTTTTGTTACATGGTCAAAAAATTTGAACCACTGTGTACTAGTGTGTCAAAGTATTTAACTGGACTTTTATCTTAATATTTTATTGTGTTTTAAATGACAGAACTCTTGCTTAATAACGTCAATATCTTAAAGGAGGTCGATAATTTGAATCCTCGCTCGGAATTTGAGGAAAGACTCGGATCAAGGTTAAGCCTCCAAAAACGAATTTAACCACGGCCCACAAATATCCAATTTATCTAAACAAATGCCTCCAAATATATATATATATATATATATATATATGTATATATATGTATATATATATATATATTTTGAAAGGTGCAATCCGATGTATATATATTTGAAAAGAGAAGAGAAGAGAAAGAGAAGCCTGAAAAGAGAGAAAGACCATGCAATACCCCCAAGGAACACGGAACACCAGCGTTAGGGGGAATTGAATTAGCGGCTGACTTTTAGAGGTGGGGGCGCTTAGCATTAGCATTAGCAATAGCAATAGCCTCTCCCACACACACATTGAGACCATTGCCAATTGTACCCACCCTACTACCCACACTCACCATTACCGCTCTCACCCTACTCGTAACCTGAATTAATAGGACAAGTTTCGATTTAATCCCCAATAGTTAAATCGAAATCTACACGGGGCATTTTGTATTTTTACGTGAGTGAAAAAATGGCATATTTTATATAAAATAAAGAATAAATAAATCAAGATCTTAGCTTAGCTAGCACTTTTGGTTGTTGCCTTTTTTTCAAATAATTCTTCGACCAGAATTGTGCCATTATTTGCATTTTGACGGTTGTGGCTCGGTATAAAGATTTGTTACAACCCACGAGATGAAAATGTTGAAATTACTGTATTAAACTGAAATTGTTTTCCTGGATCAAAAATCAAAATCACCCATCCACCGAGAGAGAGAGAGAGAGAGAGAGAGAGAGAGAGGAGAGGTGGACTGTATTTAAGACAGTCGCTTACCCTCCCTCCTCCCCTCCTCTCTTTTCAAACAAAACATCTGGGGTCTGGTCGGGTCCACCCCCCTCTCTCGCTTTTAATTTAAAATCCCTCCCAATTCCCATAAACAAAACCAAACCAAACCCAACCCATTTGTCCAGAGACCCCAACAAGTAAATATAAAGGTAAGCAAGCAGTGGCTTTACAGTGGCTTCTAGTTGGTTGGGGTCTCATTTATAGTGGAGGAAGGAGGGGAAAAGGATCATCATCATCAATAGGGTAGAGCAAGGGAAGGCCTCCTCAACCCCCCCTCTTGAAAACCATCTCCCCTAATCTCTCCTCCTCTCTCTCTCTCTATAGAGATTAATTAACTTCATCAGCTTTTACTTTTTTCCTTTAAAGTTGCTTCCTTTTTGTTTGTTTGTTCGTTTGTTTGTTTCTTTTTTTTTCCGAATTTAAATGCCATCCGTTTTCTCTCCCTAGGAGCAATAGTTCTTCGAAATTTTTTTATGTTTATATAGCAACTAGCTACATTGGGACGTGGGATTTCTCTCTCTCTTAAGTGCACATGGAGTTCGGGAGCGTTGGAGGGGCTAGCGGCGGCGGCGGCGACGACCAGGACTTTGATGACCCTCACGGGAGGAAGAAGAGATACCACCGCCACACTGCCAACCAAATTCAGAAGCTCGAATCGTAAGCAAGCCGATCCGAACAGTGTACTAATTTGGTTTGTCTGGGGTGCATTTATTTTATAGGAACAAACAAACGATGCATGGACTCTTTATTAGTAAGTGTTTATAGAAACAAAGTAACGATTTTATGGTGGATGGATAATAATATTCCGCAGGATGTTCAAGGAGTGTCCTCACCCAGATGAGAAGCAAAGGCTGCAACTTAGCATGGATTTGGGTTTGTCTCCACGCCAAATCAAGTTTTGGTTCCAGAACAGGAGGACCCAGATGAAGGTTTCTATATTTCCACCATTCTTCTTCCTAAACTTGTCTCTTTGTTCTCTTTTGCTTGGAATTAGGTAGCTGCTTTTGGCATGCCATTTATGTGTGTGTGTGTGTGTGTGTCTACAATGGTTTTGTTTACAGGAGGACCCAGATGAATCTGTCTCTATGTTCGCCATTCTTCTTTCTAAAGTTGTCGTCTTTATTGCCTGTTTTGTATTGTTTCTTGCATATTGGTCTTAGCTTGCTGCGTTTGGCATGGTATTGGTGTGTGTGTGTGTGTTGGTTGTGTGTGTAATGTGACTGCAATGTTTTCAGGCTCAGCATGAGAGGGCAGACAACTGTTCTCTTCGGGCGGAGAACGATAAGATTCGTTGTGAAAATATAGCCATTAGAGAGGCCCTTAAGAATGTCATCTGCCCTGCTTGTGGAGGTCCTCCTGTCACAGAGGATCCCTACTTTGATGAACAGAAGCTGCACATGGAGAATGTGCAATTGAAGACCGAGGTCTCTTTTTTTATGTTTTATTGATTATCAACAGTTTTTTGGTTCCGGTCAAAATGGTTGCTTGCTTGCTTTGATGCTTATTTAGCTTGTTTGGTTGTTTACTGCTTTGCAGCTGGACAGAGTTTCTAGCATTGCTGCTAAGTACATTGGGAGGCCGATTTCGCAACTGCCTCCGGTGCTGCCCATTCGTATTTCATCACTAGATTTGTCAATGGGCGGATATGGAGGACAAGTGGTTGCTGCGCCTTCCAGTTTCGATCTTGATCCCAACCTACTCCAGCCCTCTACTTCAGCTATGCCTTTTCCGCCACTGCTTATTTCAGATATGGACAAATCCCTTATGGCTGACGTTGCTGCAAATGCGATGGATGAGCTTCTAAGACTACTGCAAACAAACGAGCCCTTGTGGACTAGATCGTCCACCACCGGAAAGGATGTGCTTGATCCCGAAACCTACCAGAGGATGTTTCCTAAGGCTATTAATTACCTAAAGGAACCCAATGTGCATATGGAGGCATCAAGAGATTCAGGTGTTGTCATTATGAATGGAGCAGCGGTGGTTGACATGCTTGTAGATTCAGTGAGTGTTTCTCCTTGCTCTACAAAAATCTGATTATGTTTAACCCATGTGATGTTAAATTCTTTTATGAACTGTTCCTGAATTTGGAGTTTGCAGAACAGATGGGCTGAGCTGTTTCCTTCTATAGTCTCAATGGCAAAGACCATCGAAGTAGTTTCATCTGGAGTGCTCAGCAGCCAAAGTGGTTCTTTGCAGCTGGTATGCTAGGGAATTAGAGAAATGCTATGTGTTTTGCTGTTTCTATAACCTCTGTTATCTAAAAGTTGCATTTGGCAGATGTATGAAGAGTTGCAAGTTCTATCTCCCCTGGTGCCAACTCGGGAATTCTACATCCTTCGCTACTGTCAGCAAATTGAGCAAGGCTTGTGGGCAGTTGTGAATGTTTCTTACGACATTCCACAACTCGCTTCCTATTGTCGGTCCCGTAAGCTTCCTTCTGGATGCTTGGTTCAGGATATGCCTAATGGGTATTCCAAGGTTCCCAATGCTCGTCTGAATTTCTCATAATATTGTGTCAACTGGTTTTACACTTCACTACAAATTATTGTAGCTAAGGTATTCTACAATTGTCTAACAGGTTACTTGGCTTGAACATGTGGTAATAGAAGACAAGACTCCAACTCATCACATGTTTAGAGATCTCATACACAGCGGATCAGCCTTTGGTGCTGAACGGTGTCTTGCTACGCTACAGAGGACATGCGAAAGGCTTGCCTGTCTTATGGTCTCAAGTACTTCAACTCGAGACCTTGGGGGAGGTAATTTTATCCCTATGCTTCTTTTATTTTCATTACCTTCCATTTGTGGGTTCGGCAAGGTAGTATTTGCATTCCGTCGTTGGCATCTACAGTAATACCATCGCCAGATGGAAAGAGAAGCATGATGACTCTGGCCCAGAGAATGGTCAAGAATTTTTGTGCAAGCATCAGCACATCCATCAATATCAAGAGAGCTACATTTTCCGGATTGAACGAGGTTGGAGTTCGACTGACCCTTCATAACAACCTGGACCCTGGACAACCCAATGGAGTAGTCCTCTGTGCAGCTACTACATTTTGGCTTCCAATCTCCCCAAATGGTGTCTTCAACTTCTTTAAGGATGAAAGGACCAGGCCCCAGGTATGCATTATGAACACGAATAACTCTCAGCTAATCGATCGATCGATCGTTGGTCTAACTTTTACATATCTTTTCCCTCTCAGTGGGATGTCCTTTCTAGTGGGAATGAAGTTCAAGAAGTTGCCCACATTGCAAATGGCTCCAATCCAGGCAACTGTATATCAGTCCTCCGAGTAAGTCCATTGAACAAAGTTCGCATATTTGTCCTTAGTTTCGATCCATTCCCAACTAATTCCATTGTGGAACAAACAGGCAATCAACACTAGCCAAAACAACACGCTGATACTGCAAGAGAGCTGCGTCGACTCATCAGGCTCACTCATAATCTACTGTCCGGTTGATCTCCCCGCCATCAACATCGCAATGAGCGGCGAGGACCCATCCTCTATCCCTCTGCTACCATCAGGATTCACAATCTCACCTGATGGCCATCCGACCACCTCCACCACCGGAGGCGACGGAGCCTCGACGAGCTCTGAGGTCCACCCGAACATGTCCCAATCCGGTGGTTCACTAATAACAGTAGCATTACAGATACTGGTAAGCAGCCTGCCATCCGCTAAGCTAAACCCGGAATCTGTAGCAACCGTTAACAACCTCATCGGCACCACCGTCCAGCAAATTAAGGCCGCCTTGAATTGTCTATAGTCCCTGATGCTGCTGTGATCTCTGCCTACTGCAACACCAACTGTTTCACCTCCTCTCTCTCCAACTCTTAAATTCACATAGCATTCAATGTCACAGGTTGGTTGGGGGACTTTGAATGCTTCCCATCAAGTGCTCAATAACTCTCACTCACCTCCCCCTTAGTCCTTGCAGCTCTTCTTCTGGTGCCAAATTAATTATCTAGCCATTATTATTTATCTCTATCTAGTAATTTTAGAGGGGCGGAGTCAAGAACGCACCATGCGAAGACCACTATCTAGTCAGCTTGAAGAAGAAGAAAAAAAGGGAAATGCATGGTTCGGGTATTGACTTCTTCTGTTCACGTGTGGATGGTCAACTTAGGACAATTCTTTTTCTTTGACTTTGTTCCTTATATTTGGTGTTTTATTTTATGTTTGTAAGCTGGGATTCAGTCTTGCAATACTTCGAACAATGAGAAATTTCTCTCGCAACAAAACTCGAGTAGATCATATCATATCGAATGATAATTAGGTCGAGATATTTCTGAAGAATTCTTGTTCCAAAATTTAATGTAGACTTTTTATTTTTATTTTTCAAAGATTAAGATTCAAACTCTCTGTAAAAGTTGGAGAGAGAGATGCAATTTCATTGGATTTTGGTATGATTCTATCGATGCATCTAAGTTTTAGTGAAAAGTCAAATTCAAAACTTAGATGGCTACTTTAAAACCATCTCATATAAATGTGCTTCAACATTTGTAACGTCCCCAAATTTAATGCAATCAGATTGCTCCTCTTAAATGCACTTAGCATCCTTCGAGAAAAGTGATACTGCTGCTACAATCGAATTGTACGCGAATACTATGAGTGGGGACTAAAGAAATCTTGTCCATAGGTGGGGACTAGATTTTGGACCATTAGATTCATTTTTTTAAAAAATTTCAAATCTGATGGTCAATAACCAATCAGAGACATTTTTGACTTTTTCAAACAATAAAAGATATCCAATTAATACTCTTTCAAAAAAAAAGATATCAATTAAACGCAACCCACCATCTCTCTCACGTCTCTTCCTTTTATTCTTCTTCTTTTTCTCTCTCTCCCTCCTCCATTAAAAATTCCTCACGTTTCTTCTTCTTCTTCTTCTTCTTCTTCTTCTTCTTCTTCTTCTCACCCTCCACCCGCGTCGCTGGGTTGAAGAGCCGACGCTGCCGCTGCTGGACAAGCCGTGCACCACCTCGCAAAAAGAAGAGGAGAGACAGAGCTGACGCGGTCCCCATCGCGCTGCTGCCAGGAAGGGTCTAAGCCCGCAAGTCCGTTGTGCCTAGAGAAAAAGAGCTCCCCGCTCCCGCCCAGCCTTCGCGTAATTTTGGGTTTAGGGATTGAAATGGCATCGGGAGAGAGAAGAAGAAGAGGAAGAGACTCGATCGCGAATAATGCCGCCGTACTGATATTATAAAAAATTCTGCTTGATTTTAGTCTGTATGATATTGGTTTCAGTCGCTGATGATATTGGTTTGAGTATGTATTAATATTAGTTTTCAGATATAATGATATTGGTTTGAGTACGTACTGATATTGATTTTTGTCTATACTGATATTGGTTTTACTCTGTACTGATATTGATTTCAATCGCTAATAATATTGGCTTGAGTATGTATTGATATTGGTTTGAGTACATCTTGTTATTGATTTGATTACCTATTGATATTGGTTTTAGTACGTATTGACATTAGTTTTAGTCTGTACTGATATTGGTTTGAGTACGTACTGATATTGGTTTTCTATTGTATTTTCGTTCTTTAGTTTTTTGAGTTTATTTAAAAAATAATAATCTGGTAGGTGGTAGTATTTTTGAAATTGACAATAATTTAATGAGAGAGAGAAAGAATCCATTCCTCTTTTAACGTGAGATTGATTTACTTATTTTTTTTACCTTTTTAGTCTTTCCATAAAAAGTGTGTAAGCTAATTTTCCATCCCCTTTTGTTTTTATTAGTTTTCCAATTTTACCCTTAATTATTTTGTTAATACTTAGATTGCCACAATTTTCCTTTTAGTCCCCAAATTTGTAGTTATATTTAAAAATAATAATTGTACACTAATAAGAATTGATCTAAATGTTAAGAGATCTTAGATTTAAATCTTATGAATATAAAATTTATCATTGAAAAAATTGTCTCGTAAATACATCTGACATTGACCATGAATAGTCACAATATATTTTAGGAGATTCGTAAACGAGTTTCCTATTGGGTTTTAGATTTTGCTAATTATTATAGGTTTTTGCAGAAGCTAATTATTATAGGTTAGGGACACCAAGTTGGTTGACTATTTTACAGCTACTACTAGCACATATATGGGCTTCGGTTGCTTGTTAAAATCCTGGAGGACAAGTAAAGATCGGACGGACCACATCCTCCCTCGGAACTTCTTTAGTCCAGATTGCGTAGAGAGCAAGGTATCTGGTTCCATGATCAGGGCTGTCTGTCTGTACTGGAATTTACAAAACAGCCCCCTAGAGTTGACTTGACTTGACTTGACTACGTAGATTCTAAAACGTGGCCGTGCATCCTATAAGAAAGAAACTGAATCACGATAGTTTTACCAACAAGCACTTGTATCAAACGATGAGGGCGTTGTTTTAGCGTCTCCGAGGCAGAGTCATAAACACCACCAGCTTATTGAGAACAACAAATACAAAGAAATTGAGAGTTACGCTTGTAAGCAAACGCCTCATGTTGGTCTTTGAACATGAATGGTGCCTACAAGACACAGATCAAAGATCAAGAATTATGCGCCTCCAGAACATTTCTCTGGTGCCATCGATCGGTCCTCGGATCCGAGTCGTGTACGTACTACATCCACTCGGTTCAAATTTCCAACCATGATGGTCCTTCAACCTCCCGTAAGCAAATTTCCCACTGCATATGAACAAGAAGGGAATTTTGGTGTCAAATGATGGGTTCAGAGTTTAACCAGGTCTTACAAAGATGGTTGCTTTGACCAAGTGAAGCGCTTTTATAACCAGTAGTTGCAGCGATTTCCTTTACAAATTTAAGCTCCTGGCTCGTGTTCATCGCATAGACAGGACCTTAAGCCTATGAGATATAAGACCCGAAACAAAAATTTGCATTATAGTATCTTACCAAAGCTATCATTTTCAATTTCCCTAGAGGTGTTAGAACTCAGTAGACACAGTGGCGCACACAAGACAAGATAGGAGCTAGCAGCAGAAGGTCAACAAGTGGCGCATAGTGTATTCACATTTCTTATGCTAACAGTATCAAAAAGCAGAATTTAGTCAGTCTATTAGGCCTCCTCGTACAAATTCGTGAAGGTAATCAGGATTGTCACAGACATGAACAAATCCGTGAAAACATGATCGGAAAGAAACAACAATCGAATTCCAAGGCGAGGCGCTTGAGAGAACAACTCACCAGGCTTTCGAATTGAGCCTACTCCTCTTCTGAAACAAGATGAACATGAGCACCGCTCAACCAGGAGATTGCCAACCAATCCAGGTACCTGCAAGGAAGTTCATTTTCCTGCCTTCTCATAGAATTTGAAGCATAGATCAATGCAAAAGGTAGCTAATGACCAAAGAGAAACAGGGGGGAAGGAAGAGACTGAGCAATCACCTTTGTTGGAGGTTCTAAGGATTAGGTGGCAATCCGTGTTAAGGTACCTTATTGGATGGCGCGAGGAGGTCGTCGGTTCGAACCCTCGCAACATCACCAACTAACTAACAAACTAACTAGGGGGTTCATGGAGGTCAATGACTCCCCACAAAAGAGCACACAGAAAAGACCCATAAAACAATATAAAAGGTAGGAAAACATTTTATGGAGAGGACTACAAGTATTGCGCTGCTGCCTTCCACCAAGAACAAACAAGCAATCCAATATATTATGGAGAAAACAAGCAAACCCACAAAAAGGCTATACAAGAAGGATGAAATAAACAATAGGAGGAAAGGGAGAGAAAAAAAAAAAAGACTTGGAGAGGAATGAATGAAAGTACATGCCCCTTTAGCCAGACATCAGTCTTATGGGGGGCAAATTGGGAAGGGACCACTTGTGGATTAGAGTTGGAAGGTGCCGAGAGAGAAGACATTAGAAGGGAGATGGGTGGCCAATAAAACTACATCTATTACGAGTCGAACACACTATTAAAGCCATGAATGACTCTCCAATAATGTTATTTACTTGCACCTAATTTCTTTTTAAAAGAATTCAAATTTTCTTAATACTTGTACCAAATTCGAATCAAAGAAGGCTGAGTTTAGGTATCTATCTAGCTGAGGAATCCCATAGTCTCTTGGGACCAGTTTTGTTGTTGCTGTCTTTTAAAGTGACATCTTCCAATGAAGCACGTTTAATATTTATATATTTGAAATATGGTTTTGACGTGATAGTTATTTGTCATTTGTTCGTATATGAATTATTTTAGGAAAAATTAGGCTGAGATCTCTGAGGTTTGGTACTATTTTCGCTCGAGTCACTCATTTTGAAAAATAATTTTTTCGTATTCTGTGTTTGGTTTTATTATACTTTAGGTTTCTTACTGACATCATCGATCAATTTTAATCATTTTTCTTTACCAGTTAATGAGTGTTTAAACATGAATTAAGGGCCTTTTAGTTGGATTTAGAAGATATGAGGAGTTAAACAATACTAAGTGGGGTTGGCTGTCTAATTCTATGAACTATAAGGACGTTATTGTACATAACCATAGAAACAGGGAAACCGACAGAACCGGTGGCGGCATTTTCCCGCCAAATTCCATTACCTCCTCCTCCGAATCCCAATCTTCTTAGAGAGAGCTCAAACTCTTCTGAGAGAGAGAAAAGGAGGGAAGAATGAGTGGGTCGTTGAGGAAGAGCATCGAGAAGAAGTTCAAGATAAGAGGGTACGCCCTCAAAGTCGACATCGTTTCCTTCCTCAACCGCTTCCCCGGCGACGAGGACGACGCTCTCGATCTCCTCCTCGACTGCATCCAGTTCCACTCTCGTACTCCTCTTTCCCTCTCTCTCTCGGATCGTTCGTATATTAGGTTTCGTTTCTTTAATTCTCCGATGGAAGTATTAGATTTTGTTAATTTTATCGGTTTCTTATTGAATCTTTCTAGAGAAGCTGGCGGTTAGGTCTTCGATAATTGGCAAGGATACGACCAGTAGGGCTATAAGGGAACTATTAGAAGCGGACGATGCAGTTGAGGAGTCCACGAGCTCCGTTGTTTCTCCTTCCTCTTCTGCTCTTCGCATTGTTGACGCCTTTTTGGTCCCCAAGTTCCGATACGACCCATCAAGAAACTCTTTTATCAGTTAAGATCTTCCTATCCACGGGGATGCTTCTGCCAAGGCCGCGCTTTACAAGGACAGGTTTCTGTTGCTTTCACAGAGGCTGTCGCGCGACGAGCATTTCTCGAGGCCTGCGTTTGACACTGAAATGTCTCACTATGGAAGTTGCGAGGTGAGGTTGACAGGTCTGCTTGGATGTCGGGTTCTGGATCTGGTATGTACGGGGTGTTTTTTGATGGTTGTGTGTATGTGGGTTGTTACATGTGTGCTGCAGATAGTACCGATTCAGTCCTTGGTTGGGCGGATGGGGAGAAGATGGGTGATGGGCCTGATTTCGCAGCTGGAGGATGGTCATTTTTACTTGGAAGATCTTACAGCATCTGTCGAGATCGATTTATCTAAAGCAATATCCTTGATACCCACGAGCTCTCTTTGAATAGTTCCATGTCCTTCCTACATTTTGATTGGTTCCAAAACATAGTTTAACCAATTTACTGCTCTAGAATAGCATTGTCGGAATTGTTTCTCATGATTCCGTTGGGAGGTTCTTATGCACCTACATCTTACCCTTTATTTTTCGTATCGTATGGTTTTGAATGACGGAGAAAAGATGTAGGTAAGTCTTGACTGAAAAGAATGAATCCTAAGAATATGATGGGTTGAAGATGCTATCATGCAAATCATTCATGAAAATATTAAGTATCTTTATTTGTGGGCGTTGCGGCATCATCTCCATTTTAATTCATGTTCTGAAAGAAGTGTCTCTTGACAAGTAATACAAGATCACCATAGGTCTACTGTCCGAAAACACAATAGTTGTTGCAGAGGGAGAGATGCTTCCAAATGGTATTTTCCAGGTGATTTCCTTTCCTTGATTTTCATAGCATTTTTTTTCATGAGACCATTATCTATTGGTTTCTCTTCCTTGCTTCTTTCATGCTGATGTAATCACCAAGGGTAATTTTTTTTCCATGGATGGTATGTGATGATTAGCTTCAGTCGTCTTGATACTTCACAATTCGTAGGTATACAACTTGTGGTTTTCCACCCCTGGAGGAAAGAGACAAATCGTACAAAATTCTTGGGCAACATGATTTCTTCGGTGGTGGGGCACTTGAGAAAGATGAAATGGTACCCCTGCATTTCTTTTAGATTTTAGGCATGAAGTTATAACTGTAGGATATTTGGCCTGGCTTCAATAACGAGGATGCATTTTTCCTGAATTACTTCAACAGCTAGGACTTGCAGCTCTGGAGAAGAATGCAATAAATGATATGTTTGTTGTCCTCTCTGACATTTGGTTAGATGATGAAGAGGTAAACTTACATATTCCTTTCAAATATGTTATGTCCCTGTTGGAGGCGGCTGAGCTTAACCATGAAACTGTCTTATCCTTAGAGAAGGTTATGGGAAAGCTGAAGATAGTACTCAGTGGTTTTGAAAGTCAAGAAGTAGTTTCTTCCCTGTTTGTTTTCATGGGGAACTTCTGTTCTCGTCCATGCAACCTTTCCTTCAATTCATTTGCCAGTCTCAGGTGTGGAATTTATGCAACTATCAGCTTACAGTTAACTATCAAGTGAAATGGTCTTGAGGATCAATTTGTTTTGGACGGAGTTACCAAGTTTTTTGTGTCTTTCATACATGCAGATTACTGTTTGGTAAGCTGGGGCAACTAATTGAATCCCATCCACGGATAAAAGTTCAAAGCCGCTTTCTCTTTATTCCAGGTCCCGATGATGTAGGTATGTTAAGATGACTATCCTCTTACTTCAAGTACATGCTTTTAGACACCTTATTACTAGAAAGTGACGAGTATGCTTGCTGATTTAGGTCCATCTACAGTTCTACCTCGTTGCAGTTTGCCAAATTATCTTGCAGATGAGCTTCGGAAGCACATTCCAAATGCTATATTCTCGAGCAATCCTTGCAGGTTTATTTTCGTGCAGAGACTACTTAAGACTAGCATTTTTGTTATGAAGTCCTCTATCATCTCTGTACATTTTTTGGAGCTCCATCTATTACTGATTCATATTCATGCGTTGCTTGATCTTCCCATTCCTTTGTGAGGGATAGTGGTTCACCTGTTGTGTTTAATTAAGAGGTTATCATCCCCAGAAAATGTTGACTCTCTTCTTAACCACTTCTAAAGCAAACACGCTTTGTGTTACTTTGCATTTAACACTTCTGTTTGTGTGCAGAGTTAAATTTTACACCCAAGAAATCGTATTTTTTCGCCATGATCTGCTGTACAGAATGCGGCGATTGTGTTTGATGCCTCCCTCTTTGGAAGAGACCGATGATGTGTTTGAACATGTCTCTTTCTGTCTTCCCTCTGATCTTCATTTTTCTGGATGTGGATTTTGACAGGTTTCTACTGGTATTTTGCAGTGGCCTGGTATTTTGCAGTGGCCTAATTAGTTTTCAATCTCTTTCGCAGCTTGTGGCCACGATAACCCATCAAAGTCATCTCTGCCCATTACCTCTGATTGTTCAACCGATCATCTGGAACTATGATCACTCCCTCCATCTCTATCCATTACCCCACACTGTTGGATCCTCGTCCTTTTGGTCCAGTAGACAGACAAGGGTTTAAATATGTTGGACATCTGGTAAAATTTTCCCTTCCATTTATTTATGTCCCCTCCCATGCAGATTGTTCTAGGCGATAAAAGCGAGCAGAAGGCATTCAAATACAGCGAAATCACTTGCTTTAACCCCGGATCTTTCTCAAACGACAGCACGTTTGTCGCATATCGTCCGTGCACTCAGGAAGTGGAGCTTTCAGCCTTGTGACAAGACACTGATGCGTTCATAATCCCGTCATGAAGATCAAGGTGACGTCCATTATTAACTTAATTAGTTCCTAACTTGCCTGAGAAGCACTTGTTTGTGGTCTATCTTGTTGATCTTAGAATGATTATTACAAGTTCACGCGTTGATTCGAACCGTCCCCTCGGAAAACAATACGATGCGGCTAAAATGATTCATATGTTTCGTTTTCTTTCAACTTTCAATTCATGATGGATTATGTATACCGATAGATTGTTCATAATGGAAGAGAATTTTAGCACTAGTGCAGCTCATCGGCCCAACTTGCTCATTTATTTTGGTCTCCTCTCGGCCTCTTTGGTTTAGACCCAATTCTATTATTGGCTATCATTACCCTATATGTGACACGTTTCTCTTATCTTTTTTTTCTTCTTCAAAACCAATTGATATCTGGTGATTTACTTGGAAGAGTGAACAGTTTAAAATTTTGTTTTATATTATCCGGTATCTGGTTTATTGGCCGACTAATACAGATAAGAGTCGGGTAGAACTTTTTAAAAGTTGCAAAGCTCTTGTTGGAAAAATTCTGGGTAGGAGGATGAAAGTATAAGTTTGGTGTTGCTCAGACTTCAAGGATCTTGTAATGATTCTTTCAAATAAATAATTCGACCCTAAGAAAAATTCGCGAGTACAACTGGTCTATGAACTTTTGTCGTCAGGATACAATGAAGCTGCTACACCATCGTCGAGTTCAATGATTGTACTACCTTGACCCGACCAAGAACACACTTTTAAGGAAAATTTTATGATGCTTTAGAGAGGATGGTGATTATGATTGCATGGAAGTTGTATCTTTAATGGAAGATTAAAACCCGCTATTTATAGAAGTTTGGCATTAGAACTTTGACTTTCCATCACTAAAAGACTCCCTGAAATGTTCATCAATGGTGGTTGATGGTTTGGATCACTTCCCTTGAGTTTACTTCCTGTCGTAGCGGCTTTGAAAATATCCAACAGCTCTTCCAACAAATATTTAGAAAACTCGAATTCATGAATAAGCGCAAGTTGGCGTATTGCCACTAATATAAGTAGATTAATATGCATCACAATAACTCGGAGAAATGATTAGTTTTCTAGAACTCTTTGACTAGGTAGCAGGACCATCGTCATGATCCTAGTTTAGACCGAGCATAATTACTCCCAGCGAATATCAACATTACGAGCTTCCAAGTTGAATAAATTGCCGATGGGGTCCATAAGGTGGCACAAATTGAGCGACCCACTGAGGAGGTTGATTTAGTTAGTTTGGACGGATGTTGAGGTCTATTTACTTGGGATAAATGGTTGTTATTTACGAGCAAAATATGAGTTGTCTAGTTTAATTAAGAAGTATTAATTTTGAATTTTCGAAAATGCAGCAATGTTTTTAAGAGAGTTTTGCCATAGAGATTATACCTGATTCAAATTTGTATTAGTTGGTCCAGTGAGTGTCTAAATACTGGGCGGTAAAAATATGGTTGTCATTTCGACGAGATAGGGAAGAAGATATATGTTGCAATCACATATACCACCTTCCTTTATTGCGTAGTTGTGGGAACCACAGCTTGAGCCGCAAGAACTGGTCTGATGCTCTGTTACGATATGTTTATCGTCATTGATAGAATGGAAGAGGCTAAAGTCACGTCTTCGCCCGAAGCTACATATTTTACATCATGTATTTTTTTTGGTAAATAGATTTTATTGCATATTGATAATTACATAGGTACATAATTACAGCTGGATGTTGAATTCTCTTTACGAGGTTGCAATCGTAAACTCAGTCAAAATCTCCATCTCGATAAAATTTCGTAGAGAACTCGAGACAAGGAAAAGAGCGTTCTAGCGTTAATACTGCTAAGCACAAATTCAAAGCTAAGGTTACATGTTGTAACTATTATGCTAGGCATCTTCTAGGATGATTTTCTTTCTCATCTTTTGGTTTATGTGAAGCAAAATATCATGTTTCAAATAACATATGCATCAAACCCAAAGCTTGCAACTTCCTATGTTGTCACGAATTTATCATAAAATATGAAATTATTGTAGGATCGACCCGTTCTAATATCTTATTAATCATATACTCATTTAGATAAGATAATCTTTGACTACACACATATAACTGAAGGTATAATATTTGCTTGATATCTTTGAAAGTTCGCCTGCTTCACCTACTCGCTCTGTAACGAGAACACATAAACATGAAGCTTTCCCACATGGCTACAGTTGAGACGACAAGCTATCATTTGTGGGTTTCCCATCCAAACGTCACAACCCTAAACTCATCTTGTCTCAACAACATATACACATATTCTTTCTTTTGATAATGTAGATTGTATACCTAGAAACGTAGGTAAAGCTGACGAAATACTGTTTTGAATTCCTGCTCCTACCTTTTTGAAAATTGAGTTACAACCCTCCTACTCGGGAGGAACTAAACCGTATTCGTATCTAAATTGTTTAATCTTAATTCGAATCGAATCAGATGACAAAGGACAAAAAATTCTCTTTATTGAATATTAACATAGTTGCATTCTCATTTCTATAAATACGAACTTGAAATTTTTGATTAAATTATAATAACTTTTCATCGCCAATTTATCTATCAGGTTGTCGTTGGCTAGTAAAAAAGTTAATTGATCATGAACTTCCAAGCCGTATAACAAGAATTGGCCAATGGGAGGACCTCCAAACCACCAAAAGGGAATTTTTTTCTGTCTTCCTTTTGCTTAACAAACGAAGATTCACCAACCAGCCAATATTAACGGGGGAAGACGTTAGTTGTGCTAACTTTATCTTCCGAGGAAAATAACTATCCATCTCTTAACGTGCTCATGTCGCTAACATCTCTTTCTCAACTAAGCCCCATCGACGCACTAAGTACTTCTTAAGTTACAATATGTACATATACACACACGTACGGTACGATAAAATAGCTTCAACCGATGATTATTTAGATTAACTAGAATATTAAATACAAAATTTTGTTACCCATCAAAATTATTACCCGACTTAACTTTAATTAGTCGACTTAGTAAGTATTTGTATAACGTGTGTATACAAAATTATTGCCTTCGATTGGGAAGCTAAGAATATATGTATATAAACTCAAATTTGAGATTGTGAGATTTAGGTACAAGACATTTATGAAGTCCATTTTGTTCTCCGGCGAGTCCGGCGAGTCCGGCAAGTGGAAGAGTGGAAAGAATAAAAACATTTATATATGGCGTAGCTAATACAAACCCACATAATTTCTAAGTTAATACATGTTACTTTGATTTTTTAAGGTCATTATTCTTCTTAAAAATTTGTCTCTATTAGATTTTTTTTTCACAACTTCTCCCTTAAAATTTTACTCCAATTTGAAATATTTTCATACGTTGCATCAATGTACAAACTTAGATCAAGTGAAAGATATTATTCTACTGCGTCTTGAATTCAAACTATAAGAACATAGTAGTTTAAAATTTGTCAAATAAATTTTACTATCAATTAAAAGTTTACCCAATTAAAATTTAGATTAATAACCGATTAATAAATATTTAAATATTAGTTTCGAGAAATAGCGATATAATTACTACTTAGATTAAGTCCAACAAATGACCCTTCCTTGCAAAATGAGGAGACCCTTCATTTGACTCAAGGTAAGCAGTCAAGCGGGCGAATATCCGATTCTCAACGTGCACTCCTAACAGTTGCAATTTGTAACGACAAATGGCGAGTTAGGTCAGAAAATTAATGGCAGACTAAACCTAATTAACATAAGCACCCGCCTACACTGCATTTTTACATTACATCCTACATGTCTCTAACAAGATTACCAACCATCCAAGGTAAGCAGTCAAGCGGGCGAATATCCGATTCTCAACGTGCACTCCTAACAGTTGAAATTTGTAACGACAAATGGCGAGTTAGGTCAGAAAATTAATGGCAGACTAAACCTAATTAACATAAGCACCCGCCTACACTGCATTTTTACATTACATCCTACATGTCTCTAACAAGATTACCAACCATCCATATATATATATAATATGAACTCTGAAATTCTGTCATATGTCTTTAACGCTAGGCCAAATGATCTTTAGTATCTCATACATATATTTATATGACAAATTGATTGACGAAACTTCAGAGTTCAATTTTTGAGAGGTATAATCCTGGTGTAAAACGAAATTGTATGATGTCGTGTTTTATCGCACATTAGATGACGTCAAAGTGTTTGCAAAATTTGGCACGATGAATATTGCTTTGCATTACATATTATTTGTACATGTTTAAAATTCATCAAATCTTAGTTTAAAATTTTATGTTAAATTTGAAGATTCTAACTGTCAATAAATATATTGCTGGGAAATCTTTCGCAGAAAACATTTGGTTTAAAAAACTCAAAATCTTAATTACATTACAAAAAAATTGAATCGCTTACTAGTTACTACGTATGATCTCTTAATAAAGTATGTGAACTTACCGCTTCCGACCAGAAACACCAATTTTTTAAGGATAAATTACTTTCAAATCCCTGACCTTTGGTTACCCTCCACCAAGGGTCCTGACTTTTGGAAAAAGATTATCCCGTCCCTAAGTTTTGATGATAATAGACTTTCGGGTCCCTGGTGCCGGAATATTTTATATTTTCAGGCGAACCCACACTTGAAAAGACTAAAATGTCCCCTCTTTGTTAAAAAATAAAATTTTTTTTCCTCTACCTTCATCTTCAATCAAAACCCATACCCAAATAAATCAAATCAATTCTACCAAAAAAAATCAAATCAAAGCTATCATCATCGGTAATAACCACAGCTTTATTGAACCACGGCAATAATCAAATTAAAAGACGATCAGCGAAGGATCTTCAATGAACCACGACAATAACCACAGTATAGATCAATCGAGATTTATAAAAGCAGCCATCGAAGCTATCATCATCGGTGTTGGGGAAGTCGAGCAAAGCTTCGGGGTGTATCGCCAGGTCCCTATCGAAGAGGACCACCTCCTCGGTGATGCCAACGACGGTACCGATCAGCTCACGGCTTGGGAGACCCAGATCGTAATTAGGTCGGCCATCGCGAATTTGCTCCGGCGGGGTAGCGAGGAACGACGCGACGACGAGTTGTGGAGGGTAGATGGCTTCTCCACAGCTTTAACTTCTCCACGGCAGCGGACAAACCGACCTCGTTCTCCATCAGGAAGCGGTAACGAGTAGGGATTAAAGAAGCGGCGGTGGACGGTCGACGACATGAGGCCACCAAGACCCGCTTCCCGGACGTAGTCGCCCAGGAGCTCCCCGATGACGGATGGTCGTCTTCCTGGCAAGCCCGCTGCTATGAACGGTTGCGGCTGCTATGGATGGATCTCGGGCCCGTCGTCAAGTGTCAAAGAAGGTCTCGTTAATGCCGGCGGATGTTTGAAGCTTCTGTTTCAGATCTAGATTTTTTATTTTTTAAATTGTGTCATGTGATTAGGATTCATCCCTATTTTTCAGATTAGATTTTCATGAGATGAATTGGGAGCTGAAGATGGTGCCGCTTTTTCGGTTCCAAGCGGAGGGGATCTCTTCGTCCTCGTCCTTAGGATTTAGGGTTCATCCGGCGACCGTTGGATTTAATTAAAGTTCTAATTGTAGATGTTTGTTGGATGTTTGTTGGAATCAGTCGAACATTTTTCTGGATCTAGTGGGTCTTGGATTTCATTGGATTTTGATTTCAAGTGTTCTGGGTTTGTATTTTTTGTTATTGGTTTTAGTTTAAGGTGAGAGGTTGAGGTTGAAGATGAAGTGGGAGGAGGAAGAAGGGGAAAAGAAAGGAATTATTTATTTATTTTAAGTGGGAGGGCATTTTAGTCTTTTCAAGTAGAGTATTGCCGGAGAATATAGAATATTTTGACTCCAGGGACCTGATAGTCTATTATCATCAAAATTTAGGGACGGAATAATCTTTTTCCAAAAGTCAAGGACCCTAAAGGGAGGATGACCAAAGGCATCCCTTGAGAATAATTTGCCCATTTTTAAATCCTTTTCTTAAGAAACATACCCAAAAACGGAATAACGACGTGACACCATTTTCTTGCATATGTTATATGTACATTACTATTGACCTAATTGAACTAGATCCTCCTACATCTATATATGATAAAATTTTAAAAAAATGGAGTCATGTAATAAGGTGGGTCGTGAGTAGACGTTGTAGGTTAGAAACTTGGGAGTGGACGACGTTGAAACGGGAACGAAATTCACCCTACCAAGCAATCTTTCCCCTTCCTCCCACCTTTCTCTTTCAAGAGAGAATATATATTTTTTGGTTCATTCATCCGTACGATACATTTAATAGATCGACTAATCCATGTTAAAAATATGTAGCTCATTTAAAATATTACAATGTTCTTCTCAAACTCGAATCTTTTAATTAAATTAGAATAATTTTCTCACCGATTAATATAAATAATCTTTACAAAATATACACAGAACACACACATTAGAAATATATATGGACCAAAGTTGGAGGGATCGGTATATATCATATATAGGTAGGAAGGTGACTACTTATTCGCGTTAATCTGTTAGCCTAGACGTTGCATCAACCGCTGCCACAGGTCTATCCAAACTCTAACGGAAAAACCATATTCTCTCATAACTTCATTAATCACCCTCCTATACAATTTTTTGTAGATACCACTCTATATCTTAATCTTTATTATACTAACTAATTTAGATTAGAACCGGTTAAGACCCTCCTATATATTACTTATATATATCCATCCCAAGAGAAGCCCATTTTCGTTCTCTTCACTTCAAGATATATATCATCTTTAAATGATTAGTACCCTGATGTTGTTTTAAATTCTTGATCACGAGGAAGTGATTTATCTCATGTGATCTAGCTGTTCCCGGGTGCATGATATATAGTATATGATTTTGTGTTTTTTGATTAGTTAGTTAATTTATATTTGAAGATTAAAGGGTGCTTCCCGATGTGCATGAGGGGCCATTGGAGGCCAGCAGAAGATGAGATGCTACGGCAGTTGGTGGAGCAATATGGTCCTCATAACTGGAACGCCATAGCTGAAAAGCTCCAAGGAAGATCAGGTGGGGTTATAGATACCTTGTTTTTGCATTAATGTATTCCACAAACAATATATAGTTATTGATGTATAATTGCAAAGAATGATAAGTAATTTTTTGTACTTCTTGTATATATCCATGATATATAATTTCATCGGTCGGACATAATTCATAGCTAATCATTATCGAGTTCTGTACATAGGTATATACCAATTTCAGATAGTTGTAAGAAAATTGTAGTCATGGCACTCTATTTTGCGTATGTTAGGTGGTTAATAATAAGGTGAGGAATTAAACCCTAGCAAACCAACCAATAACGCAATAATATTTTTCTTGCAACAATTTAGAAAAAAATATCTAACCTTAAGACCATGCATCTGCAGGGAAGAGCTGTAGGCTAAGATGGTTCAACCAGCTGGACCCAAGAATCAATAGGGCGCCGTTCACGGAGGAGGAAGAAGAGAGGCTCATCGCTTCGCAGCGGATACATGGTAACCGATGGGCCATTATTGCGAGGCTCTTCCCAGGCCGCACCGACAATGCCGTGAAGAACCACTGGCACGTGGTCATGGCCAGGCAGTGTAGAGAACGGTCCAGGCTCAACCCTTCCAAGAGGGCGCGGCCGTGTCCGTACTCGTACCCGGCTGCCTCGCTGTCGATGGCGGCTCACCATCCAAGGATCAGCATGGTACAGGACAACAAGCACGTGATCACCAACTTTGATGCTACGAGTAGCCAGCTTGCTTCCTTTGTCAAGAAATGCTACCAAATATATGACCATCCTCGTAACCCTTTTGCCAATATTGCTCATAGCCATCCATCCTTGTTTTCCAAGAAGTGTTATGGAATGAATCTACTTCAGACCAATAACCAAGGTAAGTGCATGTACAGACAGGAATTAATTAATTAGCCGATTGACTTCTTTGTAATTAATTAGTTCTTGCATGCATGGATATTTATAATTCTTCGTGCAATTGTTTTTTTAAGGTAATCCTGTGAGGATTGAATATGAACTTTCATCAAATCTTAGTATGCCTTGTATTTTTAGGCTAAATTTTGTAATTGTTAATCAACAATTTACATGGAAGAAAAAAAAAGCAAAGATAAAATCATATACCAACTAAACTTATACCATGTACAAGTATATCAAATGATAAGATGTTATTCTAATTTGACTAACTAGAACTTGTTAGACAGAATTTTGCTGTTTTTGTGGTTCTAGTAGACCTAATGCCAGATTAGTTGGTCCAGTATGTTTGATGAAAGTTCAATTTTCTAAGAATGTATATTCATATTTAGTTTACTTCTTCTAATGATCGATTTAACCTCTTACAGTCAAGAAATCAACACTATCTTGTTGTATCCAATTTTTTTTTGAAATAAAGTTATAGGATGCTGATTGTTGAAGGTCATACATACTCTATGTATAAGTATTGTTTCTAATTTTTCTCATGGATATATATATATATATATATCAGTTGTAACTAGCATCAATTTGATAGCAGCTCAATATTGGTTAAACATGCAGGTAAAAATCAGCCCACCGAGTTTTACGATTTTCTTCAAGTAAACACAGACTCTGTCAATAGAAGTGAGGTAATTGACAACGCGAGAAAAGACGAGGATGAGGTAAACCAACAAGAAGCCATTAATTGTGAAGAAGATCAGAACAAGTCTCATGATCTTATTCCCTTCATTGATTTTCTCTCCCCCAAGGACGACGACCACGGCTCCTCAAAGGCTATAACAGCTAATGATGATGACGATGATGATGATTCTTCGAACTAATGAATGGTCTACTCTTGATCCAAATTAGTGATTATAACCGATATTAGTGATGATCCTTTAGAACCTTGACGTTTAACAAAACTCTCGTTTAGCCCAAAGTTGTTGGTAAACAAAGGAAAGAAGTATATTACATGTATGTGTAAGTTTATAAATGCAGCGAACGTTTAGGTGAAGCATACAACAAAGAAAGCTGTCTGTTAGTCTAGGAGTTGGTTATACAAAGTATTCCAATGCACAATTAATGTCTTCGTTGGTTGCATTTCTCGTCTCTTCAATTTATGTATATTTTGGTTAAAACCACCATATACCCCTACTAGGCGGATCGGATAAGATTTTAGAATTGTGACAAGTCACTTCCGAGTTTTCCATATTTGCACTTTAATATGTGCTTGTGATAGATTTCAAACTGAATTAAATGTTTGCGCTTTGATATGGGCCTTTGGTCCCCAATTTTGGTCTTCAACGTGGGCTGAAGAGAACAAGTTTCAAGATCTCTCTGCCAAGGACGACGAATCTCAAACAAAAAACTGCCATCCTAATCAAAATTAAGTAAAATTAAAATAATTTCTAAATCTTTAATGCAACCATATTTTCCGTATCACTTTTAACCCTCAAAAGAAGCAAATAAAAATAAATTGATTGAATTCAAAATTTAGAGTATGTACAATGTGGTAAAATATTCCAGTTTAAGAGACAATAGAGAAGGGCCCAACACATTTCCATCTATTTATTCGAAAGAAGAAAAAAATGAAGCGACTTGCTAATTCAATTCAATTCAATCTATCCAAAAATTAAGATAAATTATGGTCAAGAAATAAAAGAGAAAAGTTTTGATAAATTAACAGAACAGCTTGTGTCCACCCACACTCGTTAGCTCCATCTCCATCCATAATCCCACCAAAAAACAAAAAAGGAAAAAAGCGAGGCAAATGGGAAAAATAAAATTTCAAAAAAAGAATAAAAATAAATCATAAAAGACGCGGGGAAATCTAATTCCCTTATCCAGCGCCACCGTTGCAACAGATCCCAGCAATCGACGCCGGAAATCTACACAAAACCCCGTCAGCGGCGGCCGACGACGACGAAGGAGGTAGAACTCTCCCCTCGGCGAACAATGCCCTCGTCGGCGACGGAGCTCCTCCTTCCAGGTCGCCGAACCGCTGCTCTACCTCGAGGAACTCTCCGAGGGAGGCCGACTTTGCTCCGCCGTCGCGACAGAGGCTCCACCAACGCCGCCGCCTCCCAGGAGGCCGGCGTTCTGTCTCCTGGTCCCTCCGCTTTCTCCTCCTCGTGAGGATTGCCCCGCCTTCCGCCGGCGAGGCGGGGGAGGAGGGCAGCGGGTCGCGGTGCTGGGAGGGCGCACGAAAGGTGATGGAAGGGAATGTGACTCCCATTAGCGTCCCTAATGTGGTGCTCCGGTCGTGGAAGAAGGAGCCGGTGGACTACAAAGAGGATAAGATAAGGACAGTGAAAAATTTTTAAAAAAATATTGAGAGATAAAGAGAGAGAATGGGAACCTCGGAGTCGAGATCGGAGGAGGAGGAAGCGGAGGAGTTGGTCGGAGAGAGTTGTGGAAGGAGCATGCTAGTCGCCGGATTAAGCATCATCTCTTCTTTCCAACCTCTCGTTTCTTTTTTGTTTTCTTCTTTATTTTTTTTTTGTTTTTTGGGTTTGGGTGTGTTTGGAGGTGTGTATTTAAAGCAGGGGGAGTTTGTTTTATATTTGAGCAGGATTTGTGTGCTCCAGCGGCTGGGTTATAAAGCTAAGTCGACTGTTGTCGGATACGGTCCAACAAACAATGTATTTTGAGTACCATTTATTATACTAATCAAAATTTTGAAATTATGTTCGAATTCAAAATTTTTTGAATAAACTAAAATAATTTTTTAGCCGAATTCGGACTTTAGATAGGAGGAGGACACACTTGATAGTAGCTAGAGTTGTTTGTTTTGTTATCTTTAGCCGACAAAACAAATAAGTTCAGTATGTTATTATATGCCCCTTCAAAAAAAGTAAGTTATTATATGACGTTTATAATTGGCTAATATACATGCTAAGTCTGTTGTTTCCACGTGGCAATCCCCGGTTCAGGATGTAATTTTCCGGCAACAATTTTGAACTCTGACTCAAATGAGGTTGGTGACAGGATTAACGAATTCTTATTTTTTAATACGTATGACTAACGAATTATTGGGAAATAATTTGATTGATAGAACACCGATGGTGTTTAAATTTTGATAGTACAGTAAAACCTTTATAAAGTTATTTTTTTTAACGTGATAATTCTTCTAAAATGATAAAAAGTTTTGGTCCCTATAATTTAATAACCTCTCTATCGTAATAATAAATAATTTTTGAGAAAATTTTAGTGTAAAATTTTGGTCCCAATTTTTGTATAAAGTGATATTTTTGAATAAATATATATATTTTTACAAATTTAAAAAATATTGTAAGACATCGCTAAACTTGCTTATTTAACAAATTTTACATTATCATTCATCTTCTCAATCATTTTCGAATGGTCCTTGTGATCATCGTCTTGGTGTAAGAAAATATCTCAATCGAATTTGTCATTTGAATAATGATATAAGTCTAAATTTTAGGTAATTTATATATAGACAAATTAATTTTTTGGTATTTATATATTTATTGTTCAAAAAATTAATTTTAATATTTTTGGAGAAAAAAAAACGTAAATCTCTCTTATCTTATAACTTCTTTAAAGTAATATTTTTTATCGATCCTAATAATATCACTTTAGAAAATTTTTAGTGTATTGGTGTTCCCGCGATGTTTTTCGTCTTAACGAATTGAATTGGCTTGAAAATTCACGATGCAAACCAGCATTTCATATGCAGAATCACAGAACATCTATCTCATATTTTAGAAGTCCTGAGATTTTTGGGCATACATTTATTTTTAAAATTATAATGCATGTCAACTTTTTTTCCAAGTCATTGTATATTTGTGCCACGTCATCTCCTATTGTCAGAATTCTCAGGTCTGTCAATATTTAATTTAAAAATATTGATGGATGAGAAACAAGGTATACTTTTGTAGAGTTTTTGAAACACGGGATATATAATATTTATTTCTCATGATACTAAAATGTATTTTATTTCATAAATCATAAATGTATAATAGTATATACTTATTCTTTTATTTATGTTTGTGCTGGTTCTTTCGTGTTGGGCCTCACCGGGCCATGATTTTAATTCGCGGGGGTCTATTAGTTCTCAAACTTTAATTACTTTAATATTCAGGTTTCAACATCATTTAAATACATAATTTGTTAGTATTCAGAAATAAATAATGATACATTTCAGAAAAAAATTTAAAGAAAATTTTATAAAAAATCTACTACGAGATCCACTCCGTAGTAAATTAGTCCATGAGTTTTAAGAAATCATACTTGCCAGTCCCTCTAACCAATTTTTATCTCAAATCCAATTATGTCATTGGATTACCAAAATACCCTACATCACTTTTAAATCCAAAACTATCACCCCCAAAAAAAAAACTTTTAAATCCAAAATCACACTACCCCTCAATATAAAAACCTCACTTCACAAAACAAACCCTAAGCTTCCAACTATATCAAAAGTGATAAACCTAACAACAGAACTCACTCTGTTCTATCCCAATTAATTCGACCCCATCCCAATTATTTTTACAGTTACTAATTTTGTTCTGGATATATTATTTTCTTTTTATGAATATAAAGAATTTCATTGGTTTGAAAACTTGGGAAAATAATTTTATTGGTTTGAAAACGGTGATAATCAGGAATATACCTATCCGAGCTGAGCCAAGCTTGGGTAACTCCTCAATTATAGCGATAACGATAATATAATCCGCATCTTGTATTTTTTTTCAAGGGGTTTATTTTTCCGAACAAAAAAAAAAATGACGAACCCAAACAATTAGACAAAAAATTCTAAGTTATTGTAACTAGTGATAGCAAAAAACGATAAAAGAATCGAGGATATCGTTTACAACATTGGAGGAAATTCGATACTAAGAAATACCAATTTAATAGAATATGATTATTTTGGCTATCCTTAATATAGGGTATTAATAGATATATTCTTAGGGTTCTCGTAATTTATTTTTATTTTTTTAGAGTTTTAAGGTAGAGTAGGGATGCTTTGGTAAATTCATGTGATAAACTAATTTAGTATTAGATATAAATTGGTTAGAAGAACTCAGACTAGTTTACTATTCTGGACCTCCTAGTATTTTCCCCTTTATAATTTTATACTACAATCATTAGTCAAAATTGGAGGAAAAGAAAAAAAAAGGTACAACATGCAAAACAAAACAGGACACCTAGACCAAACAAAAGACTGACACTTCACCAACTTATGTCTCTGTGAAAAAAGTTCCTCCATCTCGCGAGGAGACACGAAAAATTGAGATAATTAGTTATAGGCGAACGGAACCGCGATGGGCGACGGAGCCGATGAGAAGCCGCAGATCTTTGAGCTCAACAATGGAAGCATGCAAGTCAACGTCTCCAACCTCGGCTGCACCATCACCTCCTTGCTCGTCCCCGACAAGCACGGTAATTACAATATTCGATTTAAATCTTTTACTACTCGGACCAACTCAACGATCTGCCTTTTGTGTTTCTACCTTGTGCAGGGAATCTAGGCGACGTAGTTCTTGGATTCGATTCGGTGGAGCCCTATCTGGTGAGCGTTATTTACCGTGTCTCTTTTTTTCGCTTGAATTTGGAATAAAATAATTTTTAAGGAAATATATGTTTCTTAGAGATTATTTTCTGGAATAAAATGGTTTTCTCGTGTTTGGAGAATTGGGATTGCCAAGATTTTAATGCAGAAAATGTTTTCCGGCGAAATCAGTGGAAGCTAAGGATTCATTCTCCCAATTTGGGGAAGAGACTCTGTTTTTAGGAGGTTTCGGTTCAATTGTGGGAATTCTTTGCTCTTATGTGCTATGGAACTGTGAAAATGTGCAGAAAGGCCTTGCACCTTTTTTTGGGTGCATCGTGGGGAGGGTAGCGAATAGGATCCGAAATGGAAAGTTCACTCTTGACGGGGTTGACTACTCCTTGCCAATTAACAAGCCTCCCAACAGCCTCCACGGTACGTGCTGAATGTGCCTACTCATTTGTTCTTTGTGATCTGCGGTCCGATTTATTTGTATTTGGATTTTAGATCCCTAGATCCTATTTTAGGTTTCTTGATCATCTGAGTCGGTTGGAGATTTTGTGTCAAGTTGATCAAGATAAGGCTGCAGATTTGGAGATCACACAGGAGAAATTGGGCCTTTATGGATTTGTTAGATGTCTGCAACAATGTCGCTGAAAATAATGAGACATAGTCGTCCAACTGTAAAGCGAAATCGCTTGATTCTTTCCAAGTGTTGTTTAGATACTGATCCAAGGACAAAACAGACTGCTCTGGAGCTATCCCATTTCATGCCTCCAAATTCCTTAATGACTTCATTAACAAAAATGACACCTTTCCACGTTCTATGTTTCCGCTCTGAGATCACAGGAGTTTCTTTGCAATGTAGTCTCTTATTTCAGTTAGTTGTTAAAAGGACCCTATTCTGGCGCAGCGGGATCATCAGAGATAAGAAGTAATTAGGACCCGTTAGATATTTTTTTCCTGGTGTTAAACTGTCAGTGTATCTGTAGATTGAAGAACCCTTTGTTCTTTTCTTGCTGTAGGTGGAGCCAAGGGTTTTGATAAGAAGGTCTGGGAGGTTGCAGAGTACAAGAAAGGCGAAAATCCATCCATTACATTTAAGTACCACAGCCAGGATGGGGAAGAAGGTCAGTCTCTCACTCTGTGTGTGTACGTGTGTGTGTAATAGGAGGCAAGTCTCTGGTTATAACTTGATGCGCGACAGGCTACCCCGGTGATCTCTCTGTGACTGCAACTTATACACTGACCTCAAGAACGACGCTGAAACTTGACATGGAAGCGGTGCCTCAGAACAAGGCTACTCCCGTCAGCTTAGCTCAGCATACATATTGGGACCTGGCTGGCCACAACTCGGGTACCATACTTGACCATACAATTCAGATATGGGGCTCACACATAACTCCAGTCGATGAGCACACAGTCCCAACTGGTGAGATCATGCCGGTAAAAGGCACTCCATTCGACTTCACCACCGAGAAAAAGGTCGGCACTTCCATCCACGAGGTTGGCTTGGGATACGATCACAACTACGCGCTCGACTCTGGGGAGACAAGATCAGGCCTCAAGCATGCTGCAAGGGTGAAAGACCCGTCTAGCTCCAGGGTCCTTGACCTGTGGACTAATGCTCCAGGAATGCAGTTTTACACTGCAAACTATGTTAATGGAGTGGTTGGAAAGGGAGGCGCAGTCTACGGGAAGCACTCTGGTCTCTGCCTGGAGACTCAGGGGTTCCCCAACGCCATTAACCAACCAAACTTCCCGTCCATCATCGTCAAACCCGGAGAGGTATACTCGCACACTATGTTGTTTGAGTTTTCCGTGGAGTAAATTAGTCTTACTCTAGCAGATGGCATGTGGGATTTGCGTGTTGTTATTGTCAATGACTTGGATGTTGATCTTCTTTTGCCTACTCTTAAAGTGGACAATAATAAAACTTGGATGTAAGACCCTGCCTTTATAGAGACAGGAAAGAGCAGATTTCTCCGTGCCGATTCATTGGCTAATACTTGGCCTTTTCTTTCTGGCGAGTTTTCCCTCGATTAGTTTATTAGTGAAATTAAATATCAGATCGAGCATTGTCATGTCGGGTTATATATAAGTGAGTTGTTGGGTCCTATTTAGGTGCATTATCCTTATATAGGGTACTTTAATGATGTATTAAATTTGAACCCATGGAGAAGCTCCCTAACTAAATTACGGACCACGACCATTTCGACCATTGTGGCATTACATGTGAACTAGAGAGCTATTAGCTTCCCCCTCTTTAGGATGTGCTTAGGAGATTAGTAGAAATGGTTGGGCCAAAAGGCCCATAAATCAGGCCCAATATGATTCAAACTCAAAAAAGGAAATGGCTCTTCCTGGATTTGATCTTTCGGCCCAATATCGAAGCTCTCTTCGGATTTCTCTTTCCACCAAAAGTTTCTTAGGATTCGAATTCCATATTTTTCACGCCTCAAAAAAAAGTTTGGTCTCCTTTTTGCATAATACCCAACCATTTTAGTAGTCTACCGGTTGGTAAAGTTTGAATCCAACACTCACTACTTAGATCAACTAGTATAGGAAACAATTTAGTTTGGGCTAAAGTATGAACGGGAAAACCCAAATTGGACTATGAACGGTGGTTACTCCATGAAACCGAAAACGACTTAAATTTACCACGCCCAACCACCCACCACCAGGTGTCGTGTCAAAGTGAACTTCTCTCTCCTTTTCCCCTCCCAGTCGCCCGCCTCCACATGCACCCCTCATCGGCAGTTATCCAACTCCCCCCGGGTAATTAATTTGGTAGTTATTATTTAGAAACATGTAACTGTTTTATTATAAGCAAGAAGAAAAGAAAGTAGAAGTAGAAATGGTGTTTAAGAAGAAGCTCTTCTTCGCTTCGAGTCCCGATGGATCCAACAGCCCCCGATCCGACAAGAAGAAGCAGAAGGCCGCTGCGGCTGCCAAGGACGCCGTACCGACTTCCTCCGCGGCGAAGAGAAACGAGGTGAGCAGAATGGCGAGGAGACGCTTTTTGGAGAATGGCGAGTCCTCCGGTGATGCAGGTATACTGATCCTTATTGTCGAATAGGAAGGAATACGAGGGAGATGTGTCCTCCGGTGCGTTTGATTTATAAGCTCGCTGAATGTTGGAAGCTCTGCTCTAGTATAAAGGAAAGGATGTTCCATGGAGTTGGGGATGAACTATTTTGGGCGGGTTATTAGACGATGGAGCAAAATGGCGTGTTAGAATTTGTATGATTGGGATCGCCATTTTATTCTACTGGTCGATAGAGCAAAATGGCGTGCTAGGACTCATATGGCTGCTGCCATCAAGACTTGGTTGTTGTTGTTATGTCCTAGTTGGGATTTTTTTGTTGGGTGAATCCCGCTCTTCTCTTTCTTGGTTTTAGGATTCTTCTGTTGTTCACTTCTTTTTCACCCGACTGACTGACCGACTATCGAGGGAGTTTACATTGCTGGTCTGACTATGTAATTCGCCTGGTGATGCTTTGGCTATTGAATTGTCGTCTTTGACAGATGGACCAGAGTCATGGAGTCGCTCTGGAGGATTAAGAAGAAGTTCATATGCTCACACTCCAGAGGTATCAGTTGTTGAATGGCCATTTCTGGTACTTGTTTATCTAATTGAACTCATTTGTCTTTGTTGCTTTTTCTGTTTTCTAATAATGGTTTGTCTTGGTTTGCTGTTGATAAGGAGCAGGCTGACGATAGTATGTTCGAATCTTTGAAAACGTTGACTATTGCAAAAGGTAATTATGACGTGGAGCCAATCACCTCCATGCCTTTAGAACCTCCTGTTTCTCATCAACATTCCGCAAAGTACCAGCACAAAGTTTCCTGGGGAGATCATCAGGGCGTTCCCGATGACAGCTCTATTATTTGTCGCATCTGCGAGGAGGAGGTTCAAACTTTGCATGTCGAAGAGCACTCAAGAATTTGTGCAATTGCTGATCGCTTTGACCAAAAGGGTCCAAGTGTAAATGAACGGTTGACGCGAATTGCTGAGGCTCTGGAGAAAATGATAGACCCCACTTCCCAGAAAGATATCCCACCTGCAGTTGGAACTTCCGACCCAGGAAAAGTATCAAATTCTAGTATGACAGAGGAATCTGACGCTTTTTCCCCAAAACTGAGTGATTGGTCTCGGAGGGGTTCTGAGGATATGCTTGACTGCTTTCCTGAAGCTGACAATGCTGTTTTCATGGATGAATTGAAGGGGTTGCCTTCGATGTCATGTAGTAGAACCCGTTTTGGTCCGAAGTCTGATCAAGGAATGGCCACCTCATCTGCTGGAAGCATGACTCCTAGATCTCCTCTCTTGACTCCAAGGACTAGTGAGATAGATCTGCTCTTGGCTGGGAAGGGCTCATATTCCGAGCATGATGATCATCCACAGGTACTTTTATGAAAGCAATACCTCATGTAATATCCCCATTGATAAATGATAGGATTCTCGCCACTATCCTGCTATTTGTGTAGGGTGCTATCTTTAGTGAGGAGAATTGATATAGGTAGACATGAACCTGGTTTAAGCGACTTAAACAGTAATTTGATTAGAAAGCATTCGTATTTTAATTTTTACTCAATGTCATCTCCTGGGCTTGTCATACTGTTTTTGAAGAACGAATGTTCTTTATATATTAAAAAGGTGTCTTAAAAAAGAATGTTAGGCAGACACTCAAGTTTGAACTTGCCAATAAAACTCAAGTTTCAACTATGGTTATTGTATCTTAAAACTTACTCTTCTTTTTTCAAGTTTAGCACTGGGCTATTTTATCTGTTATTGGTTGTTAGTATGCTAATATCATTGAATGCATGATTAAGTTTATTCGTCCTGAAAATGCAGATGACTGAACTTGTGGATATTGCGAGGTGTGTAGCAAATACACCTTTAGAAGATGATCGTACTATGCCTTATTTACTATCTTGTCTTGAGGACTTGAGGGTTGTGATTGAGAGGAGAAAATCCGATGCTCTTACTGTGGAAACATTTGGTACTTGCATCGAGAAGCTTATCCGGTAGGTGACTTGGGCATGTGCTGTGCAGTTCATGATAAAATCTTCATACCGTTAGATTGCTTTGGTTATATCTGTTTCACTGCAGAAAGGGAAAGGGCAATCACTCTAGTTGAGGCACTCAGGAAAGGATTCTGGGTGGGAGTTATCTTATGCTATATGGTTATGATATATAAATTATCTCCTCTGCAGGGAGAAGTATTTGCTGCTCTGTGAGCTTGTTGATGATGAAAAGGTGGATATAACGAGGACTGTGATCGACGTGGACACTCCTCTGGAAGACGATGTAGTCCGAAGCCTAAGAACTAGTCCTAACCATTCTTCGAAGGACCGTACATCTATCGATGACTTTGAGATCATAAAACCGATTAGTTGTGGAGCATTTGGACGAGTTTTCTTGGCTAAAAAGAGAACTACCGGAGATCTTTTTGCAATGAAGGTGAATGCAGTTTTTTGTTACTTTCCTTTAGGAATTATTAATTTTTTTGTGTCGAGTTGTATGAAGGGCTTGTCCTTCTTTAGCCAATCTTCGTCTGGCTATTTGTTAGAACAAGGCTCAGGTCAGTGTGGATTTCAGCCCATAATTGACCATATCTTCAATTCTTAACAAGATGTTCTGGCCTTTTTTCTGAATGCTTGTTGCTGTGATACTATCAAATATAAATTGAGTGTATTTTTCTGGCTTTTTTTTCCAGGTTCTTAAAAAGGCAGATATGATTAGAAAGAATGCAGTGGAAAGCATATTAGCTGAACGAGACATTTTAATTTCAGTTCGCAATCCCTTTGTGGTGAGAAGATTTAGTTCAATATGTTATCTTCTTGACATGAAGGAACTGTTTGACCGCTTTTCATTCCTGTGGAACTTTTTAGGTTCGTTTCTATTATTCATTCACCTGTCGTGAGAACTTGTACCTAGCGATGGAGTATTTGAATGGGGGAGATTTATACTCGTTATTGAGAAACTTGGGCTGCTTGGATGAAGATGTTGCTCGCGTATACATTGCGGAACTTGTAAGTTCAATTAATTCACCTTGTACATGTTTTGATTTCTGTTATTTGCACCTTGTAATCTGACCGTTGTAGCTTTTAAGGTCCTTGCCTTGGAGTATCTGCATTCTCTTGGTGTTGTGCATCGTGATATAAAGCCAGATAATCTGTTGATTGCACATGATGGGCATATCAAGGTAAGTTGCAGTTAATTGTTTCCACAAGGACCACTCAATAAGTGTTATTCTTTTCTGCTCAGCCACCTCTTTCTTCATTTCCTTCAAGAAACCGCCATCAACTGTTTCAGAGAGGATTCTCAGAACCTCCATAATAAAGATGAAAGCCAAGGCCGCAAAGGTGTTGCTGTGCCTCTAGCACCTTGGTACACGAAAAAGACCTGAATGAATCCCCTTAATTAAAATCATAATCCACTGAAATATATTGGAGGAAGTCCCAAGCAACATGGGCTGTAGGATTTATCCATACTAAGCTTGCAAACTACTCATCTAGACCCCCTACTTTTGTTAGAATCCACTTGTCTCCTTTCAACAATATCCTGTATTGAATCTAGAAATCAAAGTGTAACACTAATTGAAATTCTAGATATCTCCCAGATGGGAAGGAACTTTTCTTACTTTGTACAACTAGCTAGGCCCTGATTAAGGATTTAACAAGATAAAACTAGACCCTGATTAAGGTGCAAGTTAGCTTATTGGATGGGTAGCTTTTTTACATCCTTGTTGCATCGTTTTCGGAAGTCTTGATATCATTGTCAAACTTACAAGTCCCATCCTTTTCTTTTAACAGTTGACAGCGTTTGGTCTGTCCAAGGTTGGTCTATTCAACAGCACTGATGATTTGTCTGGTCCATGCTTGTGGATGATGAACCACAATTACCAATGTCTGAACATCAACGAGAAATGAGGAAGAAGCGTTCTGCTGTTGGGACACCTGACTATTTGGCGCCAGAAATTCTTTTGGGAACTGGATATGGTCCGGATAGCTTCCCGCTTTCTTTTTCTTTATTTGTATCATTATATTTAAGATTAGGTCAAACTTTCTTCGTCTGTTTAAAGCACATATTTTCATAAATTGTCTTGGAGGCAGCTTTGCCTTGAGCTTTCTTTGACCCACAGAAATCTTTAAGATGCACATGAGAAATATTTTGCCATGACATGCTTCAGTAAAAGACAGCCATCTGTTCCTGTCTCGGTCAAAGTTCATGTCATCATATTTCTCTGAGCTCTTTGTGCATGATTAACGATTTCGTTTGCTGGATATTTTGTCAGGCACCACTGTAGATTGGTGGTCTGTCGGTGTCCTTTTATTTGAAATGATAGTTGGCATTCCTTCGTTTAGCGCAGAGCATCCTCAGGTTTGTTTCGTCTTTTAAATTTCAGTGTCGTGCTTGGATGAATGTCTTTTGTATATTACTGCTTTCTTTTATCGTGAAAAAAACAAAGTCGGTTTGTCCGTTCATTCTCTCTCTTAAAGTGCCAAATTTCTTTTGAGCAAAAAAAAAAAAAACAATGCTAAGCCCATAAAGATCCATGCTTTAACTCTTTTTTCATCCCTACCACTGTGTAAAATAGAATATTATGCATAACATTTTGTCCATAGAGCATCCTTTCTTTCAGGTGGGGTGAAACATCCCATCTTTTCTGATTAGTTTGGTGAGGTGAAACATATCCCTAACAAGTATCAAATGCCATCCATCTTTTCTAACTTTCCATTTGAATTTGACTTTTTTGGTTATGGTCATCTCTCTGATTGCTGAACAGATAATCTTTGATAACAGTCTCAATCGCAACATACCATGGCCAAGGGTGCCTGAAGACATGAGCTATGAAGCACATGACCTTATTGATAGGTATGGTAATTGTACCCTAAGTTGGCACAACCTGTTGTCCTGGCTACAGATTCTATGGTCAATTTTTATCTTTATGATTTACAGTCAACAGATATTGGCTGATCAAATGCCATCACTAGAATAATTCTGTTCACTAATTGAATTTTGCATTTGAAACCTTTTATTTGTTCTTTCTCGTGTTCATTTGCTAAGTGCTTATCTGGTAAGCATGCCAAGTTGCTAATGCTGTTCTTAGTGTCCAGATTATTGACAGAAGATCCTCATCAGAGACTAGGAGCTGGAGGTGCATCTGAGGTAACTTGGTTACCTGTTGATTTTTTATTTTTTAAACTTATTTGAAACGTTTATCTACATCTCCGGGTGTCTAGTTTCTGTCCTTAAAACATGCACTCATGTTCTGGAACTTCCTATCCAGGTGAAGCAGCATGTATTCTTTAAAAATATAAACTGGGATATACTTGCTAGGCAGAAGGTTTGATTGTTCTCTTTCCAAAACTCCCAATAAAAGCTTGTTGACATACTTGCATTCACGCAATGGGGATAAACGATTTTTGTTTAATTGTTTAGGCTACATTTGTTCCAAGCTCTGAGAGTGCATTTGACACTAGTTACTTCACAAGCCGATATTCGCGGGGTCCCTCGCAAGACCGTGTCTATAATCCTAGTGAATCTGAGGATTCTAGTGATGCAGACAGCCTAAGTCGCAGCAGTACCGGTGAAAGCAATCGCCATGATGAAGTGGTATGATTTTTTTAATCTATTGATTATACTTGCTCATCTGGCATGATAAGCTTAGCTCACTCTGGGATCATGCATGATCAGGTCGATGAATGCGCGGGTCTTACCGAATTTGAGTCTGGCTCTTCTGCCGATTACTCTTTCAGCAACTTCTCATTTAAGGTACTTGTCCTCTTCAATACTTTCCTGCATCCACAATTCTGTTTTCTCTGTTTTGTAGTAAAAGCATTATGCTTCAGATCAAGATAGATAACGTGCCGAGGGCCTTGCAATATTTAATCAAGTGTTTGGGTCAAGAAGTTCAGGCTTCTTTTCTTCATACTGGGTGGAAAAAAATTAGCCTCGGTAACTAGAATGATTGTTATATTTTATATGGCATGTCCACTATACCTGTATCAAATGGAGGATGGCCCCAGGTCAATATAACACCTGTATTCATCCTGGATTTTGCATGATGCACTAATAAATCCTTCCTTTCTTTTGGTTATTAGAACTCGTGGCAGCTCGCATCAATCAACTACGATCTTCTCTCAAAAGGTTGGAAGAATGATCCGGGATCTAATCCTGGTTCTTGACCATCCACCAATAGCTGGCTGGAGTAGTTTGCAAACATGATAACTGATGGACTCCAAGTGAAGCCTGACCGGTCATTCTTGTTTCTTCACCCTGTAAATGTGCGCCATCATCCTCTCTATCGTTGTCGGTGGTTGCGCCCATGGTGCTGCTACTGTTATTATTAGTAGTTGCAGTTACTTGATTTGTTCTTCCTTCTAAACTGAACTCATTGGATTCTTATTGCTTCTCTCTCCTGTGAATACTCTTTTCTGGAGAATACCCTGTTCTTGCAGATGATAGAAGTCGGTAGCTTAAGCTACTCTGGGATGTGTGGGTAATAAACAAATATGTGGCATCCTAATTTGCCCTAGCATTTTTCCTCTATTGCTAAGAAGCTCTATTTCGTAATTGAAGTGAATGCCACCTTGTTGGGTTTCCCAGTTTCACGTCCCCCTGTATCTAACTGGCGAGCCTAGCACTTGCTGGGACTTCAATTCAATTTCAGTGTGTAAATATCAGTTTTTGACTTTTTTCACTACTAGAATTTTCATATATCGAATTTTGACTTTTTTCATTTTTTATAGAACTCGAATTTAACATTGTTTTTAAAGATGCGGTCCGACCGGCAGTCCGATTAGTCGGACTGTGAATCGGAAGCTTTATCGGGTCAAAAATATAGGTCAGGACGTCAACCTGATGAACCGGCCATTTGTTGGTCGGACTAGACAGTTGGACCTAAAAAGTGACTCAGAAAATTCTTGTTCGTTAGGTTTGCCCATAAAAGTGAATAATGTATATTTTGCTATTTTCGTTTCAACTTACAACCCTAGAAATAAAAAACCTTCATTGACACATATATTTGTTTCTATTTGTGCATGTATTTGATGATTTTTGGAGGTTTGAGTGTGATTACAGATACAACTATACATATATATATATATATAAATATAAATACACACATATATGTATATATATGTATACACATATATAGACATATAGACATATAGATATACATATATACACATATAGATACATATATATTAATAAAAAAGGTTTGATCTGACCGATGATTCAACCAGTCAGATTGGTTGAAATAAAGGAAGGACCAAAATCCAGGTCGCGCTTCAAGTCATTTTTTAAAACAATAGAATTTAAAAGATACAATGATACATTAATTTATCATGCAACAATTGTCATTATCTGGTATCGGGTCGTGACAAGTGGGTCAAGGTTTGGTACTGGATGTATTTCCCGTTCTGTCCGAAAGAGGACAGAAAGGTAATTTGAATGGTAAAAAAAATAAACAGGCCACATGCAAGGGAAGGCAAATATGCTGCGCATTGCACTTTACTTTGGGGAACGCACAGACAAGCGCAGTGGGACATTTAATTTCTCTGTAATTTAGTTTTTTATTTTACACTATTATTTTAATAAACACTTAGTAATGTTTTTGGTTAATTAGTAGTAATTGGTATATTAACAAATTCAACATAATCGGGCATGTCATTTAGACATAATTGAGCGTAAAATTTAATTAATTAATTATAAGTTTTATTAAATATTAATCGGGCGTACATTTTGACATAATCAGACATGACATTTAGACATAAATGGCATGCCATTTTATCATAATGGAGCATTCAATTTTAACGTAACCGGACTTGCCATTTGGTTATAATTGAATATGCTATTATATCGTAATGAGGCCTGTCATTTGGTCATAACCGAATATAGTATTTTAAAATAACTGGGCATGCCATTTAATTTATTTATTTATTATCAGTTTTATTAAATATTAACCGGGCATGCAATTTAGACATAATCAAACATGCCATTTTATCATAACCGGGCCTACTATTATAACGTAATCGGGCCTGCCAATTGGTCATAACCGGATATGTCATTTTAACATAACCAAACATGTCATTTAGTTTATTTATTATCAGTTTTATTAAATATTAATCGGGCATGTCATTTTATCGTAACTGGACATGACATTTTAACGTAACCGGGCCTGCCATTTGGTCATAACTGAGCATGATATTATATCGTAATCAAACCTGCCATTTGGTCATAACCAGGTATGCCATTTTAACGTAACCATACATGCTATTTAATTAATTTATTTATTATCAGTTTTATTAAATATTAACCGGGCCTGCCATTTAATCGTAACCGGGCATGCTATTAAATCGTAATCGGGCCTGCCAATTGGTCATAAACGGGTATGTCATTTTAACATAATCGGACATGTCATTTAATTTATTTATTATCAATTTTATTAAATATTAACCGAACATGCCATTTTATCGTCACTGGGCATGCCATTTTATTGTGATCGGGCATGCCATTAGACATAACCAAGCGTGTCATTTTAACATAACCAGACATATATTATTTCAATTAGTAAACAACCAATTATTTAATTAAAAAGATGATAATTGATCCAAAAATTAGGCATTGCCAATGCAATAGCAACAAGGCACAATCACAAATCAAGAGTTCTGATTTATCTATATGCATTTCTCCCATTTCTACAACAATGCATAGAAAAAAGAGTCACCATTTACTAATTAATAATATTGTAGCTTCCAATTGAAACAGAGGAAACGGAGAAGCACACGAGGGGGAAGGCAAAGATGGGTTTGGAAGGAATGACGAGGCACCCTCCTCTACCATCCAACGACTCATGATTTCCTGTCCATCATTCAACTTTTATTTTTGTTCTAAAAAATTATCTGACTCACATCGTGATGCCTTTTGCTGCCAAATAAAGCAAACCTCAGAGATGAAGATGAATACATTAACTGCTTCATCTCCCGTGGGGAAAGAAACCCATCAACTGCAATGAGGACGCGTGGGCTCTTGACGCCGAGGAACACGAGTGTTAGAGATGTCGAGAAATTGAAAAGAAAATAATTTGAGGGCTTGTTTCTTATTCTATTCAGACTAGGTTTTGGACTCTTAATTTGACCTGGATAGTTTACTTAATGTACAAGAGTTTGCATCTATATAAAGGCATATTACCCTAAGATTTTGTATTGGTTTGTGGCTTAGATCCATCAATAAAATTTTTTCTTTCTCTCTATGGACGTAAGCATTAGGCCGAACCACGTAATTCTCTTGTTCTCTTGTTCGCAGAGACATGGATAGCAAGCTAAGGTTGTTTCATAGAGGTATGGTTGGCAATGTGCTATGGTTGTCTCGGAGAAGCTTTGTTAGCTGGGCCCTACTATAGTTGTCTAAAGGAACGTGCATGTCAAAGATGTTGGGTAGGTTTGGCATTGGGCATGCGAAGCCATTGGTGACACTACAGGCGAATCAGGTATCTCACTCAATGCCGAACGGTGGAGTTCGAGTCATGTCGAGGGTTCTACTTGGTGGAACAAAAGGTTGTCCTTTGTATGCTATGACATGTAGCATTGGTTTGAGTCATTTTTTAAAACAATAGAATTTAAAAGATACAATGATACATTAATTTATCATGCAACAATTGTCATTATCTGGTATCAGGTCGTGACAAGTGGATCAAGATTCGGTACTGGATGTATTTTCCGTTCCGTCCGAAAGAGGACAGAAAGGTAATTTGAATGGTAAAAAAAATAAACAGGCCACATGCAAGGGAAGGCAAATATGCTGCGCATTGCACTTTACTTTGGGGAACGCACAGACACGCGCAGTGGGACATTTAATTTCTCTGTAATTTAATTTTTTATTTTACACTATTATTTTAATAAACACTTAGTAATATTTTTGGTTAATTAGTAGTAATTGGTATATTAACAAATTCAACATAATCGGGCATGTCATTTAGACATAATTGAGCATAAAATTTAATTAATTAATTAATTATAAGTTTTATTAAATATTAATCGGACATACATTTTGACATAATCAGACATGATATTTAGACATAAATGGCATGCCATTTTATCATAATGGAGCATTCAATTTTAACGTAACCGGACTTGCCATTTGGTTATAATTGAACATGTTATTATATCGTAATGAGGCCTGTCATTTGGTCATAACCGGGTATAGTATTTTAACATAACTGGGCATGCCATTTAATTTATTTATTTATTATTTATTTTATTAAATATTAACCGAGCATGCAATTTAGACATAATCAAACATGCCATTTTATCATAACCGGGCCTGCTATTATAACGTAATCGGGCCTGCCAATTGGTCATAACCGGATATGTCATTTTAACATAACCAGACATGTCATTTAATTTATTTATTATCAGTTTTATTAAATATTAATCGGGCATGTCATTTTATCGTAACTGGGCATGACATTTTAACTTAACCGGGCCTGCCATTTGGTCATAACTGAGCATGATATTATATCATAATCAGACCTGCCATTTGGTCATAACCAGGTATGCCATTTTAACGTAACCATACATGCTATTTAATTAATTAATTTATTATCAATTTTATTAAATATTAACCGGGCATGCCATTTAGACATAACCGGGCATGTCATTTTATCGTAACCGGGCCTGCCATTTAATCGTAACCGAGCATGCTATTAAATCGTAATCGGGCCTGCCAATTGGTCATAAACGGGTATGTCATTTTAACATAATCGGACATGTCATTTAATTTATTTATTATCAATTTTATTAAATATTAACCGAGCATGCCATTTTATCGTCATCGGGCATGCCATTTTATTGTGACCGGGCATGCCATTAGACATAACCAAGCGTGTCATTTTAACATAACCAGACATATATTATTTCAATTAGTAAATAACTAATTATTTAATTAAAAAGATGATAATTGATCCAAAAAATAGGCATTGCCAATGCAATAGCAACAAGGCACAATCACAAATCAAGAGTTCTGATTTATCTATATGCATTTCTCCCATTTCTACAACAATGCATAGAAAAAAGAGTCACCATTTACTAATTAATAATATTGTAGCTTCCAATTGAAACAGAGGAAACGGAGAAGCACACGAGGGGGAAGGCAAAGATGGGTTTGGAAGGAATGACGAGGCACCCTCCTCTACCATCCAACGACTCATGATTTCCTGTCCATCATTCAACTTTTATGTTTGTTCTAAAAAATCATCTGACTCACATCGTGATGCCTTTTGCTGCCAAATAAAGCAAACCTCAGAGATGAAGATGAATACTTGATGTACAAGAGTTTGCATCTATATAAAGGCATATTACCCTAAGATTTTGTATTGGTTTGTGGCTTAGATCCATCAATAAAAAATTTTCTTTCTCTCTGTGGACGTAAGCATTAGGCCGAACCACGTAATTCTCTTGTTCTCTTGTTCGCAGAGACATGGATATCAAGCTAAGGTTGTTTCATAGAGGCATAGTTGGCAATGTGCCATGGTTGTCTCGGAGAAGCTTTGTTAGCTGGGCCCCACTATAGTTGTCTAAAGGAACGTGCACGTCAAAAATATTGGGTAGGTTTGGCATTGGGCATGTGAAGCCATTGGTGACACTACAGACGAATCAGGTATCTCACTGCCGAACGGTGGAGTTCGAGGCATGTCGAGGGTTCTACTTGGTGGAACAAAAGGTTGCCCTTTGTATGCTATGACATGTAGCATTGGTTTGAGGCAAGAAGGTCCAGCGGAAAAGCAGTTCGAGGTTGCGGAGCATGGGGCTCACCAAAAAATAGAGGGCGCGTCTATTGGTCACAAGGTTGCTTCGGCAGGTGGACTTGCTAGTTGGGGTTCGGTGGAGTTTGGAGGAAATACGCCAAGCAAGCTCGGGAGTTGCTCAAGCTTGGGGGCTGGCTCCAAGTGATTGAACAAAAAAGGAAGAGAGAAACTTGAGATGGTATTATTGATGGCAGTGTATCTATGGTCAAGGTGGAGCTGGTAGAGTCGGTTTGGTTTCTCAAATTCTCGTGGTTCTTCATGGGGCGGTATTTCAACAAGGTGGAGTTTGCTGAAGTTCGGATGGAGCTTCATGGTTCATCCACGAGATGATTTCTCGCCAAGGTGGAGATTGTTAGAGATGTCGAGAAATTGAAGAGGAAATAATTTGAGGTCTTGTTTCCTATTCTATTCGGACTAGGTTTTGGACTCCTAATTTGACCTAGATAGGTTACTTGATGTACAAGAGTTTGCCTCTATATAAAGACATGTTACCCTAAGGTTTTGTATTGCTTTGTGGCTTAGAACCATCAATAAAATTTCTCCTTTCTCTCCGTGAATGTAGGCATTAGGCCGAACCGCGTAATGCTCTTGTTCCGTATTTTTTGCGCATTTTGTTCTCTAGTTGCTGAATTCCTAACAACGAGGATGAGCTTCATCAACTGCAACGATGTACGACTAGGCGAAGGAGACGATCGTGGGGGCGAAGTTCGTGGCTGGGGTTGGATTAGCTCGCCATCGGCGTCCTCACCGTCGGCTCGTCGTTAGCATCCTCACAGTCGGTCTCCCCTCGGCTTCCCTAGGTCACGCTTCGAAGAGGGATTGGTTAAATTCCTGGAGTGAGAAACACAAGAAATGTCAGAGGGAGGAGAGAGGGTGTGAACGAAAATACCCCTGTGTCATTTTTTACCGTCAAATCGCCTATTCACAAGATCAACGGTCCACATCTCATCATGTACATGCCAGATTGGGCTTATTAGAGTCCGGAACCAATCCGGCTCGGTGACAAATATATACTTTATTCTTTTATATAAGTTTGTGCTGGTTCTTTTTCGTGTTGGGCCTTGATTTTAGTTCGTGGGGGTCCATTAGTCCTCAAACTTCAATAACACTTTAATTACTTTAATATTCATAGTTTAACATCTCTTAAATACATAAATTTTAAGTGTTCAGAAATAAATAATGATACATGTCAGAAAAAAAAGGTTAAAGATAATCTAATTCTTTTATCATTTATACTACTATCATTAGTCGAAAAGAAGAGGCAAAGAAAAAGAATGTACCACATGCAAAACAAACCAGAACACCTAGACCAAGCAAAAGACTGGCACTTCACCAACTTATGTCTCCCTAAAAGAAAATTCCATCTCGCGAGACACGAAAATTTGAGATAATTACAGGCAGACGGAACTGGTGATGGGGGACGGAGCCGATGACAAGCCGCAGTTCTTCGAGCTCAACAATGGAAGCATGCAAGTCAACGTCTCCAACCTCGGCTGCACCATCACCTCCTTGCTCGTTCCCGACAAGCACGGTAATAACGATATTCGATTTAAATCTCTTAGCCAACTTAACAACTTTCGGGGTGCTATGTGAACGATCTGCCTTCTGTGTTTCTTCTTGTACAGGGAATCTAGGCGACGTCGTTCTTGGATTCGACTCTGTGGAGCCCTGTCTGGTGAGCGTTATTTACCGAGTCTCTTTTTTACGCTTTAATTTGGTAGAAAATAATTTTTGAGGAAATATATGTTTGTTAGATATTATTTTTCTTGTGTTTGGAGGGCGGGGTGAGGGTTGGGGAATTTGGTTGCCAAGATTTTAATGCAGAAAATATTTTCCGGCGAAATCAATGGAGGCTAAGGATTCATTCTCCCAATTTTGGGAAGAGACTGTTTTTTAGGAGGTTTCGGTTTAATTCTGGGAATTCTTTGCTCTTAAGTGCTGTGGAACTGTGAAAATGTGCAGAAAGGCCTTGCACCTTTTTTTGGGTGCATCGTGGGGAGGGTGGCCAATAGGATCCGAAATGGAAAGTTCACTCTCGACGGGGTTGACTACTCCTTGCCAATTAACAAGCCTCCCAACAGCCTCCACGGTATGCTCTGAATGTGCCCCCACTCCTTCGTTATGGGTGATCTGCGGTCCTATTTGGGTTGCTTTGGTTTCGAATCCCTGGATCCTATTTTAAGTTCATTGCTTCTTGATTGTCTGAGTCGGTTGGATATGAGATCACACGAGAGAAGTTTGGCCTTTATGGATTTGTTAGATGTCCGCAACAATGTCACTGAAAATAATGAGACATAGTCATCCAACTGTAACGTGGACAGTGCGTGAATCTGTCCGTGTGTTGTTTAGACACTGATACAAGGATGAAACAAACTGCTCTTGAGCTATCCCATCTCATGCCTCCAACTTCCTTGCAACGATATTTTTACCAAAAATAACACCTTTCCACTTTTTATGTTTCCGCTATGGGTCCACAAAAGTTTTGTCTCCAGGATAGCCTTTTCTTCTCTTTTCAGTGTAGTCTCTTCTTTCAATTAGTTGCTAGGATCCTTATCTGCACAGCGGGATCATCAGAGATGGGAAGCAATTTTGTCTAAGCTTTTATTGGATAAGTAAATTTTTATTAATATTAATCAAAAGTAGAACTCGCAATCTCGGGGCCGCCAGCCTCGTCAAAACCCTTATCCGGCTAAAACCGAATAAGGGAAAGAGTACCGTCGATAGCACCACGAGGACAAAGTTCCATTTTGACTCCTTGTTACAGCATAGACCAACCCAAAGTTCCATTCTCTGGTGCTAAGCTGTCAGCGTATCTGTATATTAAAGAACCATTTGTTCTTTTCTTGCTGTAGGTGGAGCCAAGGGTTTTGATAAGAAGGTCTGAGAGGTTGCAGAGTACAACAAAGGCGAAAATCCATCCATTACATTTAAGTACCACAGCCAGGATGGGGAAGAAGGTCAGTCTCTCACTCTGTGTGTGTGTGTTGGATAACAGGAAGCAAGTCCCTGGTTATAACTTTTATGCACGCAGGCTACCCCGGTGATCTCTCTGTGACTGCAACTTATACACTAACTTCAAGAACGACGCTAAAACTTGACATGGAAGCGGTGCCTCAGAACAAGGCTACTCCTGTCAGCTTAGCTCAGCATACCTATTGGAACCTGGCTGGCCATAACTCGGGCACCATACTTGACCATACAATTCAGATATGGGGCTCACACATAACTCCAGTTAATGAGCACATGGTCCCAACTGGTGAGATCATGCCGGTAAAAGGCACTCCATTCGACTTCACCACCGAGAAAAAGGTCGGCACTTCCATCCACGAGGTTGGCTTGGGATACGATCACAACTACGCGCTCGACTCAGGGGAGACAAGATCAGGATGCTGCAAGAGTGAAGGACCCGTCTAGCTCCAGGGTCCTTGACCTGTGGACTAATGCTCCAGGAATGCAGTTTTACACAGCAAACTATGTCAATGGAGTTGTCGGAAAGGGAGGCGCAGTCTACGGGAAGCACTCTGGTCTCTGCCTGGAGACTCAAGGGTTCCCCAACGCCATTAACCAACCAAACTTCCCGTCTGTCATCATCAAACCCGGAGAGGTATACTCGCACACCATGTTGTTTCCGTGGAGTAAATTAGTCTTACTCTAGCAGATGGCATGTGGGATTTGAGTGTTGTTAATGACAATGACTTGGATGTTGATCTTCTTTTGCCTACTCTTAAAGTGGACAATAAAACTTGGATATAAGACCCTCCCTTTTTATAGAGGCAGGAAATATCATATTTCCCAGTTCGAATTCATTGGCTGAGATGCACTTGCCCTTTTCTTTGTGCCAAGTTTTTCCAGCTGCATTCCCTCGATTAGTTTATTAGTGAACTTTTGGTGTTTAGAGTAGAATATTGTCGACTTGTCGTGTCGGATCCTATATAAGTGCATTGTCGGATCCTATGTAGGGGGATTATTCCTATATAGGGTAATTATTTTAACAGTGTATTTTTCATTCAATTTGAATTCAAGTTTCTTATTATTTGGAATGGTATCGGTTATTGTCCTTGTCAAAAGTTTGAAAACCCCCGTGGCATTCCATGTGAATTAGAGAGCTATTAGCCTTCCCCTCTTAAGATGTACTTGCCTGGAGATTAGTAGAAATGGTTGGGCCAAAAGGCCCATATTTGAGGCCCAAATAATTCAAACACAAAACAAGGACGTGGCTCTTCCTGGATTTGATCTTTCGGCCCAATATTGAAGCTCTCTCTTAGGAATAGTTAGGATTTCTCTTTTTGCTAAAAGTTTCTTAGGATTCGAATTCCATATTTGTCACGCCTTTTTCACTTTATCGTCTTTTAAAAGTTTGGTCTCCTTTTTGCATAATACCTAACCATTTTACTAGTCTTCTGGTCTACATTTTCATTAACACGGAGTTGATTTCAACCAAAAAGAGGTTAGATAAACTAACCCGCAGTTGATGAACCTTGACTCTTGTGTCACACGTTTTCAAATAAAGAAGCGCCATCTCCGCAAACCCGTGCGTACCATAGCGAGTGAGTCGTGCATCAGTTTTGAATTTTTTTATTCAGTTCGAATTTGAATTAGTCAATTTTCCAATGATATTTTTAGAGGTCTTCTTAGTCCATGCCTTAATTTGCAATTTACTCTGCGTTTTTTTCCCAGAAGTCGTAATGGTTCTTAGAACCTTTAGTCCCAAGTCCTAACTGAAAATATGTGAACTCTAACCCTAAAAAAAAAATACATATACTCTAAAAGGATATCACATGTATTATGGCCACGAAGATGCTTTCACAAGACTCCATAAATGATGCCCTATTATAAAGAGAGCTGCCCATTTCCCTTTTCTATTCCGCTCATAAGTTATCCGTTTTCTATTTAAAAAGATGGTAAAATAATCCACTTTTATCCACTAAAAAGTTAATTATGTTCCAGAATAAGGCATACTATGTTCATCAACTCTATTGTTACTCGGTAAAATTTTAACTAGACTACATAAAATATATAATTATAATTATTGAATATAATGACAACTAGAACTATCGAACTTTATTTTAAGGATCAATTCTCTAATATAATATTTTATTTTCATAAAAATTGAATCCAATACTCACTACTTAGATCAATTCGTATGGGAAACAATTTAGTTTGGGCTAAAGTATGAACGGGAAAACCCAAATTGGACTATGAACGGTTACTCCACCAAACCGAAAACGACTTAAATTTACCAAAATCTACCCCACCCCACCCCACCCCACCCCCACAGAGAAGAGAGAAGAACACCAAGTGTCAAAGCGAGTTGAAAGTTACTCCTCTCCTTTTCCCCCCGAATCCAACTTGCCCGAGTAACTTGGTAGTTATTATTTAGAAAAATATAACTGTTTATTATAAGCAAGAACAAAAAAAAAGAAAAAGAAAAAGAAAAAGAAAAAGGAAGTGGAGGTAGAAATGGTGTTTAAGAAGAAGCTTTTCTTCTCATCGAGGAAATCGGACGCTTCGAGTCCCGATGGATCTGACAGCCCCCGCTCCACCGGCTCCAACTCCCCGGTCCGATCCGACAAGAAGAAGCAGAAGGCCGCTGCGGCTGCCAAGGACGCCGGACCAACTTCCTCCGCTTCTTCTCCGGCGAAGGAGCCGATTGTGAAGAAAAATGAGGTTAGCAAGGGGAACGACAAGGAGGCGAGCATCGTGACGGTCCAGGGCCGGGTGAAGCCGAAGGTTCCGGACGGGAAGGCGGAGGCGGCATCGGCGGTTGCGGCGTCGCCGTTGTCGGCGTCGTCGTTGGGGTTGAATAAGATAAAGACGCGGTCCGGGCCGTTGCCTCAGGAGAGCTTCTTTGGATTCCGGGGAGAGAGAGGCTCCGGTCTGCTGGGGTCCAGCAACTTGTCCAGGCCCGGAGGAGGCGGTGGCTCAGGGAAGAAGAAGGACTCGGGGGCGAGGAAGGGTGCGTTGCGGGATAATGGCGGCAGGAGCACTGCGATCGCACCGTTCGAAGAGGCGAGTCCTAGCGTGCAAGCGAGGACACGCCTGCAGAATGGCGAGTCCTCCGGTGATGCAGGTATACTGATCCTTGTTGATTATGCACTTCGTTGTATAGGAATTCAGGGACTATGTAGGTACATGATTTGTAGTGCGCGTTTGATTTCTAAGCTCGTTGAATGTTGGAAGCTCTAGTATAATGATGTTCCATGGAGTTGTTGATGAACTATTTGTGAGGGAGACATTGAGTATACTGGTTTTCTTAGAGGGTTACTAGACGATAGAGCAAAATGGCGTGTTAGGACTTGTATGATTGGGATCAAGTCTTTGTTTTACTGGTAGATAGAGCAAAATGGCGTGCTAGGGGACTTATATGGTTGGCATCAAGACTTTGTTGTTGGTATGTCGTAGTTGGAAGTTGTGTGTCGTTTAGATTTTCTGTTGGGTGAATCCCACTTTTCTCTTTGTTGATTTTCTGCTGTTTATGATTCTTCTGTTGTTCTGTTCTTTTTCATCTGACTATTTAGGGAGTTTACACAGCTGGTTAGACTATTGCGACGACATATGTAATTTTCCGTTTCGCCTGGTGATGCTTTGGCTATTGAATTGTCTTGACAGATCGACCGGAGTCGTGGAGTCGCTCTGGAGGATTAAGAAGTTCAGATGCTCACACTCCGGAGGTATCAGTTGAATGGCCATTTCTGATATTTGTTTATCTAATTGAACTCATTTGTCTTGGTTGCTTTTTCTGTTTTCTAATAATCATTCCATGATGTTCTTAATGATTTTCTGCTGTAGACTTATGATTGTGACACCCCCAAGGAGTCTGAATCTCCCCGTTTTCAAGCAATACTTCGTCTGACCAGTGCTCCTCGAAAGAGGTTTCCGGCTGATGTTAAAAGCTTCTCGCATGAATTGAATTCGAAAGGCGTTCGGCCGTTTCCATTTTGGAAGCCTAGAGGGCTGAATAACCTGAAGGTAACCGTTCCATTAGATTACTTATCGTTCGCCCTCATATAGCTTGCGCAGCAACCTTTATGCTCTTTTTGTTTTATCTGATTAAATTTTTTGTAATGCAGGAAGTGCTGGTTGTTATAAGGACAAAGTTCGATAAAGCCAAGGAAGAAGTTAACTCTGATCTTGCAGTCTTTGCTGCTGATTTGGTTGGAATTCTTGAAAAAAATGCAGAAAGTCATCCTGAATGGCAGGAAACCCTTGAGGACTTGCTGGTTTTGGCTCGCAGTTGTGCTATGACATCACCTGGAGAGTTCTGGCTGCAGTGTGAAGGCATAGTCCAAGAATTGGATGATAGGCGGCAGGAACATCCTCCAGGAATGTTGAAACAGCTTCACACCCGAATGCTTTTCATTCTTACTAGGTGTACTAGATTGTTGCAATTTCACAAGGAAAGCGGACTTGCTGAAGAGGATAATGTATTCCACCTTCCTCAGTCTAGGCTCCTGCATTCTGCAGAGAAATGCCTTCCTCCAACTCTTGGAAGGGATGGAAAAAGTGCCAGTGTTGTCAAGCCCAAGCCATCAGCAGTTCGAATGTCATATAGCCAGGACCAGCGTGGCATGGACTGGAACAGGGACCACATGTTTCAGCAAGAAAGTGTATACTCTCCTTCAGATTCAACATCAAATAACATCGCGTCTCCCTCAAGCCGAGATCGTATAGCTTCCTGGAAGAAGCTACCGACACCTCCTGCCAAAAGCTCAAAGGGGATTGCTGTTGATAAGGAGCAGGCTGATGATAGTAAGTTAGAATTTTTGAAAACGTCGAGTATTGCGAAAGGTAATTATGATGTGGAGCCAGTCACCTCCATGCCTTTAGAACCTCCTGTTGCCAAAGATTCTCATGAACATTCCGCAAAGCACCAGCATAAAGTTTCCTGGGGTTACTGGGGAGATCATCAGGGTGTTCCCGATGACAGTTCTATTATTTGTCGCATCTGCGAGGAGGAGGTTCAAACTTTGCACGTCGAAGAGCACTCAAGAATTTGTGCAATTGCTGATCGCTTTGACCAAAAGGGTCTAAGTGTAAATGAACGGTTGACACGAATTGCTGAGGCTCTGGAGAAAATGATAGACCCCACTTCCCAGAAAGATATCCCACCTGCAGTTGGAAGTCCCGACCCAGGAAAAGTATCAAATTCCAGTATGACAGAGGAATCTGACGCTTTTTCCCCAAAACTGAGTGATTGGTCTCGGAGGGGTTCCGAGGATATGCTTGACTGCTTTCCTGAAGCTGACAATGATGTTTTCATGGATGAATTGAAGGGTTTGCCTTCATTGTCATGTAGAACCCGTTTTGGTCCAAAGTCCGATCAAGGAATGGCCACCTCATCTGCTGGAAGCATGACTCCTAGATCTCCTCTCTTGACTCCAAGGACTAGTAAGATAGATCTGCTCTTGGCTGGGAAGGGCTCATATTCTGAGCATGATGATCATCCACAGGTACTTTTATGAAAGCCATACCTCATGTAATATCCCTATTGATAAATGATAGGGTTCTCGCCACTATCCTGCTATTTGTGTAGGGTGATATCTTTAGTGAGGATAATTGATATAAGTAGACATGAACCTGGTTTAAGTGACTTGAACAGTAATTTGATTAGAAAGCATTAATATTTAAATTTTTTACTCAATGTCGTCTCCTGGGCTTGTCATATTTTTTTAAAGAGCGAATGTTCTTTATATATTAAAAAGGTGTCTTAAAAAAGAGTGTTTGTTTACTGTTCACTTCACATATGAAGGCAGACACTCAAGTTTGAACTTGCCAAAAAAAACTCAAGTTTCAACTTTGGTTACATGTAACTTAAAACTTACTCTTCTTTTTTCAAGCTTAGCACTGGGCTATTTTATCTGGTATTGGTTGTTAGTTTGCTAATATCATTGAATGCATGATTAAGTTTATTCGTCCTGAAAATGCAGATGACTGAACTTGTGGATATTGCGAGGTGTGTAGCAAATACATCTTTAGAAGATGATCATTCTATGCCTTATTTACTATCTTGTCTTGAGGACTTGAGGGTTGTGATTGAGAGGAGAAAATTCGATGCTCTTACCGTGGAAACATTTGGTACTCGCATTGAGAAGCTTATCCGGTAGGTGACTTTTTATCTTCATACTGTTAGATTGCTTTGGTTATATCTGTTTCACTGCAGAAAGGGAAAGGGCAATCACTCTAGTTGAGGCACTCAGGAAAGGATTCTGGGTGGGAGTTATCTTATGCTATATGGTTATGATACATAAATTATCTCCTCTGCAGGGAGAAGTATCTGCAGCTCTGTGAGCTTGTTGATGATGAAAAGGTGGATATAACAAGGACTGTGATCGACGAGGACACTCCTCTGGAAGACGATGTAGTCCGAAGCTTAAGAACTAGTCCTAACCATTCTTCGAAGGACCGTACATCTATCGATGATTTTGAGATCATAAAACCCATCAGTCGTGGAGCATTTGGACGGGTTTTCTTGGCTAAAAAGAGAACTACTGGAGATCTTTTCGCAATAAAGGTGAATGCAGTTTTTTGTTACTTTCCTTTAGGAATTATTAATTTTGTCGTGTCGAGTTGTATGAAGGGCTTGTCCTTATTTAGCCAATCTTCATCTGGCTATTTGTTAGAGCAAGGCTCAGGTCAGTGTGGATTTCAGCCCATAATTTGCCGTATCTTCAATTCTTAACAAGATGTTCTGGCCTTTTTCTGAATGGTTTTGTTGATGTGATACTATCAAATCTAAATTGGGTGTATTTTTCTGGCATTTTCTTCCAGGTTCTTAAAAAGGCAGATATGATTAGAAAGAATGCAGTTGAAAGCATATTAGCTGAACGAGATATTTTAATTTCAGTTCGCAATCCCTTTGTGGTGAGAATATTTAGTTCAGTATGTTACCTTCTTGACGAAGGAACTGTTTTGACCTCTTTTAATTCCTGGGAAACTTTTCAGGTTCGTTTCTTTTATTCATTCACCTGTCGTGAGAACTTGTACCTAGTGATGGAGTATTTGAATGGGGGGGATTTATACTCATTATTGAGAAACTTGGGCTGCTTGGATGAAGAAGTTGCTCGCGTATACATTGCGGAACTTGTAAGTTCAATTGATTCACCTTATACATGTTTTGATTTCTGTTATTTGCACCTTGTAGTCTGACTGTTGTAGCTTTTAAGGTCCTTGCCTTGGAGTATCTGCATTCTCTTCGTGTTGTGCATCGTGATATAAAGCCAGACAATCTGTTGATTGCACATGATGGGCATATCAAGGTAAGTTGCAGTTAATTGTTTCCACCAGGACTACTCATAAGTGTTATTCTTTTCTGCTCAGCCACCTCTTTCTGCATTTCCTTTAAGAAAGAAACTGCCATCAACTGTTTCAGAGAGGATTCTCAGAACCTCCATAATAAAGATGAAAGCCAAGGCGGCAAAGGTGTTGCTGTGCCTCTAGCACCTTGGTACACAAAAAAAACCTGGATGAGTCCCCTTAATTAAAATCATACCCCACTGAAATATATTGGCGGAAGTCCCTGTAGGACTTCTCCATACTAAGCTTGCAAACTACTCATCTAGACCCCCTACTTTTGGTAGAATCCACCTTTTAATTTGTCGTAAGAGCCACATCCATAATCTGTCTCAGTTCAACAATATCTTGTATTGAAAACTAGAAATCAAAGTGTAACACTAATTGAAATTCTAGATTGTTGGGAAATTACCCACTTCCCGTGGATCCAAGCAACGCAACGAACACACAAGCACGACACTAAGCACGAACCACAAACACAAAGAAAGCACAAAAGGAGGGACACACAAATTTGTTCACCCGGTTCGATCCTCAACGATCTACCTCCGGGGGCATCCAAGCCAGGAGAGATTCCACTATATCACGCACACACACGTGGAGTTTCACTCGCTCTTACAACAATGGATGCCACACTTGGCTCACTCTCTTTCTCTCCTCTTCTCTCTTTTCTCTCTTTTCACTTTGGAGAACAATGGCAAATGGCAACCACACATTCAATAAGGCAAAGGGGGTATTTATAGAGGCACCCACTATTCTAGGTCTTTTGGGGCGAGCAGGAGCAAACTTGTCCAACTTCAGCAGCTTTTCCCGGCCCAACTGGCGACCACCAATCAACTGGCAATTGCCAGTAGCCCTTGGCAGAAGTCCCTGGAACTCGTCACTAGCGGTCGCTAGTTGACTTGCGACCGCAAGTCCCAACTAGCGGCCACTAGCGCCAGCCCTTCAGCAGCCCGACTTTGTGTACCGTTTCGGCAGGTCGAATCCATTACGAGTGCACTAGTGTTTCGCCTCAACTTCGTCTTCACTCGACTCCGCCACTCGAACCCGATCGCCACCTCGATCAACCTCAAAGCTCTTCACTCGAGCCACCAGAATATTTCACTCGTACTCAGGCTCCATACCCAACATAGATATCTCCCAGATAGGAAGGGAACTTTTCATACTTTGTACACCCAACCAGACCCTGATTAAGGATTTTGCAAGATAAAAAAAACTAGACCCTGATTAAGGTGCAAGTTAGCTTATTGGATCGGTAGTTTTTTTCTTCTTTTTCCGTTTAGTCATAGGATATTTACGTCCTTGTTACATCGTTCTCGGAAGTCTTGATATCATTGTCAAACTTACAAGTCCCATCCGTTTCTCTTAACAGTTGACAGATTTTGGTCTGTCCAAGGTTGGTCTAATCAACAGCACTGATGATTTGTCTGGTCCAGCGGTCAGTGGGACATCCATGGTTGTGGATGATGAACCACAACTACCAATGTCCGAACATCAACGAGAAATGAGGAAGAAGCGTTCTGCTGTTGGGACACCTGACTATTTGGCGCCAGAAATTCTTTTGGGAACTGGACATGGTTTGGACAGCTTCCCGCTTTCTTTTTCTTTATTTGTATCTTTATATTTAAGATTAGGGAAAACTTTCTTGTCTGTTTAAAGCAGATATTTTCATAAATTATCTTGAAGGCAGCTTTGCCTTGAGCTTTCTTTGACCCACAGAAATATTTAAGATGCACACGAGAAGTATTTTGGTGTTGAAATTGGACCTCTGAGATATCACTAGTAATAATTGAGTAATGACATGCTTTAGTAACAGACAGCCATCTGTTCCTGTCTAAGTCTAAGTCATGTCATCAAATTTCTCTGAGCTCTTTGTGCATGACTAACAATTTCGTTGGCTGGATACTTTTTTCAGGCACCACTGCGGATTGGTGGTCTGTTGGTCTCCTTTTATTTGAAATGATAGTTGGCATTCCTCCGTTTAACGCAGAGCATCCTCAGGTTTGTTTCCTCTTTTAAATTTCACTGCCGTGAGTGGATGAATGTCTTTTGTATATTACTGCTTTCTTTTATCGTTAAAAAAAACTGGTTTGTCCTTTTTTTTCTCTCTTAAAGTGCCAAATTGCTTTTGAGCAAAAATATATAAATAACAATGCTAAGCCCATCAAGATCCATGCTTCAACTCTTTTTAATCCCTACCATTGTGTAAAATTGAATATTATGACATTTTGTCCATAGAGCATCCTTTCTTTCAGATGGGGTGAAACATCCCATCTTTTCTGATAAGTTTGGTCAGGTGAAATATATCCCCGACAAGTATCAACTCATCCATCTTTTCTCATTTGCCATTTGAACTTGACTTTTTTGGTTATGATCATCTCTCTGATTGCCGTACAGATAATCTTTGATAACATTCTCAATCGCAACATACCATGGCCAAGGGTTCCCGAAGACATGAGCTATGAAGCACATGACCTTATTGATAGGTATGGCAATTGTACCATAAGTTGGCACAACTTGTTGTCTTGGCTACAAATTCTATGGTCAATTTATCTTTTGTGATTTACAGTCAACAGATATTGGCTGATCAAACGCTATCACTTGAATAATTCTCTTCACTAATTGAATTTTGCATTTTAAATCTTTTTATTTGTGCTCCCTCATGTTCATTTGCTAAGTGCTTATCTGGTGAGCAAGCCAAGTTGCTAATGCTGTTGTTAGTGTCCAGATTATTGACAGAAGATCCTCATCAGAGACTAGGAGCTGGAGGTGCATCTGAGGTAACTTGATTGCCTGTTGATCTTTTTTACTTATTTGAAACATTTTTCTACATCTCGGGGTGTCTAGTTTCTGTCCTTAGAACATGCACTCATATTCTGGAACTTGCTATCCAGGTGAAGCAGCATGTATTCTTTAAAAATATCAACTGGGATACACTTGCTAGGCAGAAGGTTTGATTGCGCTCTTTCCAGAACTCCCAATAAAAGCTTCTTGACATACTTGCATTCATGCAATGGGGATAAATGATTTTTGTTTAATTGTTTAGGCTACATTTGTTCCAAGCTCTGAGAGTGCATTTGACACTAGTTACTTCACAAGCCGATATTCGTGGGGCCCCTCGCAAGACCGTGTCTATACCCCCAGTGAATCTGAGGATTCTAGTGATGCAGACAGCTTAAGTCGCAGCAGTACCGGTGAAAACAATCGCCATGATGAAGTGGTATCATATTTTTTTTAATCTTTTGATTATAATTACTCATCTGGCATGATAAGCTTAGCTCACGCTTGGATCATGCATGATCAGGTCGATGAGTGCGCGGGTCTTACCAAATTTGAGTCTGGCTCATCCGTCAATTACTCTTTCAGTAACTTCTCATTCAAGGTACTTTTCCTCTTCAAGACTTTCATCCATCCATGATCATGGTTTATCTGTTTTGTAGTAAAAGCATTCTGCTTCAGACCAAGATAGATAACATGTTGAGGGCCTTGTAATGTTGTTTAATCAAGTGTTTGGGTCATTAAGTTCAGGCTTACTAGGTGAAAAAAATTAAGCCTCGGTAACTAGAATAATTGATATATTTTATATGGCTTCAGGACAATATAAAACCTGTATTCATCCTGGATTTTGCATGATGCACTAATAAACCTGTATTCTTTCTTTTGGTTCTTAGAACTTGTCGCAGCTTGCATCAATCAACTACGATCTTCTGTCCAAAGGTTGGAAGGATGATCCGGGATCTAATCCTGGTTCTTGAACGTCCACCAATAGCTGGAGATTGTTTGCAAACATGATAACTGATGAACTTCAAGCGAAGCCTGACCAAGCATTCTTGTTTCTTCACCCTGTAAATGTACGCCATCATCCTCTCCGTCGTTGTCGGTGGTTGCGCCCATGGTGCTGCTTCTGTTGTTATTAGTAGTTGCAGTTACTGGATTTGCTCTTCCTTCTAAACTGAACTCAATTGGATTCTTATAGCACTCTCTCTTGTGAATACTTTTCTGGACGAAGTCGATAGCTGTTATCATCAGTTTCACCTTTAACCGTCGTCTATTAACCGGAAGCATACTCTTGTTCTTGCAGATGATAGAAGTCGGGAGCTGAAGCTACTCTGGGATGTGTGGGTAATCAAACAAATATGTGGCATCCTAATTTGCCCTAGAATCTATCCTCTATTGCTAAGAAGCTCTATTTCGTAATTGAAGTGAATGCCACCTTGTTGGATTTCCCAGTTTCATGTCCCCGTGTACCTTACTGGCGAGCCCTAGCACTTATTGGGACTTCAATTCAATGTCAGTGTGTAAATATCAGTTTTTTTTTAACTAGTAAATATCAGTTTTTGAAAATCCATATTATAGATAGGCCTGACATATCTGCTCGTTTCCGGGAGTTATAATGTCATAATGTTTTGGGAAAAGTCCACTTTCGTACCCTGTGGTATCGACCAAAATCACTTTAGTACCCTGTGATAAAAAATCGATCAATCGAGTCATACTTATTCCAATTAACATCAAAAAGGGCCTCGGGCAGCTGCCCGGAGCTGCCCGAACCTACCCGCCCGCTGCCTGGGCCACGTGGTCAGCCACGTCACCAATTTTGGTGACGTGGCGCCACGTCACCAATTCCTCCTCCTCCGATTTTCCTCCTCCCCTCCTCCTCCTCCTCCTCTGCCTCCTCCTCCTCCGCGTTCCTCCTCCTCCTTCTCCTCCCCTCCTCCTCCTCCTCCTCCTCCTCTCCTCCTCCTCCCCGCATCCCCCTCCTCCTCCTCCTCCTCCTCCGCCTCCTCCTCCTCCGCGTTCCTCCTCCTCCTCCTCCTCCCCTCCTCCTCCTCTCCTCCTCCTCCCCGCATCCCCCTCCTCCTCCCCGCGTCCTCCTCCTCCCCGCGTCCCCCTCCTCCTCCGCGTCCTCCTCCTCCTCCTCCTCCTCCTCCTCCGCGTCTCCCTCCTCCTCCTCTCCTCCTCCTCCCCACGTTGCCCTCCTCCTCCGCGTCCTCCTCCTCCCCGCTTCCCCCTCCCCCCGCGCCCCCCTCCTCCTCTCCTCCTCCTCCCCGCGTCCTCCTCCTCCTCCTCCCCGCGTCCCCTTCCTCCTCCTCCCCGCCTCCTCCTCCTCTTGGTGACATGGCGCCACGTCACCAAAATTGGTGACGTGGCTGACCACGTGGCCCGGGCAGCGGGCGGGTAGGTTCGGACAGCTCCGGGCAGCTGCCCGAGGCCCTTTTTGATGTTAATTGGAATAAGTATGACTCGATTGATCGGTTTTTTACCACAGGGTACTAAAGTGATTTTGGTCGATACCATAGGGTACGAAAGTGGACTTTTCCCTAATGTTTTTAATCGATTCTTAGGCCATAAATTGACAGATTAAGGTACATCTGGACGTTGAGTGCATTATTGGATTGTTTCACTAAGCTTTCTCAACGAGTTTGTAGTTGCATTCATAACAATTCAACTTGATTGAGAATCTCACTAAATTAAAGTAATTCGTCACTATTAATTAGAATTTTCATATCGTGTCAATTTTGATAGAGTCCAAATACAAATGAATTTAGAAGATACATGCCTTTTGCCAATTTTCGGTATATTATAGTTGGTCGTCTTAAATTTTTAGAATGAAAGTGGAATTGTTAGTGATTATACTTGCATTTTACCCCAAATTAAACTTTCACCCTTTACCGCGTAATTTACAAACCGACGATAATAGCTGCTAATAATAGAGGTGCATAAAACAAATTCCATTAATATAAATGTCCAATTCAATCACGTAGATGTCCCATTAATACATGAATCTTATCTGGTCTTTAACATACAATTATGGTCTTGAAAGATAAAACCAACATAAACAGAAGAAAGTAGAAGAAAGAGCAATAGAGTATCTGTAATTAGGACAAGAGGAGAGAGTCAGTCACTTCCTCTCGTTCTTGGAGTAGAATCTGAGAACAAGGTAGAAGAAGAGCCTGTAAAGGACACCCCATGCAAGCAATATGGCAACGTCGTACCAGAGGTTGTCCAATGTGATGTCCAGCGACGACAGGATGTCCTCCCCGATCAACGGGCAGTTCACCTGATCGTATCGCGGGATGGTGTCGTTTCGCAGCTTGCTGAACTTGGGCTGCCCTATCGGACCCGGCGAGAGCTCCGCGAAGCTCCCGACGTAGCACTTGGAGCCTTTGAACTCGTTGCTGAGCATTGCCTCGAAAGGGTACTTTATCGCGGAGATGTAGTGGAGCCACCTCCAGTAGATGGGGATCTGCGTGCGCTTCAGGAAGAAGCCGCACATGAGGAAGAAGAAGGCGGTGGTGGCAATCACCACCGCGTACCCCGTGATGAAGCTCGGGACCACCGCGCTGACTAGCATCACGTACGCGTTGGTTGTGATGAGGGCCGCGTAGAGGATGATCCAGAAGTTGAGCAGGCTGCACTGGAGGTGGAGCAAGTACTTGGTGATCACGGCGAATGTGAAGCCCTGGATCGCGAAGAACGGGAGGTAGACGATGAGGGAGGAGACGACGTAGGAGGAAGCGCGGTAGGCATTGTGCGAGGTCTCCCGGATGAAGATGAACCTCTCCTGGATGAACGTTGGGACGGCGTCGTTGGAGGAGAAGAAGACGAGGCAGACCGCGAAGATGTAGAAGTTGAGGATGCGGCTGACATTCTTGAACGTTGGATCCTCGAGGTTCTTGAAGAGGGAGGACAGGATGAGGGCCATGACGGCTAGGACGATCTCTCTGGAGAGGAAGAGCTCGGGGGTGCGAATCACGTTGAGGGCGGTCCGCCACGAGAGGATGGCCACCTCACGGATCCAGGGGTTGGCGAACTTAGTCCCGTGGTGTGGCTCATCGAGCACGGGCTCGTCCAAATCCAATTCTTCATAAGAAGAATTGGCAGCGTACGATGAGTCTATTGAAGGGCTGAAAGCAGGTGTTTTCGGGCGGGAAGGGGCCGGTTGTTGGGGAGTAGGGTATGAGTGGCTTTTCGAGGCACCAGGCCTCACCGGAGTCCAAGAAGGTGCGCGGCGAGGAGTCCCTTTGACGCCATGGTAGACCCAAACAGAGAAGTCCTTGTAGAAATGGGACGCCAAACGAGGATGGTAGGCGCTATTCATGTGCATTGGCGTAGGCGCAGTTCTGCTTCTCCGCTCCAGGGAGTTGTCGAATTGCTCCTCCTCGTCATCATCAACATCGGACGTGCCAGTTCCCCCGCGAGGCGTCATGTTACTGCCCGAAAATGCTTGGCTCCAGAGGTTGATCGCCTGCTTGGATTTAGGCGTCCTCCCATAAGGAGTCTTCGGTGTTTTGGGGGTCTTGGGGACTGGAGTTCTTGCCACTTGATCTGGTTTGCTACCGTCTCTCTGGTACAAAACCAATGGATCAAGTCCCACGGTGGAATCATCGTACTCCTTGATCACATCGAGGAGATACTCGAGGCTGTTTTCGCCTTCCGGAACCGGCCTTCCGAATCCGGTGAGATGGTTAGGGAGAGCAGCCGGACTCCCCATGTATATCAGCCTTCCCCTGTGAAAATTGCAGATTCAGAACAGTTAAAAAGTCGCGATTTCTTATCGGACTCTGACCGATGAATTTCGAGATGGTCAAGTTGCAATGTACCTTGCAAGAATTGTGATCCTGTCCAGGAGCATCTGGATCCTGTAAGAAGGCTGGTGGATGGTCATCAAGACGATGCTTCCTCCTTTGGCTATGTCCTTTACCTTCTCCACGACGCTGTAAGCGCTGGTAGAATCGAGACCTGAAGTTGGCTCGTCGAGGAACAGGAGTGCTGGCTTGTGAATTATGTCTATTCCTATGGAGACCCTCCTCCTTTCTCCTCCCGAGACCCCTCTTCTTCCCTCGTCTCCGATGTAAGTATGCGTCGCACTCTGCAGGATCGATCATATCGTTATAGTCTGCAGGTTGATGCCCATGTTTTACATGACTATTCTTGCTTTTCTCCGGGATACTATGTATTTTCAAGGCTCAAACTCGAGACATCTAATTAAACCAACTAGTAATATATCTGTGTTATTAAGCGAGGAGCAGGGGACACATCAAGTAGGATAATATACCGTCAAGCCCAGTTGGGCAAGGAGCTCGTTAACTCTCTTTCTCTTATCGTCCCCGGCTATGGAAGGAGGAAGCCGGACTTGAGCCGCAAACATGAAGGTCTCGTAGACAGTTAGCATGGGGAAGAGTTGGTCATCTTGCATCACATAAGACGAGATCATCTTCATATAGCTTGTAGTCACCTGCACATCCACAATTCAGCAGTTTCTGCAACACACATGGCAAAAGGCTTCGATAATGAACACACGCATGTACCAGTTTCCCGTCGATCCGAACAGATCCCTCGAGGCTCCCCTGCGCAATCCGTCCAGCCAACGCGTCGAGGAACGTGGACTTGCCTGCGCCACTAGGCCCCATGATCGCCATGATCTCGCCCTTGGAAGCCTGTCCAGATATGTCATCCAAGAGATACGCCTCCTTGTTGATCCAGACACCATCTCTCTTCTGCTTCTTGATGACACTGTAGGAGAGGTTCCTAAACTCGAGTCCGCGCCCCGGAACCATCTTCCGGGACTCCTGAGTTGCCAAGCCCCTCTTAGCAGCTGCTGTTTTGTCCATGTCAAGCAAGGTCTCCAGGCTCCTGTTCGCATCGGCCCGTGCCATATGCCTCGCCATCCTAACGAACACCGGAAAGCGCTAGCTTCTCGACCTGGTTCAGTATTAACCAGTGATCACTTCACTTAAGAATCCAAGAGGGTTTCTTGGAGTATAAGAAGGGGAGAGAGGTGGCTGTCTAGAGCAGACAAGACCAAAAAAATTAGTGTTAAACTCAAAGACAAGGAGCTGGACTATTGTGCAGGCTACTAACATTTACTTGTTGTCTTTCTCTCCTTCCATTGGATTTGTCACTAATGTGCTTTGGTAACGTCGTTTAATTGATGGAGGGAGATACGCGACAGTGCGTCTCTAAACGATATATTCGTTGATTTTGTCGTTGCACATCCAATACTAGCTTATTGCAGCTGTAAAGTCAACAAAAAAAAAATCGAAATCACATGATATCGAGACATGGCCGACTACAAAAGACAATAAATCTCTATCTATCTGTCATGCAATTAGACTCGAAATGTCATTCCCAAGTTGTAAAGTCATACAAGTTTGTACTTTAGTACCACAACACAAATGTAATAACAGATTGCTAGTAATGTCTACTAATATAGAAATGTCACTAAACAAATCATAAGGAGGTTAATTTGTTGCACTTGTATGACATCTGCAATATGCAGAACTATGTAAAAAGAACACCATTAAAGGGAGTTGGTCTGGTAGGTAAGAAACTCGGATTCCTTTTAGGGACGTTTTGATCATGAGAGAATTCGAATCGGAATTAATAGTTAAACTAGTAATTACAAAATCAACAAGGCATGTCGTTATCAGTTATCACCACCTGTAACTGCATCCTCTAATATTTTCAGCGAGACTCATTGGATTCTGAGTGGACTTTCAGGCTCAAGTATGTGGGATCTCAAGCCCAGTTCTTCTTTATTACCAAATGCATGGGCTTATTAGTGGGCTTTCTGACCCAGATGCATGGGCTTTCTATCCCAGACACGTGGGCTTTCTTGGGCCCAATTATTATTTACAACTCGGACCTCGTTAAGCTATAACAACGTCCTCATCAGTTCTCGCTGGTAGCCAAAGTTTTACTTATAGTTTTTGCAACATATTACTCTGGATAATAACAATATTATTTTATTTTTTTAAAGTGGAATATTATATATTGATTATACCAAGAAGAATACATACCAATCCAAAAACTTATCCGGCTACGGTATGTTTTGTTGAACCAAAAATGAAAAATGAAAAAATAAATCAACTTGGTAAACGATAAAATGCTTAACTGAATATATCCTCATCATCACAAGCTTTACATGGTGATCTCGTTTCGTGTCAAATCTCATATCAAGAAAGTGTATCCCAATTTTTTAAAATACCAGAAACAGCGTCTCCCCATCCATTCCAACTAATTATGCCTTCGTAATTCCGAAAAATATGCACCACAATCTTAAATAAGGCGCATTTCCAAATAATATTTTCTCCAGGGACATACGATAATTATAATAGATTGCCTATCTTGTACAGGTATTTCAATTTTCAAAATTTAATAGTGCAGGCTTTTTCCAGCACTTATCTAGGGAAACAGTTGTAGAAGGAGCAAACTGCTCAACTGACACTAAAATTAGATAACCCACACAAGGAATTGTTCAAAAATAATTAAAACCCAGAGGAAATAAATCCAAAAAAATAGAAAATTATCCAACCAATTAATTCCTATATAAATACATATAACCCAAATCTCCAAATCTACCTTCTTCCTAAACAAAGTAGAGAATTCTGAGAGGTTACAAAATTACAAGCAAGCAAAGTATTTATTAAGATTCCAATAATCATTTTTTTCTTCTCTCTCGACATGGAACACAAGTGGATCCTAGGATGTCTCCTTTTGGTGGTTCTGGTCGGGAGCTGTTCCGGTGACGTGTCCCAGTTGCTCAATGAAGGCCAGGGCTTGACGAGCCAGGTCGGCTCGATGGTGCAGGACAGCGGGACCGGGTCCGGCGGGCAGCCGGAGTGCCTGACGAAGTTGCTACCATGCAAGGCATACCTCAAATCAACGTCCCCGCCGGCGACTTGCTGCGTTCCGTTGAAGGCGATGATCGCCAACGACGGGCAGTGCCTGTGCTCCATCGTGAACAACGACGCTCTGATGAAGCAGTTTAATACTACTAAGGAGGAGGCCATCGCCATGGCTAAGGCCTGTGGTGCCAATCCTGATATGTCCATTTGCAAAGCTGGTACGTATTATTCTTCTTTCTTTCTTCTTTTTCTTTTTTTTTGCATTTTTTTTCCGATTCCAAAAGTTATAACCAAAAGTAAAAAATGGTAAATCAGAAATCTAATAATCAAATCCCGTGAAAATGGGAAAATCTGAAAAGGAAAGAAACCAAGACACAATATAGCATTTGCAAATTGAAAACATAATAAGTTTGAATATGAGATCAATGAGATTAAACTCTGAGATCAGCAATGCAGATCTAGCCACTTCTTGTCCTCGTCACGACACGAGAGCGAGAAATGGTTAGATCTGTGCAATCACTAATTTCTGATTTCATAAGATTTATCTTATGTTGTAAATATTGACGGATCTACATTGTTTAATCCTATAATTTGTTGTAATATACTAATGTGACAAGAAATCCTGGTTGGTTGTTGTCAATTTTGGCTTTTGATTGTCTACCTTTTGATTTATGGGTCATTATTTTTTATTTATTAAATTTACTGTCACTGAATGGTGAATAATATGAAGAGCAATATCTGTTTATTTAATTATTTGATGTCTTTTCTTAGGTGGATCGCCAACAAGCTCGCCGACGCCTCCCGCCTCAAATAATACCGGCGGTCAGTATCTCAACAACCCATCTTATTAACATTCAGCTAGAAATGTCTTTTTTTTTAGTATATATAGATATTGATCAAGTATGTGTATATATATGTGCATTTATCTAGTTGACAAAAAAATAATTCTTATACCATACTGAATTTCATGGTATCGTTTGGCGAGATTACTTAATAATGTTTTATCAATGTAGGTTCATCTGCCAACAATTCAACAAAAAGTGGAGTAGCCGATGGACTTTCTCCCTCTGCGAGCTTCGGTCTCGTTGTCTCGTCGGTGGCGGCGATGCTCTTTGCGTCCTACTAAATAAATAATTGATCTCTTCGAGATCAAAGAGATTTATTTGTTGGAGGATCCTTAATTTGTTTTCCATGCCAAGTCAAAACCCTTTGTTTTGCGTACTTTGCGCTGCTAAATAATTTTCGTGAATTTCAGAGTGTTTTGGATTTTTTTTGGGTTAATTAATTTAGTTTTATGGTTCTTTGTTGGAATTTGAGGAAGTTTTCTTGCTGCCTTTTATATTTGTAGATCGTTTGACCAATAGAGTAATCAAATTTTCTGTTGGCAAATACATTTCTAGTTTGTTATTTTCAAATTCTTAAACGAGCGAGAGAAACTTTAGGTCTTACGCGATTGCACTAGTCACCATACTAGTAGTACCTAGGCGTTATAAAAAACGATACTAGTCAAGATATTTGAGACTAGAACCTTATAATTCGTCTTTCAATTTGGATTAATTCACATGATAAATTTGGTGAGAAGTTTGCAAATTTTATTAATTTTATAAATCTTAATATTAATACTGATTATCCTTTCAAATATAGTGTAATCCTTTAGTTACCCAAAATTAAATCCTGTCGATGATTATTGTACATATAAAAAAATTGATGATAAATATTAATATAAGTTGGTTAGTAGCATTTTTTTTGTTGGAATTGGAGGAGCAAATGCCCCTATATATTAGGAAAACTGGCCAAATAGATCCTACTTAGTGGAAGATCCTCTCTCGGCCTCTTGTAAGATTGTGACCGCCGGCCTCGTCAAAACCCTACCACGAAAAAACTCGGTGAGAGAAACCCGTGGTAGGGAAAGAGTACCTCGAGAGGGAAAATCCTCTCTTGACGTTTGATTTATCGCAAAATTTGACCTTGCATCGTCACTATCTAGAACACTACGGATAAAAGCACCATCACCAATATCAACTAACAATAAACTAGGTCTCATAAACAATCAAACCCAAAGGCGATTCAAAATCAAGGTTAGCCAGATGATCCGCACATTGATTAGCTTCCCGATAAGCATGCACCACCTGAAGTTCTCGTTCCCACTGAAGCTCTTGCTGAATCTTGAAAAGGATGGGGTTCGAAGTGTCCCTACTTTGGTGAAGCTTGGAGATCGCGTCCACCACCAATTTAGAATCCACCTCCAAGATCAGTTTCCTGACCCCGAGCTCTCGCGCCAAGACAAGACCATGATAGGTACCCCACAACTCAGCATTGACCGAGTTGCATTTTTTAAGATTACACGCGAATCCCCCCAACCAGCTGCCATCCCGTGCTCAAAAAATGCCACCTACAGCCGCCAACCCAGTAGATGATCTCATAGCCCCATCAGTATTCAGCTTGATCCAACCCGTTGAGGAGCATTCCCAGCCGATCATGCAGTCCACCCGTTGGGGTCTCGGGTTCATTTTTCGATTCACCTCCCAAGCTACCTCAATATCCTCACATCTGTGAACAATGGCAAAGCACTGATCAGTGGGACGTTTCTCACCTTCGTTCCAAACACAATTATTCCGCCATTTCCAAAACTCGTTAACGGCAGTGATGAACACATTCTTCCATCTACGGGAACCAGAAAAATTGGCTGCGATCCAGTCAGTTAAATTAAGGTGAAAAAAATTGCCATTGGAAAATCCTTCCATGTTTAATAACTTCGACCAACAAGCTAAAATCTTGCTGCAATCCCGAAGTGCGTGTAGCACCATCTCTTCTTCTCCTCGGAAGCATGGGCATGTGGCGACTTGGGCCATATGGTGGTGGCGCCTCACAGTATTAGTAAGAAGTCTTCTGTGCCCAGCAAGCCAGACCACCCTCATCAAACGTTGAGGGCCACTCCATTTCCATAAACTCTTCTAGAAAAGTGGCCTCTCTCATCATCTAACCCATGAATTAGAACATAGGCAGATTTGGTCGTGAATTGTCTGTCATGTGTCCTCCCCCAACTTGCAATACGAAGAATAACATTCGCATGGAGGTATTGTTCAAAAGAACTCCAGATCCAATTTCCATTTTCGTCCACCAGATCACCACACGGGTGTCCAGGCAGTCACTATGCAGCAGTTGCAAACAGAAGTTCACCAGAGGTTCTCCAGCATCCATCCATCGGTCAGTCCAAAAATGGGCTTCCCTCCCATCCCTTAAATCTCATTGGGCTCCTTGAAGAAGCAGCGGCCACAGTGCCACTAGAGTTTTCCAAAGAGGAAACTTTTCTTCTTACTGGACACCTCAGGAATAACTGTGTCCTACTTGACATATTTGTTCCAGATAACCTGCGACCAAAGGGACGATCTGTAATTGATTAACTGCCAAGCTAGCTTCATTAACAGAGCGGTATTCTGATCTCTCAAGCTCTTGAAGCCAAGGCCCCCGAATTCCTTGGGAGAGCAAACAACATCCCAGGCAATAAGGAGGGGCTTCTTATTCGCTTCCGAGGAGCCCCACAGGAACCCGCGTTGAAGTTTCTCGATCTCTTCACACAAGCCCACCGATAACTTTGTAGTCTGCATAGCATAAGTTGGCAAAGCACTTATGACAGCTTGCGACAAAGTAGCCCGACCTACAAAAGATAACTTATCCACACACCAACCCTTTAGTCTCGCATAAACCTATGAAATAGTAGGTATTTCGGGTGACTCTATCATGAAGTAGAGGCATGCCCAAGTACATCCCCAGATTCTTAGTCAAGGTCACCTCGAGGGTCCTCACTAGTTCACGACCCAATGAGGCGGAGACATTCTTTGAAACATAGAGCTTGGTTTTAGATTTGTTAACTTGTTGACCAGAGAAATTGTAGAAATCATCTAAAACCCGATTCATTTACACCGCCTGGGAGGTACTAGCTTCTACAAAGAGGAACAAATCGTCAGCAAAAAATAAGTGAGAGATGGCAGGGCCCTTTTGAGAGATACAGAAGGGCTTCCAAGCCCCATGTTGAACATTGGCAGAGATCATGTGACCAAGCCTCTCCAAACAGAGGATGAAGAGGTAAGGGAAGAGGGGATCTCCTTGTCTAACCCCCCTCGTCGGTTTGAACTTTGTCGTAGCCTCTCCATTCCACAGAATTTGCATCTCAGCTGTAGACACACAACAAAGAATCAGATTAATAACAATGGAAGGAAGGTTAAGGAACTCCAACGTTTCCTTGATGAAGCTCCAGCTGATTCTATCGTAGGTCTTAGTCAGATCTAGGGGTGAGCAAACAAACCGAAAACCGTCAAACCGGACCAATCCGGACCAAAAAAACCGGACCAAACCAGACCAAATGCAAAAACGATCCGGTCCGGTTTGTAAAAATACCCAAAATCCGGTTCCCGGTCCGGTCCGGTCCGGTTTGGTCCGGTCCAAAACCCAGTTTTTGTTCAGTTTTTGGTAATTCGGTCCGGTTTTTGGTCGGACCGGACCGCACCTGGACCGGATCAGAGTAGTTACGGTCCGGTCCAGTTTGCAATATCCCTAAAATTCCAGTTCCGGTCTGGTCCGGTTTTTTCCGGTTCGATCCGGTTCGGTTGACTTGCTCACCCCTAGTCAGATCTACTTTAAGCGCTATGATTCCTTTCCCAGTCCAGCGATTCTTCATAGTGTGGATAGCTTCTTGAGCAATAATAACATTCCCGGCAATGCAACGACCCGGGACAAAGCTGTTCTGGTGCTGGATAACCCAAAAAGCATGAATTCTTGGAATCGGCCGGCCACAATCTTTGTAATAAGTTGGTTAGTAGCATTGCCTCTGCGTCTAAGTATGTGTTCAACCTTTTGGGCCTGAAAGCCCACCAGGATCCCACGAAACCGGGCATGAGAACCCAACAGGAAACCCTGGCTGAAGCCCCCGGGTCAGGGACTTAAAGCCAACCAAGGAGCCCACCCATCTGGGCCAGAAAGCCCACTAAGGAGCCTAAACAGAAGTCCCAAACAAGTGGGCCTTAAAGCCAACTTATCTGGGCTAGAAAGCCCACAATATAGCCATCACTTATGGGCCTGAGAGCCCAATGGCCTTTTCAACTTCTTGGTCCATTACTAAGCTGAGACTCGCTGGAGTGGTGGTGGTCGGGTCCTAGTGCCGCCCTTTCGTAGTTCTGGTGGTGGTCCGGGCGAGCCGGCATTTACTGACCAAACCAACTCGGGCCATTTGGATCAAACAACACTGATTGGTTGAGTAGGATATGTAGATTAACTTCTCTCCAAGAGGATTGAACTCTCTCACGTCCTCCGTAGCTATAAGGTTTGTTGTATTCAAATTTCCAATTTTATAAAAGTATGTGATGTTTTACTCTTCAATATATATATATATATATATATATATATATGAGTGGGGTTGGAAACAAGTTCTCATTGGATATATACCTGCTTAATGGAGTTAAATAAAGTTCGATTATTTTTGGAAAATGACTCTAAATATTGAAAAGAACAATGACCATTGCTAAGTTGGCATAAACTCTCCATACTACTCTGGGGAGGAGGCAAGGAAAAAACCGAGACTTCGATAAAAACTAGGGCTGTACATCTCTTTACATGGAAAGACACCAACTACGGTAAAAGAATCAAAGAATGACGAACACCACACCCAGAGGAAAAGAGAATAAGAGGCAAACAGAAGACTGCAGGGAGGCTGTCAAAGAATGAATTTAATTGGCATTAAGTGCATATATATAGAGAAACTACACTACGGCAGATCGTACAATCAGTGGAGAACTTGACATCCCCGCATGAATCGCCTTCAAAAGTGCCACAAAGTTCACTAAGTTATCTTCTGAATACCACTTGAGCTTCCATGTTAGAGGGCCTGAAGCTGCAGGTATAGACGGAGCTTCGCTTTCTCTCCTTCGTGTTCTTTCTTTCCGGGCTGCGGATGATGAAGAGGACCTAACAGCAGTACGTTCGATAGCCAAGGTTACACAGCGACTCTTTGCATCAATGACCTGAAAGTAACATATCACGGTTTGTATAGAATTCTTAATGAAACCAGCTCAAAGATGACGAGCTTCTATCGAACAGTATGAGAACTTGAGATAATTGGTTTGTGAAATTTCGCCCAAAAGATTAAGAGCCCTACAGTTGTTGTTAGCAAAGATTAAAACATGCATTTCATAACCTTCATATTAATCCCCATCGGGAACAAAATTCAATGCAATGGGGATGCAGAAATGTGTAAGTCAACATAAAGGAGGATTGCAACATAAAAGGATGGATAGTGCAAGAACAAGCAATAAGATCCACCAAAACAGGCACCGCAAGCTGCAGTTTATGCGAGCATCACAGAGCCTGTCTTTCAAGGCCACACTAATCACGACAATAAGATATCTCCTTGCCTAAAAACTATCTGCCAACATGACACTAACAATTAGGAACACAAAAGTTACCAATTCAGTTATGCCACCAATAGAGCAATGCGAATCAGGAGACAAGTAGTTCCGCGAAGATGAAGTCAAGGAAGAGCTAAATTGCTTGAAATCTTCCAGGCAAACAACCACATTTCCACCAGCGATGAAGAGCGATCGTGAAAGCCATGATCCCTCTGTCAAAACCAACAAACATTTGCCTCAACATGTAAAACCAACCCAAGCATGTACGTCCTCCATGTGATGTCCACAATATTGGCTGCTTTTGTCCATGCTTGGGTTTCTAAGAAAAGAAAACACATGTAGTTGCAGCTTGTAGCTTTTTCTTCTCCTATTTGTTATTGATCTTTTTGCAGAAATAGAAAAATGCACGCTCTCTTATTCTTTTGCAATCCATACCATCTACCAAATAGGATAGAATAGCATCAATTATCCAGCAGAAACATCATCCTGAGTTTACACCATGGTAGAAGAATAGCTACTTGAAGCAATTATTTTTTCCATTTTCTAGATGATCAAAGATTCCCAATATCCCAGGTAACCTAGGATCTAGTCATGCCACTGCTCTGGGACTGGTAACCTTGGTAACTATTAGAATAACCTCCACTATGGTAACCATTCCGTTGCCGGTGGCAGGCTCATATTTTGCAAGCAAAGCAAAACTGTTTAGCTATGCTATGTCCTAAGGGTACTAAGGTGTAGTCCGATAATTTGAAGTTTTATGGCAAGCATGCCGCAACAACGCTGTTCTTTTCACAATTGTTTCTCGCAGAATAAAAAATGTTCAAGAAGCAGTATGCTGTCACTGTCTGTCATAAAAAGGTACCAACCAAATAATAATGGTATATACACAAGCACAATATTGTTTAAAAGCGCACTGTAAGCACAGCATAGCTCCTTTCTTTTCTTCAATGCAGCTCTTTTTCTTATCATTGTCTGTTTTATGAAAAATTTAGACAGATTTCAGGCAGACAGGAAGCATCATACCTCTGAACTCCTTGTGGGAAAACAGCACTACAGAATATTGGAAGATGCTCATCTTTGATCCTCCACATATTTCCTTCTCAAACAACTGAACCTGAACCTGCTCCAAACTGCCATATAAATTCCAAAACCCTTTCCATCATATAACAAAGAAAAATAATTCCTGCTCATAAAATTAATCAACGAAATAGGTCATATACTAGGAGAAGCAAATTAGCTTCACAGAGATTAAAGGGGTGCTAGTAACCTTTTCAATGGATGAGTCTTTCTTGAAGTACATGGATCCAATACTTGCAAGATAGAAAGTAACTCCCTTGCTTTCTTGACACTCCCAGTTCGAAACAGGTAAGTGGTTCCCTTTTCAATGGAAACCCTGTGCCACACTAGATGGCTAAATTAGGAAATTATAGGTCTCGAAAGAAACATTCAGCACGGAAATAACTAACCTAATGACTTGCAGCCCAAAACCCACTAAAACCTCTCTGACATCCTCAATTCTGTGCCAATTCAGCAAACTCAACTGTCCTGCATTGAATAATTGCAATTTTTTGTAACCATAAGTTGATCAATCAGATTGATAGAGTTCCCAATTATAGACACTAGGAAAGCAATAAATGGAAATTGAGTTGGCCTTAGAGATCTCTACACTAACCTGACCCGTCAAATGCTATACCAATGAGTAGCACATACAACTTGTTTTGACTGCTCACCAGTATTGCAACTTCTCTGCAAGCAAGAAGATAGAACATGATATCTAAAGCTTTGATAAATGCTAACCCCCTCATAGCTAGCAGCACTGTACAGATTGCTTTCTTCCTCTAAGAAACAAACATACATATCCAGCACAGAAAGAAAAATGACTTTACGAGATGGTAAAACTCATTTCACCTAACTTTAGATTCTTATGCAAACCAAGAATGTTGCTTCAGATAATAAAATCCAAAATCTGATTTATATGCCCGCAACATGTATGTGAGCTCCGCAGTGGAAATCAGTGATAAGTTGTCAACCAAAACAGCAGAAAGTCCTACCACAGAAAAGAGACTATTCCCTTAGTATACAGCTCTATAGAGGGAACCTTGCTCAAATTGCAGAATTAAGAGAGTAATCATGCAGTGCCTAGAAAATGTTTGCCTTATAGTATGATTCCTCTCTTGCTTCTAGCAAGTACAGAGTTTTACCTTTCTTTGGATAGCGATCGTGGCTCCAGAACACAATCACAGCAAACACAATGCTTGCAAGTTTCCTCGGAAGTAGGATCTCCAATATGTTCTTTAAAATATTCCTCGATAAACTCATCCGAGACAAATTTACCATCTGGTGATGCGGTTGCACTTGACAAGAACTGCTTCCTATCAGACCCACTTTCACTACTGACAGGATTGCCACAAGAATCCGCTGATCTTACTACACTTTTACTCGCATCATTTGGCAGTGAGATAAATCTTCTCCTTGGTTTTCTCTTGCTTTCAACCAAATCAGGCTCACTTTCCACTTCCTTGTGCAGGGAAGCGGCAGGAAACGCAGAATGATTTGAAATTGATCTTTCTAGTGTATAAGACATTTCTTCAGAATTTGAAGTCGACAAGACATCATCTTCCCTTACTCTACCAGTTACATGGCCTCTAAACCCAGAATCCAGGCACTCACCATTTTGATGCCAACCATCCCCATACATCAATTGATCAACTTTGTGCACATCATATTCATCTTCGTTTGACGTTGTATTACTATCAGATGATAAAACGGAAAACGAATCTGCAGATAACTGAAGAGATTCTTCCACTAAGTTATGCCGGCGTTGCAAGATGTCCTCCTGATAATGTGGAGGAGACCCAGGGTAAGCTTGGGAAGAATGAGACTCGCTTATATAATCTGTAGAAACCAGTGGGGTATCACAGCCTTGAGAAAAGGTCCCACATTCTTCACGAGGAATGGAAAGATCTACTTTCTCCTCTGCACTACTGAAGCCTTCATGTGATGGAGATCTGTGAAATTTCTGTTCTGAGGTAGTTCCCTCCTTCCATATTTCAGAAACCCCACCAGATCGAATGGTTGAAGCATCAGAGAGATACTTCTTAGATTCCAGAAGATTATTAGTAGTCTGGTTGACCAAAGCAAGAGAATTTTCAGTGTGCTGTGAGCTTTCACCCAAAGCAACATGTTTTGGATTCTCCATAACATGATGCAGGGTAGGCCCTGAATATGAAGTATCAACCACATTCTCACATTCAGGGTCCATCCACTTCTTAACCTCTCGCAACCAAAGGACCGAGCGTTCTTTTTTCATGAGCTCAACTGTGCTGATCAACTCAGTGATTTCAGCTTTATCCTCTGATGACAATTGTTCCTGTCTGGTTTGATTCTCATTATCACATGAAACAGACTCTTGGTCGGAAGAAACTGACGTGCTATCGTCACTACTCTCAATTGAAGCAAGACGATATTTTTTTCTCTGAAAATCACAAAACCGTGCTATATTAGAGGCTTTAAATGGCATTAATAAATAATTAGATCAGAAGAAGTGAAAATTTCTATATTATTTAGGGTATGGCACAATGTGATGAAGGACTTTTCGCTTAATTTTTCTATGTTGTCCGAGTCAAAAAGGCATTCAATGCTTGTTATCCCTGTTAATTGCTTGCATCCATAAAATCAGGGCTATGTAGTAGATTGCTGTTTATTGGTGGATTCAAGAAGATAATGAAACAATCTAACACATGAAACAAGGTCAACAATAAAGTCAATTTTGCTAAAAAAAACAATGCATCGAACAAGCAAAAGCCAAGTGCAACATCTCATATGCGCGACAAATGACATACCCTATTCTGTGCTATTGTACCCAGGCCCTCCGCACCATCTTTTGCAGGAAAGTAGAATCCAAAGCTGGCTGGAAGCTTCTGTCTGCTTGAGATGATGATTTGTCTCTTCCAAAATTCTCTTGTGCTGATCACTTTATCATCTAATTTCAACTAAACAGCCATGCAAAACAATGTAGTCAGCTTGTAGAATTCCCTTCCTAGGTAGTCAATCTCGGATAGCGCCGCGTAGCGGCGACCCCCCTTAAAATGCTATAGCGGGATAGCCGCTATTGCAAAGTCTAAGAATCAGGGTAAAAAAACATACAAAAATAGAAAAATAAACAAAGATAAAGAGACCATCATACTTAATAGTTCTAATCTAAAAGCAATCAAAGAAACTTTTGGGTCACTTATATAGGTAGAAAATGATCTATTTTCCCTCAAAAAGTAAAAGACAAAAAAAAAGCAGAGGCAATTAAGGAATTTACGTCTGATATTGCATATAGCGCCCGCTATGGCCGCTTTTTGTCCGCTATAGCGGCCGCTACTGGCGATAGCGCTTAACGGGAATATAGCGTAGCGGGAGGTATGCTATTTCCGCTATAGCGCGTTATTGACTACCTAGTTCCCTTCTATGTAAAAATAAGCTAAGTAAAACTAAAAAAAATGAAAACTAAATTAGCAATTCCAGATCAAACATGTTCCAACCCAACAAATTAAAAAATCATCCCTAGTCAGTTCCAAGGGACATCACTTACCACTTCTGGATGAGCAAAATAGCTGAATAACTGTGCTCGATACCATCGAGCGCAGCACAGCGGGTTCCCCTCTAACCACAGATTTTGTAGAAACGGGAGGCCCGAAATATACTCCATCTCAGAAAAATTGGATATTATGTTGTATGAAACATCAAGGGCTTCAAGTGACTTTAAGTTCTCAAGCCCATGTAATGAGCTTAGAGCATTATTCCTCACGACAAGTTTAACAAGATTAAACGAGACCTGCAAGTTCAACAGCATTTGTGAATAGATAGTTAGATACAGGGGCATTTCCCTCAAACGTAAACTTTTTCTTAGAAGAAAGAATATCGGTTTGGATTCATTAATCAATGCGCATTTCTTAAAAAGAAAGATGACTAGTTCCGATGCTTTAAAAACTTGGAATGACAGCTTCCAAAGTTCTTTGAACGTAACTCTCAACCACAACCTCATAACACCAGTGTCCGCGATACACTTCCTCAAGCAATACACATTACATTATTTTCTTCACCTCAAACACTAGAAAAAATCATGTTCCCGACCATACAATTTCAAGTCTCTTCATACAAACCAACACACCAACTCAGCATTTTTTTCAACCACAAAATTGCTCCGCTAAAAGCACCACCCCTCCAGCTATCAAGCAAAAGAGCTTAACAACTAGTGATGATGGCCTTAGGCACAAGCACCAAAATACTCAATACTGGTACTTCTTCAACACTTTTCTCTAACAACAACCCACTAACATACATCAAACGCACAGCAACTCAAAGAATACTCGTACCTCACTCAAAGGCGAGACAGTTCTCAGATGATTGAACCCGAGGTCGAGGTTCTTCAACTTGGTACACTTGCGCAGGTTATCCACCTTAGCAAAACGATTACGGCTCAAGTCGAGAGTCTCAATAGCGGGAAGGAGCTGTAAGGACTCGTCCATCAAAACCAAGCGGTTGCATGCGCAGGATACAAATGACAAACGGTGCCATTGCGGAGAGTTCTTTATCTCAACAATCCTACTCGCAAACACATGCCGTAGCGCATCCTAAATTCAACAAAAGAACAAAAAAAGAAAATCAGAATTAACCAGCAAACAGTTACCACTTAACTGCTAGTAAAAATACTTTCCGGCGCTTGTTTATACACGGAAAACATTTAAACGGAGGCTCAATCTATTAAACCGATGATATTATCGATCGCGACAACGATAATTAAATAAAATAAAAAAAAAGGAGAAAAAGAGAGGAAGAAGCGCTCACGGTGGAATTGAGACAGGTGATCTTCTCCAGCGTGTACCGTAGCTCCAGCAATCCCTTGGCGGCCGACGTGGAAAGGTCGCAGCCGCGGAGCTCGAGGATGCGGAGGCGCGCGAAGGGGAGCAAGGAGAGCGGGGTGGGGTCGCGGGCCAGGTGGGGGAGCACGGAGACGACCTTGAGGGAGGTTAGGAGCCGGAGGATCCTGCGGAGCTGCTCGAGCGCGCGGTGGTCGCCGAGGTTGGAAACGTAGGCGCGGAGGTAGTCGACGGGGGCGCCGGCGAGGAGGCTCTCTAGTTCGTGGAGCGCCTCCAGCCGGGACTGGACGTAGTGGAGTCCCGCCGGGTTCAGCTTGAGGACGGTGGGGCCCTCAATAAGAGCTCCGGCCTGCTCCTCCACGAATCTCACCAGCCGCTCCAGGTACTGATCTCCAGTGACGATCGCCATCTGGTAGGCCGGTCCTTTTTTTCCTTTTTCTTCTATTTTTTGTTTTTCTGGTGGCGGTTACTCGAGTGGTGGATGAAGGGTATGAGTTCGTAATTAGTGGAGTCGGGTAGGGGTATAAGGGGGCTTTGGTGGGATAGGGGAGAAGAGAGGAGGTTCCATGGGGAGGATTGCTAACGAGGAAGAGGCGGTTTCCATCAATATAAAATGAAAGTGGGTTAAAGAGAAGAGGGGAGTCGAATGATTGGAGGCGGTTAGAACTTTTCTTTTCGCGGAGAAATAATTACGTTTTCGGGGTATTGAAACTGTGTCGTTTCCGGGAAAAATTCACTCGACAAGAAAACGGCGTCTTTTTAATAAAATTTGGTCCCAAAATTAGAAGAGGAATCTCAATTTTTTTTCCTTAGGCCACCTTTTCTCCATAAAGTCAAATAATTCAGAGTAGAGACCGGTGGGCATCGAGAAGAGGACAAAATTTTTTTGACAAATATAAATTTTTTTTGTTAAACTAAAATAATATTATCACTAATTATTTTTATCAATATAAATTTAGTCGGATTGGCCTAAATTTCATACTGTATACGACATTGGTTTTATTTTTTTCCCAAACAAAGTTTTTATTTTCGCAAAGACTGAGAGTCAACCCACTAACCCCTAAAAAACAAGATAAGATTCGTTGTCATCTTACCTATCGATAATGTGATCACAAATTGATCCAAGTATTTGTGGCAAAGAATTCTCCACATGATGACACCTGGCTGCCTGGGCCTGTGTTCGTCTTGGTTGGTTTACTGTACCACCTGGCTCACATGCATGGTCGGGTGACCGAAGGCTCGGGGACTATGGCTTGTACGCTTGCGAAGGTGGCGCAGACGTCCGACTATCGGAGCGGCCGATCGAATTGCTCAGTGGCCCACGGTTTGGTTCTAGATAAATTAGAATTTTATTTAAGTTTTTTGGAAAACGGAAATTTTATTTATTGAAAATAAATCGTGTAAAAGTTTATTTGAGAATTTGGTAACAAATGAATTAACTCTCTCCAAATGAAAAAATAACATGCAGGACTTTGTCAATACAAAAGAGTATCCTAAGTGCAACATCGCATCTCATACCAATAAATATTTCCGTGTACAGGGCAGAGCCAGAAAATTTGAAGAGTGGAGATAATAAATTTTTTTCAAAAAATGTCTAAATTTTTTTAAAATTTAATTTCAATTTTTAAGTTGATTAATTTTTTAGTGAGATCAATTTTTGATTTTAGTAAAAATATATATTAAAAAATATTTATAGTTATCAAACAAACAAAAAATTAATTGCCCCCACTATTTATAACCTCTCCGCCCCTGTCCGTGTACGACTCAAAACCCGAGAGGAATAGAAGTCTAAGGCAAGCACGATCGTAGTGATCATATAATATAGTTTTCTAGGTAAAAATATAATATAGTTAATGTGTAATAATGTTCAGCTTTTTTGTCGAATTAACAATGTTCGTGTTTAATTAAATAGTATTGGGTCTAGCGATACAAACATAAATAATTTAACAGAGATCTAAATTTTAAATATTAATAAGATATAATTACTCATATAAAATTTACCTAAAAATAATATTCAGTTTTATAGTTTGATGATTCTTGAAATCGATGTAAGCACCCTTAAACCAATTATTGTATCCTCGGTTCCATTGGATGCTCCATTAAATATCAACTTACTTTCCACGACAAAAAGGATAGCATACTTTTGGAGATTTTGTGAGCAAATTAGTACCACCTCTTCTGTCTTTTTTGGAATGCGACGTTTCGCAATTTTGTCATCGTATAACGGTCGATCCAGAAATTAATAAGATATGTTCTCGGCATCCTATGGAGATTTGGACTGATTTTTTTAAAGAAAAGCGGAGAAAATGTGAATATTAAAGTACTCGGTACTGAACAGTAATAAAAAATAAATAGAAAAATAACTAAAACACAAAATAGAAATCGAAGAAACCGAAGTCGACAGAGCAGCACGGGTAGAAGTGATAGGCGACCGAAAAGCTATGAAAGTTAATGACCAATGCGAAGTTCTGTCGAGACAAGCTATGGCTAAAAACCATAAGGTAACGTCATAGACGCAACCTTGTGGACATTTGAATGCATACGAGATGCACTCAAATGAGAACCAAGGTCGAATGAGTTCAACAAAGGCAAAATTTTCCACCTGCAACCACAAGAATGGTATCAAAATCAAAATGGATCTCAGATCAAGACCGAGTCGATCCAAGCAAAAAACACATATCAAAAGACTAGCCCCGAAAAAGTCACTAAACAGGTGCCGCTCAAACATAGAACTAGCAGACAACAAACATAGCAACAACAAGTAGAAAGCTAGAAATGACAGAATAAAAATAACGAACAGAAAGATAAATAAAACAGTAACAGTACATACCATCTTGGGGGAGGTCGACGGAGACTAACCCCCTGGCTCACTGGAGAGGAGGCCAAGCTCGAGAAGGCGGAGACAGGAGAGGGAGGACACAACTCGAATCCGGAGATGGCTGACGATGCTAGGCTAGGAGAGTTGGAGACGACTGGAGCGGTGGAGGTGGAGGAGCCTACACCGACGACTTGCAAGAAAAGACTGTGGACGTCCGGGAAAGTTGCCTGAATCAAAGACGGGATGGCGAAAATCGAAGTTGGACAGCCGGAGACCTAAAGAGAGGAGACCTGGAGCTGGCCGGTAACCTAGAAGTCCAAAAAACACTGGTCGGAGGCTGTGAGTGGTTGATGGAGACCGAATCTATAAGGATCTGACCCGGCTAGCTCTGATCTGCTAGAGGAAGTGCAGATCCGTGTGGATCTAGCAGTTCGGTTAGGAAGGTGCCGAGAATAATGAAACTCGATCGGAGAACGTCCAGATGAAAAGGAGAGCAAAGGAAGGAGAAGGTAGCTCCAACACTGGAAGGATAAGATGGTAATGAGGATGGGAAGATGGATGGTGAGGTGAGGAAGAAGGATGAGGAAGGATAGAAAAGAAAAAGCCCAATTAAGGGAAGGGTCTCTCTCCAGAATCTAGAGAGAGATACCAGAAGAGAAATGCAGCCAACTTTGGAAGGGAGACTTGATTTGGATTGGTTTGACGCTGCGGTTATCGATTAATTCATACTTCGCGAAGAAACAAAATTGCATGTGTAGTATTCGAGTCCATTCAATTTTGATTTATTGTTTTGACATACTACAAATTCAAAACGAGATTGAGATTACAAGAATTGAATTTGGAATTAAGCGTTGAAAAAAATATGTACCTCCCAAAGTAAGGGACGCCAAGTTCAACTTCATTTGGGAAGGTCTAATTGCCAAATGGTGCGGAGGTGGAGTGGAGATATCTAATTGCCTTGATCAATAGATGGGTTTGGTTAGAAATGGTATGTTTGGAAAAGTATGGTCGGTGATATTTAGCATGATAATGTGAAGAATCTGGAGACATCGAAATCAGACGATTTTTGATAGCATTAATTCAGATAGAGAACTTCTTTTACATTTTATTGTCTACCATAGTCATCGGTGGCTGACTTGGGCGAACACCTCCCTGAAATTTGACAATCAAGATTTACTTTTTTTTTTGAATTCCGTTGCATCAAACTATATTGTTCTGCTTTGTTTTTCTTCTTTTGGCGCTTGTAGCTATTGGGCGAGCAGAACAATAATATTGCTAATGTTTTAATAGAATACCTTCACTTATGAAAAAAAAAAGAAGTTCAACTTCATTTTGGCTTGGGTTCATCTTATATAAGGTCGAAAACGTATAGCTAAATTACAACTTTGTGCGAAAATATAGCTCCAAAACCAGCTAAGCTGGTGGGTCGGACCACATTGTCGGTCCCTGGCCCACTTTAGTGGTGGGCCAACCCGGAGTCGCGACTTGCTTTGTTGCTCGAAAGATTCCTTTTGGCCCATAAATGGCATATTTCTTAGGAAAAACTTTTTTTGGATAAGTAGAGAATTTGAATCCTGCAATTTCAATATCTCTGGTTCTATCATTTATTACTTAGCTAGATTTTAAATTTTATTTATCCCAATATGAAATCTAATACTGTGTAATTTGATGTATTTTTACTGTATATGCTTGTGAGATTAAAAAAGATAACCGTGAATTTGCCTCACACTTTAGTTACACAACGTTATATATTGTCTCTTATTATCAAAATACATAACAAACCTACTATCTAAAACTCTAATTGATAATATACATAATAAACTTCACTGTCAGGAGATGGAAGCAAAGTGAGATTTTCTTTTATAACGAAGAATCAATTGAGGTGCAAAAGCTATCCTAGTTTCATAATTGGGGTTTTGGTTAGTCTAAGCTTGTGTTTTATTATGTATCGTGTCAATTCTACAACAAAGAGTCAAGAAGCTGAAGTGTATGTAAATGAGGGAAACACAGATGTCTGGGTTTATTTTTTAAGTACCAAGTCAAAAATAGAAAATTTGTCAAATTGCATGTTACTAAAATAAAATATTTTTTCTTCTCGATACATTAAACACGAGGCTGGTCGCGTCCACGTTAGATAACCTTTGGATTGTTCATGTTTAACAACATGGTTTAAATAAATCACCGATAGATCAGAAAGATGAATAAATGGCAGGATAGCCATTAGCCATGGAAGTTTGTACACTCACGAGTTTTAAACTATTTATTTTTTTAACAAAATTCCATTGAAATCGGTAAATCAAGGTGTTTCTTAATAATCTAGTTAGTTCAGGGTAGTGATCCTTGATGTTGTTGAAACTAATTACTTATATGCGTAACAAGGATGAGGTTTACTATATCTAAAGTCGCTATCTTGTTAACCAAAAGCTACATAGTTTGGGAAAACATATCCACTTGTAACGATTTCTCATCTTTATGCATGACATCTAATATCTCACTGCCATACTAGTTGGTTAATGATAAATTTCAAGTTCGAGATAGAAAGTGCATAAATAATAATATCATCTTCGAAGTACGTACGCTAATAAATGTTTAATTTTTAAAACATGTTCCGAGTTCAAACCACAAATACACACGTCTTTATAATTACTCGAATCTATCTAAAGCTTGAATTAGTAGATATATGAGATATCTGAATACTATAAAAAAATATTACTACCAAATTCCAAGAAGAGGCGAGGCACAATAACTTTGAAGACCCATTTAGTAATTTAAGCTGAGGACCACATTGAAATTTTTCAGCCGGACCAGCCCACCACTTGAACTACTTTAGCATCGACATGCCAACCAACATCACTCGCTAGAACTAGGGCTTCGCTTCACTCCACTGCATTTCTTTCTTGCTGCCTCCGGCTATTACAAGACAGGGTTAAAATAAACCCGAGTCTCCAACCGTATCCCTGTTTTTATATTTTCTTAATAAATCCCAACACTATATTATTGGGCAAATTACTGTAGTGTCTCTCGTATTTGACTTAATCGACGATTTAGTCCCTCATATTTCAAAAATTATTCTCATGTCCCCCGGGTCTTTATTTTATTATACTCTCGGATCCCTCGCTGACGTTATCCACTATATTTTTTCATTTTTATCATTGAAATGACCAAAATAACCTTTTTTAAAAAATAAATAAATTTCAGGTATCAGAACCTCCATCTCCGAACTAAAGCCCACAGGCTCGCCCCTCCATCTCCGGCACCGGAACTGCTCATCCTCCTCATCGGAGTGGCCCTCCCTCCCCGGCCTCCCCATCTCTCCCTTTCACCCCTTCGCCCCTTTCGCCCCATCTCTCCCTTTCACCCCTTCGCCCCTTTCGCCCCATCTCTCCCTTTCGCCCCCTTGCCCCTTTACCCCCTTCTCATAACTGCTTCCTCAAAAACCCTCGTGCAAACCATCGTCGGTCGATTTAAGCCTCATCGTCGTAGGTTGATTTGAGCCTCGTCCTCGTCCTCGTCGGTCGATTTGAGCCTCGTCGTCATTGTCGATTGGAGCCTCGTCGTTGTCATCGTCGTCGGTCGATTTGAGCCTCGTTGTCATCGTCGGTCGATTTGAGCCCATCCTCGTCATCGTCAATGTGAGCCTCATCATCGTCGTTGTCATCGATTGGAGCCTCATTGTCGTCGTCATCGTCGATTGGAGCCTCGTCGTCGGTCCATTTGAGCCTCGTCGTTGTTATCGTCTGGAAGGTTGAAAATTGCTTCGTTGGTAGTACATTTTTTGGTCGAAGGAGGAGTAGAACGATGAGGGGAGAAGAAGGGTGAGGGGCGGAGGAGCGGGAGGAAGGGGTCGATTTTTGGTTGTTGTGTCGCCGACGGCGAGAAGGACGATCAGGAAGAAGGGATAAACTTTTATTTTTGGTTTTTTGAGAGTATTTTGGTCATTTCAGTGACAAAAATGAAAAAAAGAGCGACTGTCGTCTGATAGGGACCCGAAAGTATAATAAAATTAAACACGAAAGACAGGAGAATAATTTTTGAAACACGGAAGACTAAATTGTCGATTTAGTCAAACTCGGAGGATACGACAGTGCTTTATATTATATCATTTCCCTCTCTCCTAATAAAATAAAAAATTAATAAAATTAATAATTGCTCTCTCCCAACTCCCAAGAGTCACATTTTGGCTTTAACCTCACTCACCTCACTGTACTGTACTACTTTAATTCCCTCCCATGCTTCTTGCTATAGAGAGAGAGAGAATAGGGAGAGGGAGAGGGTTAGGTAGCATTGCAACACAGAGAGTTCTTTCTCAGTTCTATCCTCAAAAAACGCTGCGTTTTGGTCTCCCTAGATTCTCTCCCATTTCCGGTGGGGGCAAAAAAGGAAGGAACTTCACAATGCAGGAAGCGAAAAGCATTAAGCTTTGCTTCCTGTGGCTCTTGCTGCTCTCACCGGCGGTGATTTCAGCCTCAGATCTCGCCGGCGACCGGTCCGCCCTCCTCGGCCTCCGGAACGCCGTCCGCGGCCGGACGCTCCTCTGGAACGCGACCAGCCCGACCCCGTGCCGGTGGGCCGGGGTCACCTGCGAGCAGAACAGAGTCACCAAGCTCCGCCTTCCCGGCGTCGCCCTCTCCGGCGAGCTTCCTGTTGGTGTGTTCTCCAACCTCACCGAGATGCGCACCCTCAGCCTGCGTCTCAATGCGCTCACCGGCCAGCTGCCTTCAGATCTCGCCACGTGTACCAACCTTCGCAACCTCTACCTCCAGGGGAACTTCTTCTCCGGCGAGATCCCGGTGTCGACGCTCTTCCGTCTGACCGGGCTTGTCAGGCTCGACCTCGCCGGGAACAACTTCTCCGGCGAGATCCCGCCGGAGCTCGGCAAGCTCGGGAGGCTCCGGACGCTCTTCCTCCAGGACAACCGCCTCACCGGAGCTCTACCGGAAGCGCTTCACCTTGAGAAGCTCGAGCAGTTTAATGTCTCTAATAACCTCTTGAACGGGTCTATACCCGTCCAGTTCCGGTCCTTCGGGAGCAGCTCGTTCCTAGGGAATTCCCTCTGTGGGCCCCCACTCGTCCACTGTGTCGGCGCCGGCGGGGCTAATTCTAGCGCCGGTGGCGGTGGGGCCATCGCTGTCCCAATCCATGGGAAGCGGAAGGGGCTGTCGGGAGGAGCCATTGCGGGGATTGTGATTGGAAGCGTGTTAGGGTTGTTGTTGTTAATTTGTGTGGTGATACTTTTGGGGAGGAAGAGGGGGAGGAGCAAGTCGAGGTCGGTCGATGTAACGTCTATAAAGCCCGTGGTGCCGGGGGAGAAGCACATTGCGGAGTTTGAGGCCATGGGGAGCAATGTTGGTGATGGGAGCGGGAACGGGTACTCGGTGGCTGCAGCCGCAGCGGCTGCAATGACAGGAAGTGTGAAAGGAGGGGGAGTTGGAGGAGAAGGTGGGGAGAAGAAGCTGGTGTTCTTTGGGAAGGCGGCGAGGGTGTTCGACTTGGAGGAGTTGTTAAGGGCCTCTGCTGAGGTTCTCGGGAAGGGCACGTTCGGGACTGCATATAAGGCAGTCCTGGAGACTGGCAGTGTTGTGGCCGTGAAGAGGTTGAAAGATGTGACCATTTCAGAGAAGGAGTTCCGGGAGAGGATCGAGACTGTTGGCGGGATGGATCACGAGAGTTTGGTCCCATTGAGGGCGTATTATTATAGCAGGGACGAAAAGCTCCTTGTCTACGATTACATGTCTATGGGCAGCTTATCTGCACTTCTACACGGTGAGTGTGTTGCTCTTTCTCCCTTCCATATTACTGATATTAGCCCGTTCCACAATTTTCGATAAATGGTTAGGCCATAAGCAAGTGATAGATTTGGAGAGTTTCTTCATGCGCTTGCTCTTTGAAATTGTTTTCGGTAAATGCTTGGTGTTGGGATTGTTGCTGGTAGATCTTACTTATTTTGACCAGTCGAAGTACTTTTTACTTTTTAGAGGTTTATACAGCTCTCAGGAATTTGGTTTTTTTGGGCAAAATGTTACCCTTATGTGAATTATTAGAAGATGCTTTCCATGTTTCAGAGTTTTTTGGCTGATTGATAGTGACATTGTTCTCTCTTGATGTAGTCATTTCCCTTTTATTCCATTGGTTCATTGATCATGTTTATTTGTTCCCGATTTCTGTTAATAGGGAACAAGGGAGCTGGTAGGACTCCGTTGAACTGGGAAATCAGGTCTAGCATTGCACTTGGGGCTGCTCGTGGCATCGAGTACCTGCACTCTCAAGGCCCTAATGTATGCCATGGGAACATCAAGTCATCAAATATCCTTCTCACTCAGTCATATGATGCTCGGGTATCTGATTTTGGCCTAGTCAACCTTGTCGGTCCTTCTTCCTCACCCACCCGAGTTGCTGGATACAGAGCGCCGGAGATAACCGATCCTCGCAAAATTTCACAGAAGGCTGACGTGTATAGCTTCGGTGTAATGACCCTGGAGTTGTTGACGGGAAAAGCACCTACTCGCGCCCTCTTGAATGATGAGGGAGTTGACCTACCCAGATGGGTTCAATCTGTAGTGAGAGACGAGTGGACTTCGGAAGTGTTTGATCTCGAGCTCCTCAGATATCAAGACGTTCTAGAGGAGATGGTTCAGCTCCTACAGCTAGCAATAGATTGTACGGCCCAATACCCCGACAGCCGTCCTTCAATGGCCGAATTAAGAATGAAGATCGAGGAACTACGCCGCTCCAGCCAGAGGGAAGACCGCAACCCGCCTGATCTAGTCACAGACAACGAATACAATTCTTCTCTATAAGCCTGCAACGGAATGTCAGCTTTGGGTTGTAATCTATCTTTCCGGGACCAAATCTTATGTTTATCTTGTCTCTGCGAGTTTGTTTGTGGCCTTTAGTTAGAAGTTCTGCCCTTTTCTTTTAATTCAGCAGCCAGCATTTGTACTGTGTTCTTGCTGTTGATCCTTACTTTTTTTCTGCAGTGGATATTGACTAATTTGTTATTGAAACCATGTTGGGTGGATGAAGGTGGTTGTAATTATAACTCGTGCTTTTGCTTTAGTCATTCCAGCTTTTACCTTTCTAGTGCTACTTTTTGTCTACACACATAGGCCAAGTTCAATTATGTGGCTTTAGAAATCCTTACTCTTCACCAACAAGATTTCACAAGTTTCCGACTTGAACATAAATTATTTGACCCGGTAGTAAGTGCCCAGATTACACAAAAAAAAAACACATTGCATCAATAATGTTCCCCAGCTGTATCCAGCAGGAATCCTAAGATGGGCTAATTTAATGGATGAGTCAACCACACACTTCTTTGTGACAGAATAAATCGGTAGATAAGAACTTAACAAGCTGATTTTTTCCACAAAAGAAACCAGAGGAGCATCCACATGCCATGCATGTGAGTTGCTGGTGCGATTGATCTCTCTCTCTCTGATTCTTCACTACTGCCTCTCCAAGTGTGGACCACTTTTTATCGGGTGAATTGTGTGGTAACGTGGAGTAATCTTTTATGTGATTTAAGTGTACTTCAAATTAAAAATTAAAACCTTATTTTCTCTAAGTTCCTTAAATTTTGTTAACTATGGAACATCATTGGAAAGTTTTATAAAGTTCATTAGTTCAGAGCCTTTTAAGAAATCTTAGAAAATTCTAAAAATTGATGTTAGAATTTCCTTAAATAGACGCCGGAAGGCCATTGCAATAAAGTGACAATATAATTCAAAATTGAAATATCTGTGAAAAAAAGTAAAAAAAACCTCCAGTTTTCCATAAAACCTCTGCTAATTGCAACAGCTCCAAGATAAGAAATAGGCTGTGAGATTGAATTGAGAACATTCCACTATGGGATTGGAATCCCAATTCTCCAATCAACAGAACTAGGACTATTAATGGTCAAGCACCACGGTTGAGAATTGAGGAGACCGGATTGAGTGGGGACTAAAAAAATTTTGTCCATAGGTGGGGACTACATTTTGGGCCGTCAGATTTGATTATCTTTAAATCTGATGGTCAATAACCTATCAGGTATTATTGGTTTGCATGTGAAGTGATATTGGTTTGCATGTGAAGTAATATTGGTTTAGAAGACGCTGGTTTACTTATGAAGTGATATTGGTTTGCATGTGTAATGATATTGGTTTGAGTTAGTTCCCATATTTGAAGATTACCCCAGTCCCTACCAAATCCACCCCGAGAATTGAGATATGGGAATAGCTATTTCCCTCGGAATAAACTTCCCAGTCTGTGAAAATTCAGATTCTCGCCCCTTTTAAAACATTAATAGTTGATTTCCGAGGACCCCGATTTCCACTTCAGCACAAGATAATATAATAATCTCCACATTCCAACGAGTTGGAGACTGAGTCAATGGTTTATCCCACTACACATTCTCGTGGTCAGAGCTTTCTGTATAACCCAAGAATTGCCCAGCATGTTTTTGGTAGTTTTCGATAACAACCCCACTTTGTTTTTATGAGAATCTACCAGAAAAAAAATTCAAGTTTCATAACAAAAGGATAAATAATTTATTTTACTATTTGAGTCAAGCAGACATTTAACCTTGTTGATCTTCAACTCAAGAACTCCGAATCAGTTTACTATTATTCACTGTTGTAAAATTGGACCACAAAATATATCTAATAAAATTCGCTCATCCTCTTCTAAATTCATATGAAATAATTGGGATTGGATTGGGTGCGAAAACCCGACAGCACAATCAGACCACATCACACGGCGGCACATCACACGATGACACATCACAACGGCACATCAGGTATTTGTTGCGGGGAAAAGAGAACAAGTAACCCGAGACGGATCCGGAGTGGTCGTCCCAAGCTTGGTCTAAAGCTATGCTAGGCTACCGGCTATGCTAGGCTACGTACTAAGGAAAAACGATAAAGATAGAAGAGTAGTTGTGTGTTGTGTTGTTGATCTTCTCCAGTACCCAATCTCCCTTCATATAGCACGTCCTGACCTAGCTCCATCCTTCCCGTGCAAGAAATCCCGTCCCGAGTGAATATTTCGTTTCCAAATCAACCCGGCTTAGAATAGAAAAATTTAAACCGTCTTCCTCAAATGAACAGATCTCGTCTCCGATTAGGAATATACCGGTCGTGTCGACCAAGCAACTGTGTCCCAAAATCTTATTGGAATCTCGAAAATTCTGGCTCTACTTAAGAAAATATAAGCCGACCCGATCCTCTCGAACCTTCCATGCAAAAGCTCATCTTAGGCCCGTCAACGCTGAAACAACTTACCGTCCTTAAGCCCGAAGTGAACTAAAAAAAGCCCAAACCTTTCGCCTATATAGACCAAATAATCTTCCGGATACTGACCGCATGAGTCCTCTAAGCGGGCTTCACCTTACCGCTCGAGCCCCTAAACGGGCTTCCTTCTTCCGCCCGCAGGTCCTAGGCGGTCCGTGTCTACCGTCACCAGTCTCAACCAAGGAGAGACCATCATTGGGAGACCGTCATCGGTCTTGACCGAAAATAACCTCTTTGAGATGACATCAATCACCGGTCATCCGACACCGGTCTCTTCGGGATGATACCGAATATCGATCACCCGATATTAATCTCTCTGAGATGATACTACCCACTTTGAGACCATGCCGGTCATCGGTCATCCGGTCACTTTTAGATCACACCGGATAGCTCAAGATATCCTTGATAATTTGATATTATTTTTGTACCTCAACAATGCCCCCCGCACGTTAACGCTTCGGTATGATCAGGCAAGAAGCGTTGGCGTGGTCCTTCATCTCCGGTTGGCATCCATCAGCTAACTTAGAATGAAGACGAGCAGCTTGAAGAGATCTAGGCCGTCTACCCAGCCGACTTATAGGGTGACAAGGTGCAAACCTCAAATCGCCTTGTCACCTAATTTATTGCTTCATTCTCCATAAGTAAGGGGGAATACTTGCCCCCCGAGTGTGGCACTAATCGGTCGTTGAGTTAAAAAGATATTTCGCTCGACCAAACTCACACACCAGGCAAACCTGCCATCTACGTTGCTCCATACCACCCTTATTAATATTATGGTCCCGTCGTAGAAGGCCGCCTTTATAGTTATGATCATGCCAGTCTGGCCGACCTCCTCCTTCTCCTTATCAAGGCTCCTTACGAACAATTGGAGAAGCACGTTCATTACTGCCGCATTGTCTATCAAGACTCTTTTGATCGACTTTGCAAAAATATGAGCCGTGGTGTAGAGAGACTTGAGATGTTTGCCCATCATCTGCGTAGGCGTCACAATAATAACGTCGCCACTAAAGTTCTCCACCAAAGGTACGGCCAATGACTTCTCTACCACCTGAAGCTCATTGGGGTCCTCTTTGATCACATCATCCCTGAAGTGGCTTGGTTGATTAGGTTCCGTCGCGGGACTACCTAGCGTCATGTTGATTGTCAGCTTACTTGGGAAGTTCCCAAACTTGACGTACCCTATATCAAGGTCGACTGAGTCCTCCTTGCTCTTATGATCGGTCCTGTCTTGCTGAGGGTAATCCTTCTTTGGGCAGATCTCGCTACTCACCTTAGGTATCCACTTGTGGATCAGCTTCCCATGTAGGTCAGCGGGTGCCTTAGGTCGAACCTCTCTAGGATGTTTGAGGTCCTTTCCATTCTTTGCCTTATCAGCTTCGGCCTCCTTGGCCCAATCTCGAGTCGGGACCGATCGATGTTCAATGTGTGGGCGAGCTAGGAGCACCTTCTGTTTCTCCAGCTGGAGCCTTTACTCCGCGAGTTGCCTTTCGAGGTCTTTGATGGCTTGCTTTCATTTTTGGACCTTCCTCTCAAGACGACGTCTCTGGGTCTTAGTCAGGACGTCTCGCATTGGTAGATCATGGGTGACCTTTTTATCTCCAAGCCGATTGAAGGTATACTGGCGTAGGTTGGATCCGTCTTGAAGATCCATCTTAATATGAGGATGATTGATCCTCCACGTCTCATTGGCTTCCCTAGGACTGTAAGACTTCTGAGTCCTTGGGATGCCACTATCGGGTGGCCGTCCTTGCCCCCCGAGTCTTGCTCCTCGGGTATTAAGGTTGGCCTTCCTCCGCTTGGGATGATAAGCTCCCCTCGTACGAAAGGATTTTTGAACCTTGTTATTACCAGGCGGTCTTCCTTGCCCCCCGAATCTTGCCCTCTGGGTTTTAGGATAAGCCTTTGCTTTCTTAGGGTTCGGCCATCCTTGTCTCCCAAGTCTTGTCCTCCGGGTCCTAGGATAAGCCTTTGCTTTTTTAGGGTCCGGCCGTCCTTGCCCCCCGAGCCTTTCCCTCCAGGTTTTGGGGTCGGCCTTTATTGGCTTTGGCCTCACTCCTTTTTGGCTTTGCTGGATGCCAACCATAGCAACGGAAGTACTCGCACGGGGGTTGATTACCGATTGGCCCCCGAGACATTGATGTGAAACCAAACCCTCAAATTGAGAGAGTTGAGGTTGTCCTTCTGTCCCTTGTTATTGGGTAGATTCGAACACCAGTTGACGGTTGATGTCATCCTCATCGAGCTCTCCTTGTCGATTGACGTCGTCCTCATCGAGCTCATCATCCTCATCGAGCGCATCATCCTCATCGAGCTTTTTTTATCGATTGATGTCATCCTCATCAAACTTATCATCCTCATTGAGCTCTTCATGTTGGTTGATGTCATCGTCATCGAGCTCGTCATCCTCATCGAGCTCTTCTTATTGGTTAATATCGTCATCATCGAACTCTTCTTGTCGGTTGACGTCATCCTCATCGAGCCCTTCTTGTTGGTTGACGTCATCGTCATCGTCATCGAGCTCGTCATCCTCATCGAGCTCTTCTTGTCGATGGATGGGATGGCGGTTGTCTTTCTCATCCAGGTCCATCCGTGCTTGATACATGACTTGGGGGGTTGGGGTAGGATTGGAAACCCTTGAGTCGAACAAAGGATTCGTGCAGACATCCATCCTTTTGAAAGAGTTTTGGTCGGCCGAGACCCTAGATGGGTATGACCAGTCTTGTGTCAGGGCCGATTGGTACCAACTCGATCCCACTTGGACATTACTAGCCCCCATCCTGGCGGACTCATATTGTTCCAAGTAGTTCACTCCATGTGTCCCCATCCTCAAGTAAGGAGTTGTTTGGCATGGGGGATTCATAGGAGTTCTATGTTGTCGACCATAATCGGTCCGTGGTTGTCTGAAGGCCGGTTGGATGGGTACAGCTTATCCGGTGGATACGCTCATCCCTTGGTGTTGATTGATGATCACACGCGAGGACGCCCCATAGTGCCTACAAGACTCCTCATAAAGCTTCCGAGCACGGAAAGCGACATATATCTCCATCGGGACGACGGGCGTACAGAACTCCATCGGGACAACATTTGTCTCAGCCAGCTCTTTTGAGAAAGCTGAGGTAGATAAATCCCGCCTCCATGCATATGACTGGGAAATGGAAGGTATCGACTCCTTGTAAGGAACCGGAGCAACAAAGTAATTGGTCATCTTGGCCGGTAAAGGTTAGACCGCCTTCTCAGACGCCCTCCTTAGTCCCATCGAGCGTGCCAAAAATATGCTACGGGAAAAAGAGAAGAAGTAACCCGAGATAGATCCGGAGTGGTCATCCCAATGTCGGTCTAAAGCTATGCAAGACTACCGACTATGCTAAGCTACGTACTAAGGAAAAATGATAAAGATAGAAGAGTAGTTGTGTGTTGTGTTATTGATCTTCTCCGGTACCCAATCTCCCTTTATATAGCACGTCCTGACCTAGCTCCATCCTTCCCGTGCAAAAAATTCCGTCCTAAGTGAATATTTCGTTTCCAAATCAACCCGGCTTAGAATAGAAAAATCTAAACCGTCTTCCTCAAATGAACAGATCTCGTCTCCGATTAGGAATATACCGGTCGTGTCGACCAAGTAACTGTGTCCCAAAATCTTATTGGAATCTCGGAAATCCCGGCTCTACTTAGGAAAATATAAGCCGACCCGATCCTCTCGAACCTTCCATGCAAAAGCTCGTCTTAGGCCCGTCAACGCTGAAACAACTTACCGTCCTTAAACCCGAAGTGAACTCAAAAAAGTCCAAACCTTCCGCCTATATAGACCAAATAATCTTCCGGATACCGACCGCATGAGCCCTCTAAGCGGGCTTCACCTTACCGCCCGAGCCCCTAAACGGGCTTCCTTCTTCCGCCCGCAGGTCCTAGTCGGTCCGTGTCTACCGTCACCAGTCTCAACCAAGGAGAGACCATCATTGGGAGACCGTCATCGGTCTTGACCAAGAGAAGACCATTATCGATTTTTACCCAACTCAAGATCGAAAGCAACCTCTTTGAGATGACATCAATCACCGGTCATCCGACACCGGTCTCTTCGGGATGATACCGAATATCGATCACCCGACATTAATCTCTCTGAGATGACACCACCTACTTTGAGACCATGCCGGTCATCGGTCACCCGGTCACTTTGAGATCACACCGGATAGCTCAAGATATCCTTGATAATTTGAGATTATTTTTGTACCTCAACAGTATTATAGTACTACAATTTGTGATGTGTCATTGTAATATACCGTTGTGATGTGTAGCTAGTGTAATGTACCGTCGGGATGATGTATCCCCTGTCTTCCTCAACGGCACCGAATCCGAACCCGAAATAATTGGTAAAATCAATTGTTAGTTTAGTAGCACCGACCGTAAACTCACTCGCAGGACTGGACTTCACAAGCTGACGTGGCAACGATCGATTCAACAGGTAATAGAACGTCGACGTTGCAAACCAAATGAGATTCCCGTTCATCAGCAACATTCGTCAACCCCGGATTCCCCTTCCCGTTCCCGCTCCAATTCCACCACCCGCCCGAGAGAGAGAGAGAGAGAGGGAGGATGCGCCGCCGGACACGTGTCACCGCCCTGTGCCTCCTGGCACTGGCCTTACTAACAACTTCCGTAACCGCCCGCCCCTTCGTCCTTATCCTCTCCCAGGACGACCTCAAGGCGATTCCCGCCGATCCGGACGCCGCCACCGACGCCTCCCCTCCGGAGTGGGACGAGTTCGGCGACTCCGACAACAAGCCGGAACACGAGCTGGACCCTGGCTCATGGCGCCCGATCTTCGAGCCCGACGGCGAGGACAAGGACGATCGCTTCACCGCCGACGCTGAGTATTACTCGGCGGTGGGGAAGATGCTGTCGGCGGCGACACAGGGGGAGACGCATGCTACGCAGGATGCCGCCGCGGAGATCCAGGCCCTCGCCGATGCCGGCGACCCCCACGCGCAGTCGGTGCTAGGGTTCCTCTACGGCGCCGGTTTGATGAGGGAGAAGGATAACGGTAAGAAGATGCTTTACCATCACTTTGCTGCCGAGGGCGGGAATCTCCAGTCCAAGATGGCTCTCGCCTATACCTACTCCCGCCAAGACGTGAGCTTATTATTTACTTCTATTCCTTTTTTAATTATGCTTTTTTTAATTCTACGTAGCGATTATTGCACAATAAATGCTTTCTAGTTAGTGTGTTGGAATTGAGAGTATTTGAGCCAACATTCTTTGCGGCACTGATTGGTATGGCGGTTTTTGATTAGTTTGTTTGTGTTGTGTTTTTAGATGCCTGAGAAAGCGGTTAAACTGTACGCGGAATTAGCTGAGGTAGCGGTGAATAGTTTCCTGATTTCCAAGGATTCCCCAGTGATTGATCCCGTGAGGATTCACAGCGGTGCAGAGGAGAACAAAGAGGCTCTGAGAAAGTCGAGAGGGGAGTACGATGAGGAATTCCAGATTTTGGAGTACCAGGCACAGAAGGGGAATGCCCCGTCGATGTACAAGATTGGGCTGTTTTATTACTTTGGTTTGAGGGGGCTGAGGCGCGATCACTCTAAAGCACTGAGATGGTTTTCCAAGGCAGCGGAGAAGGGGGAGCCCAGGTCGATGGAACTTCTTGGGGAAATATATGCTAGGGGTGCTGGAGTTGAGAGAAACTACACTAAGGCACTCGAGTGGCTTACACTTGCGTCAAAACTACAACTTTACTCTGCATACAATGGCATGGGGTATTTATATGTCAAAGGTTATGGAGTGGAGAAGAAGAACCACACCAAGGTTAGCTACCTTCATTTTCAGTGTTTTGAATAGCTTGCTACTTTTGTCGTTTAAGTTTGCATCTCAGTTTGTCTCTTAAGGAATGTGATTCCGTTTGCCATCCAAATTCATGTCCTGGTGACAAAATACTGAAACAGAATGTTTGGAGGCCTGCCCTCCAATCATGTCTAAGTCCGCCCTCCAATCATCTCAGTTACGTCTTTGAACGTATTTGATTCCATTTGCTATCCAAATTCAAGTCCTGGTGACAAAATATTGAAACAGAACATGATTGGAGGTCTGCCCTCCAATTCTGACCCGGCTGAACGAAGAGGTTTTTTTGAAACACTAGAACCAAGTCTTAGGATGATAACGACGTCTCATATGTAGATTCTCTAGTTTCAATTTGTTTAATTTTATATCTGGTTTGGTAACTGGACAGTCATTAATGTCGCTCCTTGTCGCATGTGGCTTGTAGGCTAAGCTGATAATAATCAGTAAACCAAATTGTTGCAGGCAAAGGAGTACTTTGAGAAGGCTGCTGACAATGAAGTTGCCGGTGGACACTATAATCTTGGAGTGATGTACTTCAAAGGGATCGGGGTCAAGCGAGATTTAAAAGTGGCATTGACAAATTTCATAGTTGCTGCTAATGCAGGTCAACCAAAGGCATTTTACCAGCTGGCAAAGATGTTCCAGACTGGTGTGGGGCTTAAAAAAAGTCTCACTATGGTAATTTTCACTACACCTTTTCTCCTTTCCATTCCCGTTAGTTGAACCCATTTTTTAAGGACTTCAATCTCCTTTCCATAATGTTCTGATATTGTAATTATTTGTGGCTGCTGTTTCTGTCACTGTGCATGTTCTTTCTTCCATACTTTGTGATGCCCTGGAGTTCCTAAATACTCCTTCTATTCCTAATTGAAACATTGTGTATCCGAAAGTTAATTCTATTCAGTTGGTATAAACATTCTATTATGGGGTCTTCATGTGAACTAGATGTACCCCTGCCCGACACAAACAAAGAGATGTAGACCTGCCCTTCTCATTATGTCTTCTCTTGTTCACATAGATTGTTAAAAGTGATCATACCCCACATAAGATTGAAAGTTGTGAGGAGACCCAAAGCTTTGATGGGCTTTTCGTGTGCTACCATATTCTTGTTTATTGTCAATGGCTAGATGGATGGATTTGCATGATTAAAGATTGACTTAGGTTCCTTTGCCCAGGCTACTGCATTGTACAAGCTGGTTGCTGAACGGGGACCCTGGAGTTCTTTGTCTAGATGGGCTCTGGAATCATACCTAAAAGGTGATGTGGGTAAGGCTTTTCTTCTGTATTCAAGAATGGCTGAGATGGGCTACGAGATTGCACAGAGTAATGCTGCCTGGATCCTCGACAAATACGGAGAGCGTAGCATGTGCATGGGAGAATCTGGATTATGTACAGATGCTGAAAGGCATCAGCGCTCACATTCTTTGTGGTGGCAAGCCTCTGAGCAAGGAAATGAACATGCTGCTTTACTCATCGGTGATGCCTATTACTATGGCCATGTATGAACTTTTACACTGTTTTATGATATCTCAGTGCTCTGTCTTAAGAGTTATTGTACTGGAATAGCTTTCTAAAACCAACTCCATTTTTCTCTTCTTAGGGTACTGTGAGGGACTATGAACGTGCGGCAGAGGCTTACATGCATGCTAGATCTCAGTCAAATGCACAAGCCATGTTTAATCTCGGATACATGCATGAACATGGTCTGGGACTTCCATGTGATCTCCACCTTGCAAAGCGATACTATGATCAAGCTCTGGAGATTGATTCTGCAGCAAAACTTCCTGTCTCACTGGCTCTCACAAGCTTGTGGATAAGGATGCACTACGCTGAGAGCTTTCTGGTGAGATTTCTATGTTTCTCGTAATCGCTTGATTAGAAATTTATGAAACAAAGAGTTTGGAGTATGAATTTGTTACCAGGTATTGTTTGGAAAATGAAAGATTGTTGTACATGCTATTGACTTCCCCGGTCCTTGTACCATTGCCGTTTGCTAGCAGCTCGTATTTACATCAAAAAGAGTTGTGGATTGGATTAATTATGTATCCTTTGGACATTCAGAAATCTGATCTAGCTGTTGCGTTTTGTTAGGTGGACATGATTGATGCGCTGCCCACTGTTTATCCAAAAATTGAAGCGTGGGTGGAAAATGTAATCTTGGAGGAAGGCAACGCGACGATATTGACTTTATTTGTTTGTTTGCTTACGGTTCTCTATCTTCGGGAGAGGCAACGTAGGCATGTTGTTGCGGCTGGCGACGTCGTCATGCCTGATCCACCCAACGAGAATGTCAATCCTGCATTCCATTGAGGAGGCTTCATTTAGAGCCTTTATACAAAGTGACCAATTAAACAACCAATAAAACTACTTGAAAGTCATAAAATTATTTGATTGGTTCTTCGATACTCCGAAGGCTTCGAGATCGAGGTATAATTAGCCGGCAAATTGATTAAGCAAAAGAAAAAGCAAATTGATGGGAGTGTAATAAATAGGATTCGACTTTTCTGGCATTAAGATACGCTTTTGGTGATGAGTCGACATCGAGGTGCCAAACGACTCCGCAATGGGATCTGCAATGGGATCAAGAATAGGACCTACCCTTCCACTGCTCGAGACTAGACTCGATCACTTTTGGAGACTGTGACCCTGCTGATGTCTTTCTCGGATTTGGTCTTCTGTTTGGAGCCCTTTTTTGCTGAGTCCCGCATAAAAATATGCTATTGACGTCAAAGGCATTGTTAACCGGGGCTTCGGTCGCCGGCTTCCATTCACTAATTAGGAACTGAATTTGCGCAAAGGGACAGATGGACTTAAGTATGTACAGGCATTCATAACCAGGCAAAAAGGTATTGGTTTCCGGTTGGTGGTAGTGTCATCCCATTGTCCAAATTCTTGCCGAATAGATTTTCGCGATAGCAGGTTAGCAATGGCAAAAGCAAGTTGACGTCGGCCGTTAGCGGATGGATCGTCATCTTCCTTCTTAGTGAACCCTGTTCCATTTGAGTTCATCGTGGGGTTAGTATTGTGATTAGTGAAGATGAAATTGACAATGTAGACAGGAAACTAGATTAGAGAATTCACAATATTAGTGGCATAATTAATTACTATGTTTTCTGCCAAATATCAGTAGCCTAGAGCTGACCGTAACGCATGCTTCAGCCTTTGTTTTTTTTAATAAGTTGAGTTGATTTATTGATATAGTAATGTACATTGTTTTCGAGATGGTGGTCCGACTGGTCGGACTACGAATCGGAGTCTTAAGCGGGTCAAAAAGCAAGGTACGAATGGTTACCTAACGAACCGGATGATTTCCAGTCAGACTAGGTGGTTGGCTCGGATTTTTGACCCAAAAAATTTTGGTTCGTTAGGTTTGACCGAAAATTGAACCAAAAAACCAGAATTTATACTAAATATGAAATAAATTGATCAATATATTGAGAATATTAATTTTTAAACCTATTATTTAATATATATATATATATATATATAAATCTCATGTTCGATCGCCAGTTTGACCGATCAGACCGGTTGACCCGAAGGTTGAACCTAAATCGGGGTCACTCTCCGGATCGTTTTTTAAAACAATGGTAATATAGTAATATATCCAATTAAATAACTTTAAAAAATTCAAATCTTTTACTAGTTAAATGACTTTCTTAATTAAATACAATTCTTTTATCATTTAAATCAATTATCATTAGTATATGGTAATCGCCTGTCATTGATGTATTGATATATCAATGACAATATATCAATGTTTAGTTGCATAAAAACGAGCAAATTATTTCAATTTTTTATATTCTTATGTTTGATAATAATATAAGATTTATTTATAAATTTTTATTTTTAGTTGGGGATCAAATTAAATAATTATCATTATCATTAAAATTCGTTTAAAAAAATAAAAAATTTGCAAATAAATTAAGGATTTATGTCGAACATCTTAGGAATTCATTTAAATGGAATAATATTTAATGTATTTGCAACCAAACATAGAGTTGGGATGGCAATTAAATCTGAAATATCAACCATCGTTTAGTTAATAATTACCAGCTTCCTAAGAGCATTACAGAAAAGAAAAGAGCCCGCGCAGAGACAAAAATGGCTCCAAGGTAAAACGGCATTGGCAGGTGGAAGTTTAAGGACATTGTTCAAGCAACATGAACTCCAGCATATCCTTGACTATTCCCCTTCTGTATCACATAACATCTGCACGTTCTTGTTGCGAGGAGCGCGTTAGAATGACGAAAGGCGTTGCTGCAACCGGAAGCAAACAATTTGGGCGGTTCTCTCGGGCTACTTGTCCGCGGGTGCTGGTGGCATTGGTCGAGCTCGTCCCACTATTAAACGTTGAGTTACTGCAGCATCGCTTTGAATAGACCCTCGTCATAAGGTATTCAAATGCCCACCCAAAAAGAGTGGTTCAAGTCCTTGTTGAAACTTTTCGATTTGGGCTACGCCAGATGTGTTCGTCTTCGTCCAAGGGGCGCTTGCAGTTGCACTTCAGGCATACCATATTCTTCCTATAATTCAGGAAGTCGCACCTGCAGATTACAGATAGAGATTATAAACAGCTCAGCTTTAGTTATATGACTCAACAACAGGGAACGAGAGGAGGCGAGACTGACGATGGGCACTCCCATTCCCCAGGATTCAGTAGTCTCTTTGGCCGTTGCCCACGGCATTGCAAACACGTCTTGTTACTTGCGAAATTCATGAAGCCACACCTACGCATGACAAACATAAAGAGTAGATTAGACTTGCAAACAGGACCTCGTGAAAAGAAAGTAGGATACAATTCCTGAGAGAACAAAGGCAACCGAGGCTGCAACATCGAATTGGAGCAAACTGAGATGGATGCAGCAACATTTCAAGGGAAATCATGCATACTAGTGTCAGTAACAGAGGCAATCCCAGTATCGATTGCTCATTCAACTTACCCAGAGCAGTTCCAATCTCCTTTCTTCTTCTCTATAGCATTCATGTCCAACCTTATAGGCCCTTCCGACTTACACTTCAGGCAGCTTCTATTTCTTGAGAAGTTCACGAAATCGCATCTGCAAGCACAAGAAAGACCTAGCTTCAGAAGGCAGAAAAATAAATAAGCACGGTCCAAGTTGGGTACCAAATGACAAGGGTTTCCAACTTTCCACAATGATATCAATGTGCATGCGGTAGAAACCAACTCCCGTTTCCAAATTCCAGATTAAACACAAGGGTACACCACCAAACGATCAAGAACTTACTTGGAGCAAAGCCAATCCCCTTTCTTTATCTCAACATCATCGGGGCGAACACTTTTAGGACCCTCTTCATTGCATTTCAAGCACCGCACATTTTTTGAGAAATTCAAGAATTCGCAACTGTGGCCAAAAATTGAAAGATGATACTAAATGCAAGTAATTATTAAATTCAAGAAACAAAAAACGCCGACTTTCTGAAATACTGCAAAGCAGATAATCTTCTGAAAGTAATCAAATGAATAACGAACCACAATCTAATATGCTCCTTCACTTACCTTGGGCACATCCAATCTCCTCGCTTCATTTCTGCATCAGGATAGACCTTTTTGGAGTTCGATCTGACTTTCTTATCCTTTGGCTGAATTGTCTTTGTACTGGGATTTGGCAAAGATGGATCAAGGGGTGTCTCACTCAACTGAATCAAATCCGACAGCAGCTTCCTTACGGCCGTTTCTACAGCTTCACGACCACCGATATTCTCTCCATCTGACGTGACAAGTGTATCTACTGCATAGAAGAGTAGCATGCGGACCACATCGACCGTACGAGCATCTGCTTCACTGCCCTTAAGAACCCCATAAGCTTTGTCGCAAGAGCCGCGTAGGTTACACGCACCACAAACCTGTGAGCAAAGTTCATTCATAGTCACCACAGAGGAAAATCATCAGCATACTCAATGCTAGCAAACATGGTATACGAATCTTGAACAACAGAATGAAGGAAAAGAGCATACATCTGCTTCATCCAAATTCAAGTAGGCTCTCAACCTTTTAGCTGAGTTAACACCCTTTCGCAAAAGATTCGGGCATCCTCTTTCCACGACCGTCTTAATATTAGACGTAGACAATGATCTGCAACACAGGGAAAGTAAAACACAAACAAAGATTAATCCCGACAGACGTTGACAGTGTCACCTTCATTCCCAAACAAACGCAACCCATTCCCCTGAGAGATTAATCCCACAACAACGAAACACAGGTCTAATCCAGCTCGAACTTAAATCAATCGACCTAATAGTATCCGGGTACCTAGGGGTTTGGACCAAAGTGTTCCAAACGGAGCATAAAGATTCAACCTTTATGAATCTTTATGCTCCTCCGCAAGTGGCAACCAAAACCCATATGAACTAAGCTCCAGGACAAGAAAATAAACGAGGAATAGCTAAAAACAAAACAAATAAAAAATAGAAAATAGAAAAGAAAAAGAAGAATTGGGTCTTCTTTATGTGTACCTGAGAAGGTCGTATCTATCTCTTGCGAAGCTAAGGCAGGGCTCCTTGAGCTGGGCCACGTCACCGTACACGTGGGCGTTCCAATTGGACGCGGCCTCGTCGGAGAAGTACCCTCTGGTCCTCAGCTGGTCCACGAACCCCACCCACTCCGGCCACGGGTGGTGGTCCCTCCCGGAGGCGGCGGAGCATATTGCTCGGCGGAACCGGAGGGCGGAGGCGGGAAATCTGTGGTTGCGGAGAGAAAAAGATGGCGGGCCCCCCGAGAGGAAGCACCTGGCCGCCGCCGACATCGTTTGGATGGAGTTCTTCTGGGTGTTGTCGTTTAGTTAGCGGGAGGAGAAGGGGTTGAAATTGGAGATGATAATGATGACAGGGTTTTTGAGGGGTTCTTGAGTTGATACATATCAAATAATATTAGATAATTTCATTAAAAATTGAACAACAGTGAAAATTGAGATTTATTCGTCTGAATTGATTAAATTAATGCTTGAATGATAATAAGACTATAAAGTGCGCGCGTATTTTTAAACGATTTCTAACATATTTGTATTTTTTGAGTCTGATAAAAAAATTGGTTAATTTATATGAAACTCTCGTCAATTGATATGAGTACACAAAATAGTATGTGATTGGTAAGTAATTGGTAAACTTTTTATATCTAACTTTTAAATTTTAAGTCATTGGTAAATTCTAGTTAATTCATTTTCGAGTGACACATTGTTAGTTGCGAGAATGATGAACTTATTTGTAAATGTGAAAAATCAATCTATATTGTCGGATTAATTTTGTGTTCATTGTTGTCTTGCACGACAAGTTAAAACTCGTGAAAATTTTGATTTGATGGGACGTGTTAAAACTATCACATTGATAATGTAAAAATAATTAATTTGTTTATAAGTGTGAAAAATCTAAAAAATCGTATTCCAAATTGTATGCAAAGATTCTACCGATTGACTATGGCAAAAGATTATCGTAAATGGGTTTTAATTAATAGTAGTTTAAATATAAAAGAATGTGGTACCATCAATCATTTAGTTAAATTAGCATAGTTGGATTTGAATGTGAGCAATTTGTTACGTGTTAAGAGAGAGTTGGATTTTCTTGTCCTTGAAGCCATATAGTATATGGATATTTTTTGGTAAGCATAGTATATGGATATTTTGAATCAACTAACTCGGGTTGAGCCGAAAAAAATATCACACAAAATTTATCGCCTTCAGATTTTGACCTAATTTTAAAAGTTAGCGCCACACTATTTTTTTTGGCAGCGAAAAATTCTCAGCTCAGTATTTTTTGGTCCACAAAATTTAGGTTGATTAGTCTTAATTCCGTGATTCTAGACAGTGTTGAATTTTGTTTCTCCAAGTAAAACTTTTTAATTTTCATAAGGAGCGAAAATTAATTACATCCAATTTTTTAATTTCTGAAAATTATCACACAGTTCATACCTTGTTTAAATTTGAATTAAGACAAATTTATATATCAATAATAAATTAATATGTTTCACCGCCACCGTTAATCCATCCGATTAACAAAAATCCATTCGAATTGGGCACAGACCCGCCATATCACCCCTTAAAAAACCACATATCGGAAATATCCAAAACAGGGAAGTCCCCAGTTTTTCCCGGGATTCGGAAATTCCGCGCCTTATCGATTTCAATATTCTCCCGCGCACCCCCCAAACAAAAAAAAAAACTGATCCGCCCAAACCTCCCATGGAACCGGAAGAGGATGTGGTAGCCTGGGAAGAAGCACTCGACCTAGGCGCCGACGACGAAGACGAACCAAACCCCTCCCCTCCCCCCGCGAAACGCCCCTTCCGGTCCCTCCGCCGCTGCTCCACCCGAACCCTAACCGCCAACACTCCTCCAACCTTAATCCCCGGCCCCGCCGGCGTCGTCCAATCCGCCATGTGGCAGCGCCGTGGTGACCGCGACTCGGACAACCCCATCACCACCCAAGAGTGCATCAGGAGGGCCGTCGAAGACGTGGAATCCGGCTATGACGACGACTTCCACCGCCACCCTTGGTTAACCGCCCTCGAGTTTGTTCGCTCCCAAGGTGGCACACCTAAGGTCACATATTTCTTTTCCTAATTTTCTATTTCTAATTAATTTGTGGTTTGGTGTCGGATGAGCGATTGAATTAGGCTTGGTGGACGGACAAGGCTCAATTGGGATTCCTCTCTCCGCCATCAAGAACGGCCTGCATAGCGTGGATAAGGTGCCACAGGTGCGCCTTTCGGTTTCTTTCGTTGTTTAGTTAGATCCTTTCGGTCTCATGCTGTGAAGCTTTTCGCCTGATGTTTGTTGTGTGTCCTCCGGGAAGATGGTTGTGATCGTCAAGTCTTGCACTCCTAATGGCCTCGGCGATGTCATGGCAACTCTCAAGGTATGCAGGAGCGAGTTGTTCTAGGGCGGATGAGTAAGTCACTGGGTGTGGCTTTCGAGCATCTGACCGCTTGATTGGATTGTTTCTCTTGTGAAGGATCCTACCGGTTCCGTGAACGCTAGCATCCATCACCGGGTCTTTACTGAAGGAGAGTTTGGGAAGGACATAGCTCTTGGATCTGCCTTGATACTCCAAAAGGTTTGTGATGCCAATGATTCTGCTGCGTTTCTGGTTCGTTGGATTGAATTGTTTGATGAAGCATCGTATATTTCAGGTTGCTGTATTCTCTCCTTTTCGATCAGTTCATTGTCTTAACATCACTCTTAACAATGTGTTCAAGGTATGTTATCATTCTGCAGATTTGTGATAGGATCTTCTTTCAGCTTCTAAGGTCATTAATTCAGGTTCCGAATGGTAAAGACCAAGAATGTTTTTATTCCCAGTTTAATTGTTCCAAGTCGATATGAAAAAGGCGAATCTCATTATTGGTTGTGCTTCACTCTGGCTATAACTCATAACAGGCTGTTGTTTACGGGCTGCTTCCTTGAGTTTCTGTTTTAACATAACAATTTTATCAGGTCATCGCCAAGGATGGAGCTACTCAAAATACAAGCATTGTGACCCCCATCGTAGATGTTACTCCAGCATACATGCGAGATGGTATATACCCGCTGCGAATGAATATTCATTCCCATCCGAAAACAATCATCCAAATCTCACCACAGCCTCTAGGAATGTGATTCAAGCCAATTCTTCCACTTCATATGCATTATTAACTTGCTTCCACGAATGTTCCCTTGCAGAGAGCCAGGAAAGGGTGGCAATGATACATAGTTCATCCACCTCATCACAGGGAAGAGCTGAAAGTTTGGCCTACAGTCACAGAGCCAATGTTACTACAACACAAAATTCCATACAAAGCCATCACGATGTTGACAAAAGTGGTTCGCTTTTTGACAAGTTTGTGCCCAGAAAGCATGACGCTGATGGAGCTGCAAGGAAGACTTCTCTAAAGAAGAGAGGACCAGGTATCGGTGTTGGACAAGTAGGGATCTGTGAGCAGCAAAGCACGAACAGCAAGGCAGGTGGATGTAGTCCGTCTAGATTCAAGCAGGCTGCAGTTACACCGGTCGTAGCGGATGACGATGCCTCTATCAACCAGAGCACGACAGCTACCAGCGCAACTGATGAGCGGCCACCTTCTTCGACCTCCAAGCCTTCACTACCAGAGTGGACTGATGAACAACTGGATCAGCTATTTGCATTTGATTGATGGGGTAAAATTTTCCTTCTCTGAAAGAGTCAGGTAAAAGTTCCAGTTTCGCTACTTTTGTAAAGCTCCAGTGTCGACCAAACTATGTGAATTGTGGATGCCCACTTGCAACCCAACTCATTTAAGCCTTACTTTCCATCCGAATTAAACCGAATCGTATTTAGTTATTTACCAAAACGAATAATTTAGATTTCAGTCGAAACAGCTTCCTCGAACAGTAAGAAATGAATGCTAAAGCTCACAAAATCACCTTGGATCATCTGCCTAATTCAACTTTCCTTTATTTTTTCCCCACTTGCCAATTACGTTCCCACTGTATTTAATATAAAAATAAAGAAAATCCGGAGTTGGACCCACGAGACAATTAATTTGTCTTCTCCTTAGTTCCCTTTAAAACTCACTTTTTGGATCTACCTAATGATTAATTGTCCCCTCTGTTTCATTCAAAAGTCAATCATGCAATTGCTTAAAAAACAAAAGTCAAATAAGCAAATAATAAAAAAAGGCAAATTATTCTCAAGTCCCTGACCTTTAGTCACTCTCCCCCTAGAGTCACTGGCTTTTGAAAAATGATTGTCCCAACCCTAAATTTTGATGATAATAGACTCTCTAGTTCCTGGAGCTAGAATATTCATTTTTCTCCAGCGAACTCTCACTTGAAATGCCCAAAATGCCCTCCCACAAAAAAGACAAAAAAAAAACTCTCTTTCCTTGTTGAAACCATTCTAGAGGAACTTTCGTTGTAGTCGAACAAGAAGGTCTGGTCTAGCTACAGTCTCAGTCAAACAAAAACCTGCAATGATCAAAAATACTTTCTCGAACAAGAACAAAAAAAAGGAACTTTCGTCCCCACCGAATGAACACGAGAAGCCTAGAACTTCAGGGATCGACTTCTAAATTGGCTTGTAGGCTTGACTTTCTGCAATTTTTTCCCATTATTCTGAATCAAAAATCAACTGCAATTTTAGAAGCAATGGATCCTCGGCAGCATCTTTGCCCATCGTTCTCCTCTCGCTTAGGCACCGACCACCATCACAATGGCTCCAAAACTCTGGCGCCGACCACCGCTCTCCTAACCTACACCCAAGCCCTAGACCACCACCACTACCGCTCCTCCTCCTCGAAGAAGGCCTAGGAGAGGTACTTCTCAGGAACCACGCGGCGAGCGTCGGGGAAAATGTCTACGACAGGTGCGGCAAGTTCATGCCCGACGGTAAGGAGGGGACCCTCGAAAGCCCTAAAGTGCGCCTCCTGTGTTGTTTGTTTGATAGCTTAGAATCCCTTGTCGTCTCAATGATTTTAGAAAGTTAGGGTTGGTCGTGTCGAGGGCAAAAAGGGAGGAGTCCGGCGGGGCGAGCAGGGTTAGGGTTTTGAGCGAGAGGACGTCGAAGAGGAGGTCTGAGGTGGCGATGGAGTTATCGGAGTGCCAGAGCTGCCGCATGTCCTCGTCGGGATTTGGGTCTGGGATGGCAGCCGGTGGAGGCAAGGACTTAGTACAGAGAACTGGAAAAAAAATAGAACATGAAGTTGGTACAGAGAACATGAACTTTGATTTTGATTAATTAAAGAAATTTGATTAAGTTTTTATTTTTATCTAAATATTTTGTTTGGAGGTTGAAGATGAATTGGGGAAGAAGGTGAAGGGGGAGAAAGGGATTTTATATTTTTAAGTGAGAAGGGCATTTTAGTCTTTTCAAGTGGGAGTTCGTCGGAGAATATGAAATATTCCGGCACCAGGGACCCGAGAGTCTATTATCATCAAAATTTAGGGACGGTACAATCATTTTCTAAAAGCCAGGGACCTTAGAGGGAGGGTGACCAAAGGTCAAGGACTTGAGAATAATTTACCCTAAAAAAATACGTCAAAGAAAAAACCATCCCCACCCCAGGACAAAGGAGAACGTATCAACTCGCCGCGGGTCCCACCATCGAAAGCCAACGTACGTACGTGAGGAGGATAAGGGGTGAGTTCGGTGCGATTCTGCGGTGTCGGTGTAAAAATTGACACCGAATTGCACTTTTGATTTAGCCAAAATCCATACCGTCGGTGTGGTGGTTTAGAAAAAAATTGCGGTGTGGCGATGTAACGGTGTGCGGTTTTGCGGTTTGAAACTGCAATTTGGGCCCAATTCAGAAGGCCCATTTAATACGCCCAAATTTGAAAAAAATCTAGGGAAAAGTCCACTTAAGTACCCTGTGGTATCACCGATTATCACTTGAGTACCCTGTGGTTTAAAATCGATAGAACCGGTCCGACTTTTTCCAATTTTTATCACTTAGGTCCACTCAAGTCCGGTTCAGAATTTTTTTGCAAAACGCGTCGTTTTGACGCTTATGTGGACTGCCACGTCGTAGTGATCCGGATTAGTCATTGCTGACATGGCGATGGGTAGGGAAAAATCTACTTAAGTACCCTGTGGTATCACCGATTATCAGTTAAGTACCCTGTGGTTTAAAATCGATAGAACCGGTTTGACTTTTTCTAATTTTTATCACTTAGGTCCACTCAAATCTGGTTCGGAATTTTTTTGCAAAACACGTCGGTTTGACGCTTATGTGGACTGCCACGTCGTAGTGACCCGGATTAGTCAGTGTTGACATGGCGATGGGTAAATTATCAAATTAGTACCAAATTAAATTATTATTTTTCAAAAAAATCCTTATCCTCCCATCTCTCTTTCTCTCTCTTCTTCCCGGGTCCGCCCCCGACCCGAGCCCCCTCCCTGCCTCTTCCCGGGGGGCTGTACGGAGGGGACGGGTTGGATTCCAATTTTGTTGTTAGGTTGAAGATGGAAAAAATGGGGAGATTGAAGAACATGAATGGAAGAAGAGAGAGAAAGAGAGATGGGAGGATAAGGATTTTTTTGAAAAATAATAAATTAATTTAGTACTAATTTGATAATTTACCCATCGCCATGTCAGCAATGACTAATCCGGGTCACTACGACGTGGCAGTCCACATAAGCGTCAAAACGACGCATTTTGCAAAAAAATCCCGAACTGGACTTGAGTGGACCTAAGTGATAAAAATTGAAAAAAGTTGGACCGGTTCTATCGATTTTAAACCACAGGGTACTCAAGTGATAATCGGTGATACCACAGGGTACTTAAGTGAACTTTTCCATCGCCATGTCAGCAATGACTAATCCGGGTCACTACGACGTGGCAGTCCACATAAGCGTCAAAACGACGCGTTTTGCAAAAAAATCTCGAACCGGAATTGAGTGGACCTAAGTGATAAAAATTGGAAAAAGTCGGACCGGTTCTATCGATTTTAAACCACAGGGTACTCAAGTGATAATCGGTGATACCACAGGGTACTTAAGTGGACTTTTCCCAAAAATCTATTTTTTTAACTTTTTGGTGAAAAAATAAGCCCAGATACAATTCGCAAGCCCACCAACAGAGAATTGTTAAAAGAGTAGTTCATCTTATTGATCAAGGATAATTACATGTACTTATATATATCTGGGTCTAACGGCTACATAATAATACAAGTATGTACAGCTAATAGCAATAAATGCAGAAGGCTGTTAGAGAGAGTTCCAAGGCATAGAACATGGCACTGGTGATTAATACGAGGATAGAGACGTTGTGGTAGTCAAGGCACGAAGTCAATCATTATGGAAGAATGATCAACATGTCCCATAAGTCATCGAGATGATAGAAGTGGCGACTGCAAGATATGCAAAAATCAGCTGCAATTCTGCAGTAAATGGAATTGCAGACAACTGCAGAATTGCAGACCTGCATACGACCTACAGAACATCTGGTTTACTTGATCTTTACTCTTCAACAAGAATGCATACAATTAAAGTTCAATGTATGATTGTTAATCGGGATCGGGAGGTTGGAATTTGGAAACGAATCGGAGAGGAGAGTTGTCTTTCAGGCTTGCCGCTTATGGGATGAAGTTTCTGGGACCTCAAAGGTTTATATACTTCCCCACCACGAAGTCGTTTTTTCACATAGTACACATATACTAAAACGATGTCGTTTTAGTATATCGGTTTCGCGGTCGGTCGGTGTGGTTTGAGACCAAAACCAAAACCACACCGCACCAATTCAGTGTCGGTTTGAAACTGCACCACGACACCATTTTAGTGTGCGGTTTGGATTTTGTCGGTCGGTCGATTTCGCAGTCAATCAGTTTCGTGGTTTTGCGGGTTTCAGACTCACCCCTAAGGAGCAAGGTCAGTGGGATCAGAACACTCAAGGTGGGCCCCCACACCTTTGAATTTTCATCCTCTTTGTAATTAGATCAATCAAAATCAAAGAAAATATTAATATATCTGGTAGGTTGGGTTGTGTCTGTATATTTTTTTAGAAAAAAGTCTACTTTAGTACCCTGTAGTATAGCCCAAAATTACTTTAGTACCCTATGGTAAAAAACTGATCAATCAAGTCATACTTATTCCAATTAACATTAAAAAGGTCCACGGGTAGCTGTCCGAACCCTTCCCGACCTGCCCGAACTCTGACCGTCCATCTGGATTTATCACATCAACATTCGCTGACGACGTGGTGCCATGTGGATCTTCTCTCTCTTTCCTCTCTCTCCTCCTTCCCCTCTTCTCTTATTCTTCCCAAAAACGAAACCCCGAAAAATTGAACCAGTCCCCGACCTTAACCCGATGGCTCCCAAGCCCCGCCCCCGCTCTTCACCTTGCCGCCCGATCTTCCCGACCTCAACCCGACGGTTCTCGTTGGCCAGGCACACACCCAAAGTAGCTGCAGCGACAGGGGACAAAACTATGTGATGGTAGTAACTGCCATGGAGGAGGACTCCGGGATTAAGCTCGCCCTCGCCTGCCGGATGATAGGTCGTGCACTCCAGGTTATGGTAAGTCGCGCACTTCATCGACGCCCTGCCGCCGGATCTTCTCCCTGGCGGCGTCAGCCCTCCCTCCCCGGACGGCTGTGAATGAGGCCCTCGCTCTCCGCCTCATCGGCATCGGCCCTCCCTCCCTGGATGACCGCAATGCCCTCTGCGAAATTGGCAAGCTAGCCGAGCTCGCCCGCTCCGTCAATGTCCAATTCACCTTCCGCGGCATCACCGCCTCCCTTCTCGAGGACGTCAAGCCGTGGATGCTCCAGGTGAATCCCACCGTTCACCGTTCAATTTTTCTCGATTTTCGCCCAAGTGCGAGTTGAAGGTTTTCTATTGATGTTTTGGGTCTAATTGTAATTGAGTAGGAGTTTTATAATTTGGGTTGAAAATTGGTAAATTGGCAAAGAAGGAGGAGGAGGAGGAAGAGGAGAGAGAAAGAGAAGAGAGAGGGGAGAGGCCACGCCATCAAAAATTGGTGACGTGGCTGGCTTAGTCGGACGGGCAGGGTCCGGACAGGTCGGGAAGGGTATGGGCAGCTGCCCGGAGACCATTTTGATGTTAATTGGAATAAGTATGACTCGATTGGTCAGTTTTTTACTACACGGTACTAAAGTAAATTTTTTTCTATTTTTTATTTAAAAAAGGGGGGCGTTTTGGGAGGTTAGATGTCCAGAGAGCAATCGTCGTCGCTGATGGAGAGCCTAATGGGACTCCTGCGCGTGTACGTCAAGCGCGGAAGCAACCTCGCCGTCCGCGACGTCCGTAGCAGCGATCCCTACGTCGTCATCCGCATGGGCAAGCAGGTCATTTCACACTTTTTGCCTTTTGATGTTTGTTGATCCTTTGATCGAATGACTACCAAATCTCCACAGCTCGATGGATTGCGTTGCAAGAAATGATTGTTGCTTATACCGCCCTTGCCAATTTTCTAGGATCGATCGATCTTGAAAGAATATCGCTTTTAGACTTCCGCGTTTATGTATCAGCATAGAAAGTCTCGAGTTGAAATCTTGTGAATGAAATAAGAGTACTCGACTTTAGAACCTTTACACATAACCGCTAGCTCGATACCTGGTTGCTTTTACCATAGTGCTTAGAGCCAAGGCTTCATTTGGAGATGATCCTTAGTTTTGTTAACTTGAGAGAGGATCTGGTTTTGGTTTCCTATGGATAATTGTATCAAAGTCGCGTTGCAATTCGCCATTTTGCGGCCGTAAGTTAGCTGTCTTCAATTACTCTTGTGCTTGTGTGGTGCAGAGGTTGAAGACTCGTGTAATAAGGAAGGATGTGAATCCGGAGTGGAAGGAGGACCTAACTCTGTCCATCACTGACCCGGACCTCCCGATCACGCTGGTATGTATGTCTCCTGGGCTGTGTCTTTCTGTGCTCTACAATAGAATTCGGAACCTTTCCCTGAGTTTCTTACCCGAATCAGCACTAGATTTTCGTTTGTGGTTTCCGGTTGACCGGATAATGTTTATTTCTTAAGAATTGCTTGTGTTGTTAATAACTCGGTTGTATATCTTTGTCGATCGGGTTCGGACTTGGGCATCTCTTTATTAGTTGCGTTTTGAAAGTGCCAGAGGTTGCCATTTTGCTTTATGTTCAGTTGCTTCGGACCAGATTAGTCTTCATGTTTTAGTCATGATCAGTGAGTGTAGTATCTGAAGTGGCTTGCTTAGTTCTTTCTTTTACACTGTCCACTTATTTTGCTTCTCGGCTTTCTTCTGATTCTCCTTGCTGCATATTGCCAGTGACTCGCCTTGTTCAGCAAGGCAATTCACATTTATTGGGTTGCCATGTTGATCGGCTCATTTAAACAGATAGAAGGAAAAACTGTACCTCGCCAAGATCTCTTCAATGTTTGCGTTAGATATCTATTTCGAGCCTTCTTACCCGATCAAGCAAGGGAATAGGAACTGATTGCTTTGGAAAAAACATAACATCTCAATCATCTGATGAAAGTTTTTGTGCATGCATTCTCAATCCTTGAGCTAGCTATTTTCCTTGTTTATCCCATGTCAATGCCTTCGTGTTTCCCTTTGGTTGCAGACGGTCTACGATCACGACACATTTAGCAAAGACTACAAGATGGGAGACGCGGAGTTCGACATCAAGACCTTCATAAGCGCTCTGAAGGGAAACTACGGGAATGTTCCTAACGGCACCGCAATCACCAAAGTACAGCCCAACCGACAGAACTGCTTGTCTGAAGAGAGCAGCATCGTGTTCAATGAAGGCAAGATTACCCAGGACATGTGCCTGAGATTGAGAAATGTGGAACGCGGTGAAGTGGAGATTCAGCTTCAGTGGATCGACCTGCCTGGTTCGAGGGGCCTGTGAAGAAGGGGTTTACGGGTTCGCGTTTAAAAAAAATTGGTTTTTGCATTGCAGCCACTGTTATGTTTATAGATGTATTTATATATAAACATTATGACAAATAATAACTAAAGTTTTATATCCTATCTCACAGAACAACAAGAGGTGCCGTAGGTTCCTCAGGTTTAAGATAACTAGCACTTGGGTCCAGCGGTTTTTCAAAATAAGCACATGTTTTCGGTAAATGAATATAATTAAGTCATTCATCATCCGAAAAGACAATAAGTTTGGAAAAAAAATGATATTGTACTTCCACTTTTACCCTTATTTTTACTTTATATTACACCAACAATAACATCCTCCATTTTCTTTTTTTCTCACTTCTTTCCGCTCACTTTCCCCTCTTGACCAAAGATATTTGGAGATACTTATGTACTACAATTTGGTAGAGAAACTTTAAAACATTCTTGGAAAAATGTACGTGGTACTATAGTCAATCGAGTTACTCTAGAAATATGCGTATAAGCCCATATAGAGGATCCCTCTTGATAATAGGAAATAATCTAACTAAATTTCTATATATGACTTTGATGTTTTATTTTCCTATACATCAATCTCTAGTATCGGCAATCAAATTTGGAAACTCTATAAGATAGAATTGTCTTTACATACTTCTTTGATCGTTGAAACAACTTTCACTTTTAGTCTTTCATGCACAGATAAACCACTCAATGATCTACACGGCGTGGATTAAAGGAGAATGCACATTCATTCCCTAAAGTCGCCGACCTTTATTATTGGAATTTGGGATAGGGTGCACATTGGAGCTACAAATAAAATAAAATAAAATTTGGGGTTGGTAAAGAAATGGACAAAATTATGTTGCACGTGAAATGCATCATCATCAATCTTTGTTCTTGTCCCAAGTAATTACGCCCCAAATTTAGTGCCTTCGTGTTTAGGCGTGTGAAGACAGTCTCTCTTACTCCCAGAAAGATTTAATTTGGCTGGCCAATTAGGATAGTTGCTCCACTAATCTTTATTTAACTTTACTTGCAGTAAATATTTAGAGAATCTCGGGCTCCGGAAAACTGATATTGAAGTTTGTCCGGAACATGATAAACAGAAAAGCGAGGCCCACTAGGGCAGCCCAATCAAGCCCATGAGCGAGAAGACGGGAACCCAAGGTCGAGGGTGAATGTCGTTTTTTTATATTCAAAATGAAAAATTAGGGAATGGTTTTTTTAAAGTAAATTTTATTAATTGTACAAAATAGAAAAAAAATTCATACTCTTGCAACCGTCAACCTCATCAAAATTTTAATGCCAAAATATTTTATCGATAACACCACAAGAATAAAGTTATTTTCTGCGCCCCATGATACATAATACAATGCCACATACAAATTAGTAATTACCCCAAATATGAGGGAAAAGGTTGCTACGTTACCTTCGGGGGTAATGTTAAAGTGTATTCATCCTAGTGTTAAAGAAAGATTTTAGTTCAAATTTTACAATTCAATATTGTTTAGATTAGGGGTGAGCTTAAAATCCGAAAAATTGTGAAATCGACCGACCGCGAAACAGATCGACCGATAAAATCTAAACCGCATACTTAAATAGTTTTGTGGTGCGATTTCAAACAGAAACGGAAGCGGATTTGGTGCGGTGTGGTTTCGGTGTTGGTCGAAACCACACCGACCGACCGCGAAACTGATAAATTAAAATGACGTCATTTTAGTATACGTGTATTATGTGAAAAAATGACGTCGTTTTGTTTTAGTATATAAATTTTTTTTGTTTAGTTGCTGCGATTTTGTTATAAAAGAAATTGGACTTTTTTTCAAATTGGCGAGTATTGATTGTGTGAAAAAGGAGGTTTCTTTCCAAATTTGAGCCTCCTAAATGGGCCCAATTTTTGCGGTGCAAACCGCAAACCGTACCATCAAACCGCACCACCGCGATTTTTTTCGACACCGCCACACCGACGGTGCGAATTTTCACAAAACCAAAAGTGCGGTTCGGTGTGAATTTTCACACCGACACCGCAAAATCGCACCGAACTCACCCCTAATTTAGATAGTGTCATACGTTATTTTACTCTGAATATTTAAAAAACCCAAGAGAAACATTGTATTGACAATATTACCTAGTAGAAACTCAAACATGACCTAGGCCTAAAAGTATATTAATTAGTTCGAAGGTATTCTAAGGACGTACGTGCATATCCTTTACAAATGTGGAGAATCAAAGTGTTAATTTTTAAGAAAATGTTAGATCTTCGTTGATTGAAAATTCCAAGTTATTTTTATGTAATTTTTTGAACATTTTGAATGTATATGTAAAACGTGACACTACATATAATTCTATACGGACCGAAGAAAAAGGCTAGTGGAAAGGCTCCTTCCTCTACTGAAACAAGTAACTAGAGAGAGATAGAGACGCAAAAAGTCCCTTTCTCCCAGACCAAATTACCTTTTCCGCTACGGCTTTTCAGTGCTTTTACAATAATAACATTACACACCCAACCCAGTACCACCACCATAATTCCATTTCCATGGAACCTCGAGCCACCCTCCCTTCCTTACTGGCTCGTCCCCGATTACGAAACCCACCCACCAACACAACTAGGGAAAGGAACAAACGCCAAGCAACTAATTGGAATCCAATACAGTAATCTCAAAATTTCACCGCTATTATTTCTCTTTCAATTTTTTTTTCAAAATTGAGCACTGCCAAATTTATCTAGTATTTACTCTTTTAATGATATTTACTATAGAATTCAAGACTAAATTCAACTTTTCAAAATATTTATTTTTTTATACATGCAAGACTAAATTCAACTTCTCGTGCACCAATTTTCAATCCTTAATTATTTTAACCAAATAAAAAATAGGAAAATGTTACCACCAACATTACTTGAAATGACCTCACAAAAGGTCGACAGGCAAGTCTTATAATAAGTAGGATATTTTTTGTTATTATTTCTAATATATAGAATTTAGAAAAAGAGCTAGGGGACATCAAGTGCAAGCCTGCTCGCAACTCTCAGCACAAAGGCTACACTACTCGGATTACTAGGGTAGATCAAGCGCAAAGGCTAGACTAAAATATTAACATTCACTCGAAATTTAATTTTTAAATATTCAACTCTAAATATCATATATTCACAAAAATATATACTCATACATATTATACACTATATACATATCATACGCTCTCTCTCTCTCTCGTTATTACACGTTGCATTTGTTGTTGTAGTAAAACTAAAACACAAAAACCCCTTAAACCCACCCACCTATGCTTCACCATTCTCCTCCTCCAAGACCAAATACCTCATCTTCCTCGTCATCTCTTCCTCTCCTCTTCCCCAAGTACTAGACTGACACTACCAAGCAGCAGCCATGATAACGCTGTCGGACTTCTACCACGTGATGACGGCGGTGGTCCCGCTCTACGTGGCAATGATCCTGGCCTACGGCTCCGTCAAGTGGTGGAAGATATTCTCCCCGGACCAGTGCTCCGGCATCAACCGCTTCGTGGCCCTCTTCGCCGTCCCACTCCTCTCCTTCCACTTCATCTCCTCAAACAACCCTTACAAGATGAACGCCCGCTTCCTCGCCGCCGACACCCTCCAGAAGCTCATCGTCCTCGGCGCCCTCGCCCTCTGGGCCAACTTCTCCACGCGCGGGTCCCTCGAGTGGTCCATCACGCTCTTCTCCCTCTCCACCCTCCCCAACACCCTCGTCATGGGGATACCCCTCCTTAAGGGAATGTACGGCGACTTCTCCGGGAGCCTCATGGTCCAGATCGTCGTCCTCCAGTGCATCATTTGGTACACGCTGATGCTGTTCCTGTTCGAGTTTCGCGGCGCCCGGATGCTCATCTCCGAGCAGTTCCCGGACACCGCGGGGTCCATCGTGTCCATCCACGTGGACTCCGACATCATGTCGCTTGACGGGCGGCACCCGCTGGAGACGGAGGCGGAGATCAAGGAGGACGGGAAGCTCCACGTCACCGTCCGCAAGTCCAACGCCTCGAGGTCGGACGTCTTCTCGCGGGGGGTGTCGTCGACGACGCCGAGACCTTCGAACCTCACCAACGCGGAGATATACTCGCTGCAGTCGTCGAGGAACCCGACGCCGCGTGGCTCCAGCTTCAACCACACCGACTTCTACTCCATGATGGGGGGTGGGAGGACCTCCAACTTCGGGAGCGCTGACGTGTACGGCGGGTCACGGGGGCCCACCCCGAGGCCCTCCAACTACGAGGAGGACGGCAAGCAAGGTGGGAGGTTCCACCATGGGGGAGGTGGGGCCCACTACCCGGCGCCCAACCCGGGGATGTTCTCTCCAACTAGTAAGGGGGCTGCTACTGCTGCTAATAATAATGGGAATGGGAATAGGAAGGGGGCCGTTACTAATGGGCAGGGACAAGATGGAGGGAAGGACTTGCATATGTTTGTTTGGAGCTCGAGCGCGTCTCCTGTTTCTGATGTATTTGGAGCCCACGATCACCATTATAATGGCGGCCATGACCACAAGGAAGTTAGGCTCGCTCTTTCTCCTGGGAAAGGTTCGGTCTTTAAGTTCCTTTTTTTTCCTGCCATTTTGATTTTTCTGGTCTTTTGTTTGGTTTTGTTAGTTTGATTGTGTTCGTTTTGAATTGGGTCGCAGTCAAAATTGCTTTTTTTTTATGAAAATGGATGCTTCAGTTATCTTTCCCTTCGTTCTTGAGCTTTTTCTGGATTTTTTGTAGTTGTTTGGATTTGTTATGGGTTGATTGCGTGCTTTTTGAAAAGGGTTTTCATCAAAATTGGTTCTTTTTTAATTATAATGGTTAGTCCCTTTGTTCTTCCGCTAAATTTATGTTCTTTTTGGCTGTTGCTGTTTTACTTGCATTACTTTGTTTAGATGATGTTCGTTCTTATTAGCTCGATTGTGTGTGTGTGTTTTGAGTTGGGTCACCATCAAAATTGGTTCCTTATCATCAAAATTGGTTCCTTTATAATAAAGATGGTTGCTTTGGCTTGGGGTTGCTTAATGCTTTCCCTTTGTTCTTGTGCTTAATTTCTGGTCTTCTTGTTTTACTTGCATTGTTTTCTTAGTTTAATCAATGCGTCCTTTGAATTGAGTTATTATCAAAATTGGTTCTTTTGTAATAAAAATGGTTGCCGTTCTTTGGCCATTTGGTTTTGTTGGTTTGCTTGCAGCAGCTGAAGGAGGGAGAGGGGACAACAGGGGAGAGGACTATTTGGAGAGAGATGAGTTCAGCTTTGGGAACAGAGTTGGAGACAAGGAATTGAAGACAGGCAATGAAGGTAATGGTGAAAAGATGGGCGATGGGAAACCCAAGTCCATGCCTCCAACCAGTGTAATGACAAGGCTCATCCTCATTATGGTCTGGAGGAAACTCATCAGGAACCCCAACACTTACTCCAGCCTCATTGGCCTCACTTGGTCTCTAGTTTCCTTCAGGTGAGCAAACTACAAAAATACCCCACCTCACTAAACCCCCCCCCTTCATACATATTTTTTTGGCGTCTACTTCAATTCCTTGCTGTCCTTACTTATGAAGTTTTATGGTTCTTTTTTTTGCTTGTTGCAGGTGGCATGTAGAGATGCCAGCAATTATAGCCAAGTCCATTTCCATTCTGTCAGATGCAGGGCTAGGAATGGCAATGTTCAGCCTTGGTCAGTAAATATTTTTTACCCACTTTCACTTTCACACTTGCTGGCCTACTATGGGGATTTGTAGGGAGATAATATGCACACAGAGATTGTCTCCTCTAATAAATTCCCCATCTTTGCTTTTCACAAAGCAAAATCTTTTTGGATCCCCTCCTCCTTGCTTGTTCATTATAATCTGTAATTATTAATGCCCTGACACAGCAAGCCAAAGCCCAGCAGCCAACAGTGTTGTTATTATTTCACCTAAAAAAACAGTGTTGTGATTATTATTATTATTATGATAACAATGCAGTGTTTTTGGTTTGGTTTGGTTTGGTTTTCTTTCCCATCCAATTTAATTACCTTATCTTTCTTTTCACCTACACACAGAACCTGTAACCTTTTATTCTTTCTTGGTGGTGGAGATGATGATTATCAGACAAAGCATGCCTAGTAACAGGAAGAAAGAAAAGAGGCACAAATTTATGACAAAAGTGAAAAATAAGACTGGTGGCGGTGGTGTGTCATCATGAGCATGGCCTTACCTTTTAATCAATCAAATAATTAAGTAGAAATTTCCTTTTAATGATGCAATTAAGTGGGATTTGCAGGTCTGTTCATGGCATTGCAGCCAAGGATGATAGCATGTGGGAATTCAGTTGCAACTTTCTCAATGGCTGTGAGATTCCTTACAGGACCAGCTGTCATGGCAGCTGCTTCCATTGCTGTTGGCCTTAGAGGAACTCTCTTACATGTTGCCATTGTCCAGGTCACTTCCCCCTCTCTCGTTTAACTCTATTACTTTGCGGCTACGACCTCATGACACAAGGAATTCAAAACCGTTGGATCGTAAATATGTAAATATTACTAATTAGAAAAAAAACTCTTTATTGCCCTTTTCTCTTTCCATTTCTGCTTTGCTTGTGTTGGTTTCCTCTGCCTTAACTTTTTATTTTGCCTCTTTAGCTGACACCACCAATCCAATTTCACTGCATAAACTCAAAGTTTCTCACTCCCCAAGCACTCTGCTTGATGAGATTCTTTATTATTTGCATGCCAGTGGATTTTTTGGGAAATGGGTAAATAAAGAAAAATATATTATATATTATATAGCATAAAGCTGCTGTTGGTGTAAATTGAAAAGGAGGAGGTGGTGGTGATGACACATGAATAGAACAGACATCTTTTTGTGTGATGTTTTTATTCGAGAATGCACCTTTCAAGTTAAATTAAATTAAATTATCTCTCTTCCTGGTTTCTTTAAACTTAGTACTCTGGGAAGAGAGAATCATAATTATTTAATTTTGATAATTATGTTTACATCCAAGAAGTTGCACTTATACCGATACTTGACGTGTCCTAAAATAAATGGATTCAGGCTGCCCTTCCACAAGGAATTGTCCCCTTTGTTTTTGCCAAGGAATACAACGTACACCCTGATATTCTTAGCACGGGGTAAGTTAAATTTATTTAATTTCCTTAGAATATCTGTCTCAATTGGAATTTTAATTTTTTTAATTATTACCCATTTCGTTCTTAAGTTAATATTTATTTATGATTTTGGACATTGCAGTGTGATATTTGGGATGCTAATTGCATTGCCAATTACTCTGGTGTACTACATTTTCTTGGGGATTTGAAGGATGCAGTATCAAATTAGCCCCCCAAGAAGAAGAAAAGTCATTAGGCCTTTTGTAGAAGCCAGCCGGCGACAAGATTTAAAATAGGAACACGTTGTAAGAAAATGAAAAGGGAAGCTTTTGTAATGCCGTAGAAATTAATTCTACTTTTTATGCATGTAAGCAACGGATTATTAATGTATCAAGGGAAATACAATGTGTTCTATCACCTCTCAATGTCAATTATTTCAGCTCCCCTTGCTAATTTGTTTAACGTAATTGATGTTAACACGTAACAATTCCACTTTTATAGTAGTGGGATTGGTGAAAAGTAATGTATTAACTAATTCGTTACGCAACACATGTCTATAATTAGTTTGAGAGACTAAATTAACTTAATTTGGATGTCTTGAGATCACTCGGTGTATTATTATGGAATAGAGACCAAATACGTTCTTCTACATACACAGAGTCCAATTAATACCTTGTGCTAGAAATTGATACATTTAGTACCCGGTACTTATCAAAATACACCAATTAACGTGTCGAGGCCAATTTTTAAGTAACCGGTGACACATTACCATGTTACGTGTTATCCAACTCATCAACTTATACCAACTTACGTGTCATCAACTTATACCACATAAGGCGTCGACATCTTAGACAGCATCTGGAACAAGGTCTCCATCTCTTCCTTCCTTATACTTTGTTGCGTATCTATAATTGGATTTTGTTTTCTAATTGAATGAATTGGTAGTCTTTAGGTTTATGATACAGACAACGCAAACTACAGGGAGAAGTTCGAGGCTGACTTGGAAAAGGAAATCAAGAAGCTCTATAGATGTCGCGACCAGATTATTACTTGGATCCAGTCCACTGAGATCAAGGATAAGAAGGTCTTTTCTTCTTCTTCGTTATATACGATATCATGAGCGAGAGGTTTACACTTCTTTGCTATTGTCCAGGTTAGTGCTTCTGAGCAGGCCCTCGTGGATGCCCGCAAGCTTATTGAGCGTGAAATGGAGAGGTTTAAAAGAAGAAGTGAAGGTTAAAAGAAGTGGACACACTCGACTAATGCTTATGTGGCATAAGTTGATGAGTTGTATGTCATATAATATGGTGATGTGTCACCGATCATCAGAAAATTAGTCTCGGGGTGTTAGTTGGTCTGTTTTGTGTGGTTTGTCGAATTGAGTGTTAAATTTTAAACCCAACCATTATAGTACCGGTTCATTTAAGTGTAGTTACAAAGAACTATAAAAATGTTTATTAAACTCTAAACATTTGATTGTATTTTGAGGTTTGAACTATTATACACACTTGACTAAATTAGAATGACAATTGTAGTTGATCTATATATTTGGTAGCTATTTTATTTCACTGCGAAGTGAGATCCATTTATTTTAAAAGAGAATGGTTTTGGGATGTTTTAAGAAGATGGTGCAATTAGGGGGCCCCTCCATTAGGGAAGATGGGTGTTTAGTTGATGTAGACCTATTTGGAATATTTGGGGACAAATGGTCACATCCAAAGCTTCTCCTCCTTTTCCTGCATTCGCCTGCTCCTTTTTAAGTTGGACGTAACAGCTTTTTCTTGACATCTTTCATTTTCATTCTCCTTGTTTATGATTTAGGTAGTTGCTAAATTCAGATCAGCTCCTGGGGCTCTCTGTCTTTTGGTGCTTGGCATTTAGTAACTCCACGTCATTCTTCTAACTTCAAATATTTCAACCTCACTCAAATTTTAATTATACGGTCCAATTTATTCGAGTGTGCTACATAAATTGTTAGAATAAATATTAGTAAATTATGGTATAAGCATGTAAATATAAATCGTAAGTATATAAAGAGAGGAGTTTAGAGAATGCTCACGATCACACTTGTAAGAAAGTGTGTATATCGTCGTCTTCAAGGTAGTGACTTTCGGATTGAATCCTGGACGAGGCCACAGTTTTACCGTGTGCCCTTAAACTCTTATTACCCGCCTATATACTTCAGGCCTCCGTGGGTAAGAGAGTTCCCAAGGTACAACGCCCAACCTCGTGTACAAAAGGAAGCACTTTCGTACACCTTTCGAACCTTTCGTAGCCTTAGAACTCGGACACAAATGAAAGTGAGAAATGCTATGCTATGGAGGGAGAAGTAGAGAGCTCAAGGAAGAGTGAGAGCTGAGATTATTTGGAATGAAGGAGGTGGGCTCCTTTTATAGGCAGCCTTGGACCTCCAACAGCCAAATTCGGATTTAATAGGGCCATTAACCCACCCATTAAATGGACTATTACAAGACCCATAAAACCCCCATATTCATTAGGCTGTTATCCCATTTATTGGCATGAATTTTAAATTCGAAATTTAAATTCAAAGCCACCTGGAAGGAGAAGAAGGTTCCAGAGTGTGGGCTTGTCCAAACGGAAGTCCAAGAAGCCCAGAGGACTTTTTGGGCCTAGGATCGCTACAACAAGTCCGGCCCAGTTCTAAAAAGATAAGGCCCTGGAACAATTCTCACAAATCCACAATCCCGCAACCCGCAATCCACACCCGAGCCCGAGCCCAGCCCGGACGGACGGACGGACGGTACGAGAAGCCTCTCCCTTCTCCATCAGTTTACCCATGCTAGACTTCTAGTCCCTTATAAACTTGTCTCAGCATGATGCGCTAACCAATGTGGGATTGTGCTTATTTTAATAACAACCATACCACTTTAAAGCCAATTTTCATTCACCCCGAGAATTGGATTTTCGCAAGTGTTATATATCGTTACGAAGCTCTATCAACGAGCTTCGTATTGATCTCACAAACATCCAAAATCAATTGGTGTGACCTTTAATTAAATTAGCTCAAAATTGCCTACTAATTACTTAGTTATTATATTTAATTAGGATTCTCCCTCTAATTAAATATTTGGGCCAAAGCCCAATACACTCACTTGTATTGAGCCATCTCTTCCTTGGTTAATAAACCAATTCTCCAACAATCTCCCACATGAATGCAAAATAGCTTATATGACATGAGCCTACCAATGCTACATGCAACATGGAGTTCTTTGAGAATTTGTTGCATTAGGAAAGGTGGTTCAAAGCCTTGAACCTTCCTTAGTGAAATATCTTCGGATATACTTGCCAACCAGTGGACGCGATGCCTTGAACTGTTCGGCGTTTTATGTATACCAAGACAAAGGTACTCATACAACTCCTTCTCAAACCACTACTTGGTTCTTTCGTTGTTGTCCATTTTGGCCCTGGACTGCCTTGGAAACTTCATCGAATGCTCTAGAGATTTAGCCCTTAACTCATCTCATAGAAGCGGCCCCTTCACATTCGATATAGGTGATCTCTTATGAGGAGTATCCTGTCATACCCCACTTATACATTCGAAGTATAAGGATCATTAAAAGCTTAAAGCTTAACCTTCTTATGGACATGTCTATCACTTTTTCATCATAGGAATAAGTAGGGAACTCAATTTCCCGAATACTTTGTTCGACCCTAGCCTCACAATTTGGTTGTCCCTTTGAACCTGCAGATCGTGCTTTACGATCCAGGTTGGGTTGCCATCATGGGTTTAGGTCATTTCCTGGGCTTTAAACCCATTCTCCTCGATGATACCTCAACTTGGTCCCTCGTTAGACCTTTAGTTAATGGATCCGCGATGTTCTCTTTTGACTTTACATAGTCTAAAGATATCACACTCGTTCTCAATAATATTTTCACAGATTTATATCTACGACATATGTGTCTAGACTTTCCATTATACACATTATTTTATGCTCTTCCGATAGCTGATTGACTATCACAGTGCACGCTAATGGGAGGCACTGGTTTTGACCACATCGGGATGTCCTCCAAGAAACTTCGGAGCCAATCCGCCTCTTCAGCTGCTAGATCCAACGCTATGAATTCTGATTCCATAGTCGATCTAGCAATGCAAGTTTGTTTGCATGATCTCCACGAGACCGCTGCTCCTCCAATTGTAAATATGTATCCGCTAGTGGATTTTATATTCTTGGAGTCCGAGATCCAGTTCGCGTCTGAATACCCTTCCAGAACGGCTGGATGTCTCGTATAGTGTAATCCATAGTTAGCAGTGTACCTTAGGTATCTAAGGACTCTAACTATCGCTTTCCAATGTTCATCATTGGGATTACTCGTATATCTCGACAACCTGTTTACCGAGTTTACAATATCTGGTCTAGTACAGTCCATGAGGTACATTAGACTGCCTATAACTCTAGAATAATCTAGTTTTCTCACACTCTCTCCGCGATTCTTGCAGAGACTTGACACCACTTCCATAGGAGTTCTTGCAATTACATTGCTATCCTTATCGAATTTGTCAAGTATCTTTTCGACATAGTGACCTTGGGAAAGCGCGTAACCTTCTAAAGTCTTGGTGATTTTCATCCCAAGTATTACATCAGCTTGTCCCAAATCTTTCATGTCAAAATTTTGCGACAACATTCTCTTGGTAATTTTGATATTATCATTATTACTCACGATCAACATGTCATCTACGTAGAGACAAACTACCACATAGTCGTTATCATCTCCTTTCACGTAGACACATTTATCACATTGGTTTATCTGAAATCCGTTAGATAGCATTACACTATCAAACTGACATTGTTTAGGTGCTTGTTTTAGTCCATACAAGGATTTTATAAGTTTACACACCTTATGTTCTTTACCTGGAACCACAAACCCTTCAGGTTATTCCATGTAAATCTCCTCTTCCAAATCTCCATTAAGAAAGGTCGTCTTCACATCCATTTGATGGATCTCTAGGTTAAACAAAGCCGCCAAGGCTATGACTAACCTAATAGATATTTTCCCGGAGACAGGAGCATATGTGTCAAAATAATCAACACTCTCAGTTTGCTTGTAGCCTTTAACAACAAGTCTTGCCTTGTACTTATCCACTGTACCATCAGGGTTCATCTTCTTTTTGAAGATCCACTTATGGCCTAGTAGTTTACTACCCGGAGGTAGATCTACTAGTTCCCAAGTGTGATTATGTAAGATAGACTCTATCTCACTATTCACCGTAGACTCTATCTCACTATTCACCGCTTCCTTCCAAAGAGCAGAGTCTGTAGAAGACATTGCTTCTTTGTAGGTTACATGATCCTTTTCTAACAGATATGTTAGGAAATCTGATCTGAAGGACTTTTCTTTTCTAGCCCTTTTCCCACGTCTAGGCTCTTCACCTTCATCTTGAGGTTCCTCTCCCCTCACATTGCTCCTACTTTAGTCAACTTGACAGTCAACACCAGTTTGAGCTTTGTGAGGAAAGATTTCCTCAAAGAATGAAGCATCCCTAGCTTCTATGATAGTATTTACGTAGATATCAGAGTTATCTGACTTGTGTACCAAGAATTGATATGCAGCACTATCTTGTACATAACCGTTAAACACACAATCTACCATATTGGGTCCTATCCTTGTCCTTTTAGGAGGTGGGATCGGAACCTTAGCAAGACATCCCCAAACTCTTAGGAATTTATAGCTAGGCGCATGACCTTTCCATAATTCGTAAGATGTTTTATCCAACTTTTTGTGTGGTACCCTGTTGAGTACATAGTTGGCCGAAAGCACAGCTTCCCCCCACAAATTCCTTGGTAATTCGGAACTAATGAGCATCGCATTCATCATTTCCTTAAGCGTCCTATTCTTCCTTTCCGCAATTCTATTTTGCTCGGGAGAATAAGGCGTCATGGTTTGATGAACAATTCCATTCTCAGCACAAACTTGTGCAAATGGAGATTCATATTCACCACCTCGGTCACTTCGAAGATTTTTGATCTTCTTGCCAAGTTGGTTCTCAACTTCATTCTTATAGTGAATGAACATGTCTATTGCTTTGTCTTTACTTCTCATCAAGTAGACATAGCAATACCTCGTACAATCGTCGATAAAAGTTATAAAATAATTTTTACCACCACGCGTTTGTACGTATTTTAAATCACATACATCGGTGTGGATTAAATCTAATAGTTCCGTACTTCGCTCAATCGAGTGGGAAGATGTTTTGGCGTATTTGGCCTCAACACAAGTCTCGCACTTATGTTTGTGATCGATGTTGAATTTTGGTAGTAGGTTAAGTGATATTAGCCTTTGCAAAGACTTATAATTCACATGACCTAGTCTACCATGCCATAAATGTAACGACGCACGAGAATAAGCAACCTTTACTTTCTTATTAGCCTTCTCGGCAATATTTATTACATCATTGCTCGTGCTAGCCTTATTGGTGGCACCCACATCAATCTTATCATTAGACTTTACCTTGGGAGCTAAAGTCATTACACTCATCTTAAACAGATTGTTGGTCAAGTAGCCCTTGCCAACAAACATCCCTCCCTTGGACATGATGACCTTGTCAGACTCAAACACGAGCCGAAAGCCCCTCTTATTGAGCACCACTCTGGAGATGAGATTCTTCCAGATCTCGGGCACATGCAGCACATCGGTCAAGGTGAGCTCCTTGCCCGAGGTCATCTTCAGCATGACCGTCCCTTTGCCTTCAACCTTCGAGACTGTGGAATTTCCCATGTAGCAGTTTTCATCATTGACCGGTTGATAGGTCTTGAACATCCATTTGTTGGCATAAATGGGGCGGGTAGCCCCTGTGTCCACCCACCATTCCTTCGAGTTCCCACCCACGAGGTTCACCTCGGACACAATGGCCGTGAGGTGCATCTCATCGAGGTCGGAGCTCAAGCTAGCCTCCGCAATGTTAGCATTGGCGGGCTTCTTCTTCTTGCCCTTGCTTGGTCCTGCCGTCTTCTTGCCCTCCGCGGCTAGACGTTTGTAGCAATCTTTGGCACGATGGCCGGTCTTGTTGCAAATAAAGCAGGCACCGGTAAAGCTCTTGTTATGAGCATCCCCCTTAGAATCATTTGAGCGTTTCCGCTTGTTCCCACGGGAGCTCCCCCCAGTCTCGACCACATTGGCCTTAGGAACCATGCCACTCGGTTTCTTATCAACCTTTCGGTTGTCTTGCTCGATGCGCAACCTTCGGATAAGGTCCTCGAGAGTCATCTTCTTCCTCTTGTGCTTGAGGTACATCTTGAAGTCCTTCCAAGATGGTGGTAATTTCTCAATTACCATCGCCACTTGGAGGGCATTATTGATGGCCATTTCCTCCGTTGCAAGATCATGAAAGATCAATTACAACTCTTCGCATTGTTCCACAACGCTCTTTCCATCGACTATCCGATAGTCGTGGAAGCGCCCGACCACAAATTTCTTTGCACCGGCGTCGTCAACCTTATATTTGTGCTCCAACGATTCCCAAAGATCCTTTGACGTTTCTTTGGTATAGTACACGCCGTAAAGCGCATCGTCGAGCGAACCAAATATATAGTTGCGACATAGGTAATCTTCATGTACCCATGCGCTGTGGATCACGGTTTGATGTGGATCACTCACATTCTCTTTGGGTTTCTCCTCCTTGACATATCGGCTGAAGTTCAAGGCGGTCAAGTAGAACAATATTTTTTGTTGCCATCTCTTGAAATTTCCACTCTTGAACTTTTCCGGTTTCTCAAGATGAGAGTACGGCAGTGGCATTGGGTGTCTATGACCCGGCATCACGGCCTCAGCGCCGCTAGCCCTCACAACAGGAATCTCCTCGTTCAAGTTGTCATTCGTGTTGTTCGTCGCACCGGAGTTGTTGATCTCGTGTGGGGGAGAGTTGTTATCAGCCATGATCTATAGATCACCAAATAATCTTTAGTGAGTAATCGGTTTGGGTCCAACAGAAAACCGAACGCGTTGAACTGATACAATTAATTTGAACAACCCAATAAAAAATGCGAGATTAATTTTTCACACTTTAGATATTCCGAGTGTGATTACGTTTGGTATTAACTTGGAAATGTAACAGAGAATCAAACAATAAATGCATCAAAATTGAAACGTTCTCGGAACTAAGCATATACAACTAATGCTTAAAACAATATTTCAACGATTCAATCGGAGCAGTAATAAGCGACTTTAATAATTTAATCGGTAAGCAATGAAGACTGGAGGTTAAGCAGTGAAGATAATTAAATGAAATCCCAAAGTAACGCTGAAACTGTAATAACCGATCGGACAGTAACCCAATTAATTGATTTGTTATTTGAATATTTCTCAACCTGTACCAGGAAGTGCATGCAGGGACACTTTCTTAGAAAACTATTTTTTTGGCAAACGGAATACATAAATGACAGCAACTTAAAAGGTTCTATTATTATGATGAATTATTTCCCTTGCAGTAGCAACGTTAGCAATATTCTCAGTACAGAGCGTATAGAGAGTATTAGCTACACAGAAGCACGTTTACGATATACATGAAGACCAGTTTACTAATATTTTAAATCTAATAAGAGTTTAAGATTGTTAGAATAAATATTAGTAAATTATGGTATAAGCATGTAAATATAAATCGTAAGTATATAAAGAGAGGAGTTTAGAGAATGCTCACGATCACACTTGTAAGAAAGTGTGTATATCGTCGTCTTCAAGGTAGTGACTTTCGGATTGAATCCTGGACGAGGCCACAGTTTTACCGTGTGCCCTTAAACTCTTATTACCCGCCTATATACTTCAGGCATCCGTGGGTAAGAGAGTTCCCAAGGTACAACGCCCAACCTCGTGTACAAAAGGAAGCACTTTCGTACACCTTTCGAACCTTTCGTAGCCTTAGAACTCGGACACAAATGAAAGTGAGAAATACTATGCTATGGAGGGAGAAGTAGAAAGCTCAAGGAAGAGTGAGAGCTGGGATTATTTGGAATGAAGGAGGTGGGCTCCTTTTATAGGCAGCCTTGGACCTCCAACAGCCAAATTCGGATTTAATAGGGCCATTAACCCATCCATTAAATGGGCTGTTACAAGACCCATAAAACACCCATATTCATTAGGCTGTTATCCCATTTATTGGCATGAATTCCCACAATCTCACAATCCCGTAACCCGCAACCCGCACCCGAGCCCGGCCTGGCCCGGTCTGAGACGGGGTGGGGCGGGGCGGGGCGTGCGCACGCGTGCGTGCGCGGCAATATATGAGAATTTCCGAGTTGCAAAATACCTCCTTAGTCCAGAGAGAGTAACGAGGAGAAGGAAATACAACCTTACTTTCATCCTTACTGGACTACTTCATATGCCCTTCCGCACACAGGACAGAGTACAGGTCTATTCAATGATGAGGATAACCAGCCTATATTACTTTTCAACTTTCTCAGGTTTAGTAAGTTAGGATATCTCTCTTTCCATAACTTCATACAGAGAGAGGCTACTTGGTAGCATTCCTTATGGGTTAGGAAGGAAGAGAGAGCATCCTGAATATCTCTCGCCATGCGGCAGAATAGTCTTACCATAGGGCGGGGCGCGCGCGCGTGCGTGCGTGCCGAGCCGGGCTGGACGGACGGACGGCGCGAGAAGCCTCTCCTTTCTCCACCAGCTTACCCATGCTAGACTTGTAGTCCCTTATAAACTTGTCTCAGCATGGTGCGCTAACCAATGTGGGATTGTGCTTATTTTAATAACAACCATACCACGAGAATTGAATTTTCGCAAGTGTTATATATCGTTACGAAGCTCTATCAACGAGCTTCGTATTGATCTCACAAACACCCAAAATCAATTGGTGTGACCTTCAATTAAATTAGCTCAAAATTGCTCACTAATTACTTAGTTATTATATTTAATTAAGATTCTCCGTCTAATTAAATATTTGGGCCAAAGCCCAATACACTCACTTGTATTGGGCCATCTCTTCCTTAGTTAATAAACCAATTCTCCAACATAAGTCGCACTTGTTAGAGCGTTGTAAAATTTTCTTACAATTTTTTAACTAAAATTGGATCAAGTAATCTTGTGTTTCAACTCCAACAAAAAGTAATCTTCCATTCCCACTAAAAAATATCAAACCCATTTACGTGGTTGACCTTGTCGCATCAGATCTCTCTTTAACAAAGCTAATCATTTTAAACCTGCGTCGCGTAAATAAAATCACACGTTAAAGTTGTCGTTAGCCATTAGCACTCGTGTAGCATGTTAATTAATGCTCGCACCAACACCGCCAAGGAAATAAAAATAGTTGGGTACATCCATTTCATCTTCTCGTAAGAGAAATGTCATCAAATGTTTGGAATGCGCCTTTCAATTTCAATTAAAATATCACATTGGATTTTTTTTTTAAATCTTTGATATTTATGACCGAAAACTGGCAGGTCATGTATAGGTCTTTTCCCATGATATTTTTTACTTGCATGAACAAATCTTATTATAATAACTAAAGTCTAGTACTATTTTTTTTAGAAAGGTAATTTTTTTATACCACGCGAGAGTTTGAAACCTTGACCTTCTAGAAATAGTACACTCTTTATACCGCTAGTCTAGTACTACTTGAGATTTGAGTTTTGGTTATATTTGGAGTACATATCGTCAAACCTTACATCTTAACATCTCATTGGTTAATATCAAAAGTACATTTTTACTTGGCCACTTTTCTGTCATTGGATAACGCATGGCGAAACGTGGTTGGCTCCCTGACATTTGGCTGGAAACCACAACTCCAAGAGACTTGTGATGCAAGTTAAAAGGATAAAGGTTTCGAGGAAGGAGCGCTATTGTTAGAATTAGTTTATGAATCAAAATTTGGTGGTTGAATTGTATACTTTCAAAATATGAATTCAATAGATCCGATCAAAATTAATAAATACTTGACCTATCAAATGTGAATCATGATAGAGCCCAATGTCTAAATATCTCGGAAAATTTGTCATCCCTACACAAAATGAGAGGAAAAGGGAATTAAGACAAGCTCGTGAATTAGGCCGAACTTCGTCGTTATGGGGCTGTTAATCCGTGTTTTGAAGTTCATTTTTGTGCTCTTTCCCGGGATTCAAGAGATATGCGAGTCAACCAACGGGAGATTCAGATTCCTCCACAGCATGCAATATTTTAACAGATTCGCTGTCTTCCACTATAAAGAAAAAGATCGTGCAGAATCTATTTTCTTCTACTAGTTTTGGTTGTCACTTTCTTTATTTTCTCTCAACTTTTTGTTTATTTCTGAATAAAGAGCCAATTAATGTCACGGGGAAAGAACAAAAGCATAATAAAAATTAAAGAGCCAATAAGTGGTTGGTTCTTCTTATTGTTCTCACTTGAGTTTGGCCGTAGAAAAATCTTTTAAATATTTTTTTTGTCATCCATAATTCCCGTTGGAACAGAATCTGGTGCCATTAAGTCGTTTACTACTAATTAGTGACAGAATCTAATTGTTTTTTATGGAGGATTTGGTTTAAGATTGTTAACGGCGTGAAATGGTAATACGAGATTCTGTGCTTGGTCAACCATTTCCCGTTAGCGGTCAATGACAACTAGTCAGTGGTTAATGGAGATCCAGTCAAAGGTTTAGTCAACACAGAAATAAAAAATCCGACCCATCTTAACCCCGTGAGTCGGCCCGTGTTGCAAGCTTTAATTAATTGGTCACTAGAAACTCACTTAAGTGGCCGAATATTTGGTTTAATTTGATTAGTTAATAAAAAAATGTTATTTTTGTTAATTTGATATTTATATATTCACTATACGGTTAATTAAACAACAGGTGAGCAGTCCTATGGGAGATGGAGATTCCCAAAAAATACACTTCACCAGTAGTAGGGGATCCAAATCCTTTGTGTACACGAACAACATAAAAAACAAGCTACCACCGAAAAAAAAACTTAAAAAACAAGCCACTGAAATTCGCTAAAGTGAAAACAAAAGACGTCAGGTGTGGTCTTTATCGCTGCTGTCTCTCCAATTGTGACCTGAGATAAGAAATAATTCTATAAGTTTTTTGTTTGAAAGTTATCTGATATCAAAATACTCACTGGACTAAAACATGCGCATTAGTTACGATTAAAACATATTATACTAGAATTATATTTTAAAAAATTCACCTAATTTTAATGTAACTATAATCTTATTATTCAAAATCGAGAATTTTGATTAACTGTTTTCGCTAATTGATGCGCGTGGTTGTGTTACTTTATTTGATTTCTTCGTGTAGATGAGGGAGGGCCTTGATGTCTCCCACTAGACTGTGTTGGGTCGGCCCTTAACCAGACAACGGTTGGTAGCTATGTCCCGGGCTTCTGTCTTTTGCCTCTTTCTATTCCGACTTTTTCTGGCTCTGTACTAATTAAAACGGCTCCCTCCTCAAGCTGTGGGGGAAATGTATCGGTATTAGTATTTGGGGCAAAACACAATTTTGCCCTTGAAGTATGGCAGAATTCACAATTTAGTGTGTTATTTCCCAGAAACAATCATTTGCGCCCATTTATTATGAACCGCGAACACAAGTGTATCCTTCTAAATTGGCAGATGTTAGTCAAAACTTTTAGTTATTGTAAAAAGACTACAATGCCCTCTAATAAAACCGAGTCTCTCATTCTAGTCCAACACAGATATATTATACTCTTTAAATGATTTCTCTTTGATTCTCTATTCCTTCCCCAAACTTAAAAAACGTGTTGAGATAAGTCGAGAAAAGCGAATGGTAGAAATTTGGGCATGCCCAGCGGCCGCTAGCCCCCTAGCACTTGCTGGGGGTGTTACAAAATGTGAGATTTTTGAAGGCCCAGCGGCCGCTGGGAGGGCAGCGCCAGCTGGGGTGCGCTGGGAGAATTTTCCTGTTTTGCTCGGGCTCTTGTTTTAGGCTCCTAGAACGACCTAGATACGTTTCTTGTATTCCAAGGGTTCGTCTATTATATAAGGACGTGTATCTAAGGGTTTTGTATGACTTTGTGACTCAGATCCATCAATAAAAATTCTCATTTCTCCCCGTAGACGTAGACATTAGGCCGAACCACGTAATCTCTTATGTCTGTATTCTTTACGCTTTTTATTCTCTTGGTTGCTGAATTCCTAACAATTGGTATCAGAGCTAAGGTTGGAGGATGTCGGACGGTGTGAAGTTTGCTCTTGTGAAGTTCGATGGTTCATCAAATTTTGGGTTATGGCAAAGGCGTGTCAAGGATATCCTCGTACAACAAGGGATGTTCATCGCGCTCTTGGAGAAGAAGCCCGAGAAGATGGAGGACCAAGAGTAGGTGGAGTTAGGGGCCAAGGCGGTGACGACAATTCGCTTGTACTTGGCAGACGATGTCAGTTATCACGTTATGGATGAGGAGTCACCAGCTGAGGTATGAAAGAAATTGGAGGCAAGGTATATGTCTAAGTCTTTGTCGAACAAGCTTTATCTTAAGCAAAGATTGTACGGGCTCAAGATGAAGGAGGGCTCGAATTTGAGCAAACACATTAATGGTTTCAGTCAACTTGTGAGCAACTTGAGAAAGGTTGATGTGAAGTTTGACAAAGAAGACAAGGCATTGTTGCTTCTGAATTCCTTACCGGGCTCTTATGAAAATTTGATTACAACTCTAATTTAGGAGAAAGAGTCCCTGGTGTTGGAGGATATCACAAGTACTTTGCTAGGGTTTCGTCAAAGGAGAAAAACTGGAGATGATCAAATAGTAGGGCTGGTTGTGAGGGGCAGCCTTGGTGATCGTAGTAGAGTAAGAGACGGGAAAGGATCCAAGTCGTGGTCAATGAGGTTCAAGAGAAATTGCTTCGAGTGCAAAAAAAAGGGCACGTGAAAAAGGATTGTCTGAGAAGCACTTGAGATCGCGAGGGAAAAGAATTTGGTTTCATGAATTTGGCCTCTTGCTCAGACGGGTTTGATAGTGACTATCTTTTTGTTTTATCAGGTCCAAAGTACTCTGATTCCTGGATTTTGGATAGCGCCTATTCTTTTTACATGACGCCCAAGAGAGGGTGGTTCGACACCTACAAGTTTGTTGATTCAGGTGTGGTAACTATGGGTAATAGTTCTGCTTGTAAAGTCACTAGCATAGGTGATATTCAATCAAGATGTGGGATGGTGTCGTGGTGAAATTGTATGGAGTTAGGCATATTCCGAAGTTGGAGAGGAATTTGATCTCATTAGGAGTCTTGAATTGTAGCGGGTATGGCTATAAAGTTGTAGGTGGTCTAATTGAGGTAGAGAAGGATACTATGGTGGTGATGAAAGGTGAAAGAGATACAAGAAATACCTACAGGCTAGTGGGGGGCACAGTTGTACATAGAGTCACATCTTTGGGTTCAAATAGAGAGGGGAAAAACTCAAGTCATATGAGATTGGTTCGTATGAGGGAGTAAAGGCTTGACATGGATGGTTTGAGTACAGTTGGGATTCACGGAGACATGGATATCAAGTTATGGTTGTTTCGTGGAGGCATGGTTGGCAAGAAGCCATGATTGTCTTAGAGAAGCATTGTTAGTTGGGCCCCGCTATGGTTGTCTAAAGGGACGTGCACATCAAAGGTGTTGGGTAGGTTTGGCATTGGGCATGTAAAGTCGTTGGTAGCACCAGGGGTGAATTATGTATCTCACTCAAGGCCTAACGGTAGAGTTTGTAGCATGTCAAGGATTATACTTGGTGGAACAAAAGGTTGCCCGTTGTATGCTATGGTAAGTATCATTGGTTTGAGGCAAGAAGGTCCAGCAAAAAAATAGTTTGAGGTTGCAGAGCATGGGACTAATCGAAAAATAGAGGGCGCGTCTATTGGTCGTAAGGTTGCTTCAACAGGTGGACTTGGTAGTTGAGATTCGATGGAGTTTGGAGGGAATAGGCCAAGCAAGCTCGGAGGCTCGAGCTTGGGGGCTGGCTCCAAGTGATTGAACGAAAGGTGGAGAGAAAGTTGAGATGGTCTTATTGATGATGGTTATCTTTGGTTCGAGGTGGAGTTAGTAGAGTCGATTTGAATTCTCAAGTTTTCATGGTTTTTCATTGGGTGGTGTTTCATCAGGGTGGAGTTTGTTGAAGTTTAGGTTGAGCTTCATGGTTCTTCGCAAAAGATATTTTCTCGCAAAGGTGGAGATTGTTGGAGTATGTCGAGAAAAATGAATGGTAGAAATTTGGGCACGGCCAGCGGATGCTAGCCCACTAGCCCTCGCTGGAGGATGTTACAAAATGTGAAATTTCTGAATGCCTAGCAGCCGCTGGGGTGCACTGCGAGAATTTTCCTATTTTACTCGGTCTCTTGTTTTAGGCTCCTAGAATGACCTAGATAGGTTTCTTGTACTCCAAGGGTTCGTCTATTATATAAGGACATGTTACCTAAGAGTTTTGTATGACTTTGTGACTCGGATCCATCAATACAAATTCTCTTTTCTCCCAGTGGACATAGGCATTAGGCCGAACCACATAATCTCTTGTATCCATGTTCTTTACATATTTTGTTCTCTTGGTTGCTGAATTCCTAACAATTGGTATCAGAGCTAAGGTTGGAGGATGTTGGATGACGCAAAGTTTGCTCTTGTGAAGTTTAATAGTTTATCAAATTTTGGGTTATGGCAAAGGCGTGTCAAGGATCTCCTCATGCAACAAAGGATGGTCATCGCCTCTCAGAGAAGAAGCCCGAGAAGATGGAGGACCAAGAGTGGGTGGATTTAGGGGCCAAGACGATGGCGATAATTCGCTTGTTCTTGGCGGATGATGTGATGTATCACGTTATAGATGAGGAGTCACCAGCTGAGGTATGGAAGAAATTAGAGGCAAGGTATATGTGAAAGGAAGGTTTTTTTACCCCTTTTGCAATAATGAGTAAGTAAGGGATTGTCGTCTCATAAGGACTAAGCTAGGTCACAAACTAGACTCTACCACTAGTTTAGGACTATAAGAAATAGAGGTGTCAATTCCAAACACAATATGCTACTTGAAATAAAATTGTAACTAAACAAGGTGATAGTTTAAACACTTAAAACAAGAGTGAGCTTGGTACCAATGACAACCTAAATAACCAAATGGCTTATGGGGTTTATTAAGTTCATGATATGGTCTGGATGTTTCGAAGGCAACTAATCAACGCTCTCGCGACAAACTAGTCTAAATCAAAACTTAACTAGACTTAGATGAACTAACTATGCTCTCATGACAAATTAGCCATCTAATCTAACTAAATACCAACTATAATCACCATCCTTTGGACAACTAGTTACCTAAGGTGATCACTCATCAATAAGTTTCTACTCAACTAGTTAAATAGTCTGTTAATCCTAACTCCTTTCGGCGATTAACATTAACCAAGTTCATAATCAAGGTGATCAAACAAGATTAAGCATTAAGCTCATTAACTAGTACACATACCTAGGCATGTTAACCCCCTAAACTATTGGCTAAGTAGGTGCCATCAAGGCACCAAACTCACTAATCAACTACTCACACATATTCACCAAATAACATAACACATCCATTGAACAAAGCAAGCAAAGCATAAACATAAAAGAGAAAGATAAAGAAAGCTCAAGATGATCTTCAAGCTCCCAAAATATCTCCTTCAAGTTCCTACACAAGCTTTAACAATGGAGAGCTAAAGTTTTCTCCACCAAGATGGAAGATGAGAGTAGGTGAGTATTTTTAGCAAAATATCTAAAAGCCTAAGGTTCAAGTTAGTTGGCCTCCAAAATAAGCCAAGGAAGCTATTTATACAAATTTTTGGCTTAGGAAGTGCCAGCCACGAAATTCACTATTCATGCCCAAGAATGGGCCCAAAACAAATCCTAAAATTTGGCCCACTCGTCAGATTTATTGGCAGATTCAAAGGTCAACTTTGGACGCAATTTTCCTCCCACCTGGACTCCGAATTTGAAGAAGCCCATGAAGAAAAAGTTGTAACCCCGGATGTCTTCTTTCTAGCGCCACCTTGCTTGCCTCCATTAGACTTCGGATGAGAAAGTTATCGGTATTTGAGTCACAAGGGGTCAGTTTTGCTCGACGCTTTCTTGGGTCTCGTAAAATGCCAATTGTCCTGACTGATCCGATCGCCTATGACACGCTCCAAAGTGCACCAATATCCTCCTCGCATCACCATATAGTCTCTTAGTAATAAACATGAATAAAATGTAATAAAAATTATAAGAACTATACTAAAATATTCAAAGTACAATATATAACAATACAACGATACATAACACACAAAAATACTAGAAACAATAGAAAATCGACACTAAAACATACATGGATGATAGAGTATTTCCACACTCATCAATATATCTAAGTCTTTATCGAACAAGCTTTATCTTAAGCAAAGATTGTACGGGCTCAAGATGAAGGAGGGCTCGGATTTGAGTCAACATATTAATAGTTTCAGTCAACTTGTGAGCAACTTGAGAAAGATTGATGTGAAGTTTGAAGAAGAAGACAAGGCATTGTTGCTCCTGAATTCCTTACCGGGCTCCTACGAAAATTTAGTTACGACTCTAACTTAGGAGAAGGAGTCCTTAGTGTTGGAGGATATCACAAGTGCTTTGCTAGGGTTTCATCAAAGGAGAAATACTGGAGATGATCAAATAACAGGGCTGGTTGTGAGCGGCAGCCTTGGTGAGAAAAAGGTCACATGAAGAAAGGTCACGAGGGAAAATGATCTGGTTCCATAAATATGGCCTCTTGCTCGGATGGGTTTGATAGTAACCGTCTTTCTATTTTATAAGGTCCAAAGCACTCTGATTCTTAGATTTTGGATAGTGCATGTTCTTTCAACATGACACCCAAGAGAGGGTGGTTCACCACCTACAAGTTTGTTGATTCCGGATCAAGATGTGGGATGGTGTCATAGTGAAGTTGTGTGGGGTTAGTCATGTTCTAAAGTTGGATAGGAATTTGATCTCATTAGGAGTCTTGGATTGTAGCGAGTTCTGGCTATAAGGCTGTAAGTGGGCTAATTGAGGTGGAGAAGGATGCTATGGCGGTGATGAAAGGTGAAAGAGATACAAGGAATACCTACAGGTTAGTGGGGGGCACATTTGTACCTGGAGTCACATCTTTGGGTTCCTATGGAGAGGGAAAAAGCTCAAGTCATATGAGGTTGGTTCGTATGAGGAAGCAGAGGCTTAACATGGATGGTTTGAGTATAGCTGGGATTCGCAAAGACCTGGATAGTAAGCTATGGCTGTTTCGTAGAGGCATGATTGGAAAGAAGCCATGGTTGTCTCCGAGAAGCATTATTAGCCGGGCTCCGCTATGGTTGTCTAAAGGGTCATGCACGTCAAAAGTATTGAATAGGTGATATGAATCCTAGCAGCCTTATAAAGTACTAATCTGACCAATTGTAAGAGAATGTGCAAAATTCTTCAAGTTATAATTTAACGGGCTAATTTCCAAGTTTATATAGAAGAGTTGGACTCAAGTGAGTTCATTGAAGTCCATTGTTGAAGAACCACGAAATTGAGAGCATTCATTCATGTTAACGAAGAAAATTTTAGCAGCAAAGATCTTGAAGGTTCATTATCTCTTATTTGGGCATTCTATTTAGGAAATTTATTTCAGCCATTAGTTTTGATTAGGAAATTATATTCCAGCAACTTTTAGTTTATTATTACTTGATAATCAAGTTTGTATCCTTCCTAAAAGAAAAATATTTGTTTCCTTTTTAGTTTTCCTTTCCAGCCAGATTTCTATTCCTTTTTAGGAGTTATGTGATTAGGAATCTCTTTGTAATATTGAACCTATTTATAGAGGCTTATGCAATAAAAATTGGTTGACTATGATTGATTGAAAAACGTAGGCTTTTCTCTCTTGGTTCTTCGAAACTGTCAGAACACAACGAAGTGATTTCGTTGAGTTCTACTTCGACTTATCAAGCGGCTCTTCATCACTGTTTGTGGCGCCATCAACATATCACGGTTCTTTGTTTCTACTCAAGCAGCGGGTCGCGGTCTTAATACCAAGGTTGTTGTTTGGTTGTAAGCATCGGGTCGAGATCTCCATCAAAAACTGATCTAGAACGATCTGGAATTTCACTCTTCGTGGTCGAGTCTTGTCACATCGTTGGTGGGGTTCATATCATTTGGTATCAGAGCCTAGGTTTTATTTCAGTTGTATCTATCCTTTAAATTTTATTTCTTTACCTTGAGTTTTCAGTTTGTTGAATTATTGTATTTTGAGTTGGAAGGAAAAAAATAAAAAAAGCAAAAAAAAATCCAAAAAAAAGAAAAGAAAGAAAAGAATTCAGCCTAGAAAAGAAGAAAGAAGGCTGAAAAGAGTTCAAAAAAAAGTTGAAGAAAAAAAAAGAATAAGCAAGAACATCATGTCCTACAACTACTGAGGAAGGAGTTTTGAAGGTGATGAGTCATTGGATGATCCACAAAACTTCATGGATGCCATGATGAGTGAGATGAAGTGCATAGTGAGCGGGGAGTTCAAGAAGTTTCACAAACAGATAGACCTGATTGAGAGTAAACTTTTGGGGCATATACAAGCTGTTCCTTATGTTTGTAGGCTGTAGGTGAAAGACTTTTAGGAGTTGGCTTCGATGAAGGAGATTATAATAGAAGACATTGAGGGAGACCTAAAGAAGTTCAGAATAGATGTGATAGCACTTTTAGAGTTACAACGTGGGATGATGAAAAAAGGTGGGAGAAAATCATGTTATTGGTAAGAAAATTTACAGCAAAAGAAGTTGGTGAACTGCAACATGAAAACATCACTCACATTAAGTGTCATATTGAGGACAAGGTATGTGGTTCTGAAAATTCTTTGAAGGTTGCTTCTCATGAAGTTGTTGAAGAGATTTTGACATGGGAGGAGTTTGGTGAATATTCAATTGACTTATTTGATGGAGATAGTTTTGATGAGCATACCATGTCACTACATTACCTGAGGAATTTATTCGACGAATGACAAATTATCTATGGTGGATGTTGTTCAAATGAAGAAGTGCATAACTCCTATTGCTGATGAACATGAAGAATTTATTGTTGTGGTTGACAAGGAAGAGGTTCAACCCACATCATACATGCATCCAGATTTTCATGTTGAATATGTTGTTAAGCATATTGATTTCTTGGGAGTTGACAAGTTCGTTTATGTTGGTGGATCTCCATTGATTAACTTGTGGAATAGTTTGAAGACAGGAGAAAGGCTTATTCGACTAAGTAAGTCTTCAACTTTTGATTTTGAGATGAATTAAGATTGTTAATGTTTGAAATATCTATTATGTTGGAGCGGAAGATATCAAGTACAACCACGATGTTCAAAGATTCAACCATGTTCCAATATGGTTATGAATTGGCAAAGGCATGGCATATATGAGATTTTAGGACAAATCTCTTTCAAGAGGAGGGGAATGATATGAGTCTATCAGCCTTATAAAGTACTAATCTGACCAATTGAGAGCATGTGCGAAGTTCTTCAAGTTACAATTTAACGGGCTAATTTATAAGCTTATATCGAAGAGTTGGACTCAAGTGAGTTCATTAAAGTCCATTGTTGAAGAACTAGAAAATTGAGAGCATTCATTCATGTTAAAGAAGGAAATTTTAGTAGCAAAGATCTTGAAGATTCATTATCTCTGATTTGGGCATTCTATTTAGGAAGTTTATTTCAGCCATTAATTTTGATTAGGAAATTATATTCCAGAACTTTTGATTTATTATTACTTGATAATCAAGTTTGTAGCCTTCCTAAAAGGAAGATATTTGTTTCCTTTTTAGTTTCCATTTCCAGCCAGATTTATATTCTCTTTTAGGAGTTATTTGATTAGGAATCTCTTTGTAATATTGAGCCTATTTATAGAGGCTTATGCAATAAGAATTGGTAGACTATGATTAATTGAAAAATATGGGCTTTGCTCTATTGGTTCTTCGGAACTGTCCGAACATAACAGAGTAATTTTATTAAGTTCTACTTTGACTTATCAAGCGGCTCTTCATCATAGTTTGTGGCATCATCAACATATCAAAGTTTTTTGTTTCAACTCAAGCAGCAGGTCGCGGTCTTAATACCAAGGTTCTTGTTTGGTTGTGAGCATCGGATCGAGATCTCCATCAAAAATTAATCTAGAACGATCTAGGATTTTATGCTTCGTGAATGGGTTTTGTCACATCATTGGCGGGGTTCGTATTATTTGGTATTGGGCATGTGAAGTCATTGGTAGCACTAGGGGCAAATCAGGTATCTCACTCAAGACCGAATGCTAGAGTTCGTGTCATATCGAGGGTTCTACTTGGTGGAACAAAAGGTTGCCCATTGTATGATATGGCAAGTAGCATTGGTTTGAGAAAAGAAGGTCCTGCGAAAAAGTAGTTCGAGGTTGTGGAGCATGGGGCTGACCAAAAAATAGAGGGCGCATCTATTGGTCACAAGGTTACTTTAGTAGGTGAACTTGCTAGTTGGGGTTCGATGGAGTTTGGAGGGTATGCCAAGCAAGCTCGAAGGCTCGAGCTTGGGGGCTGGCTCTAAGTGATTGAACGAAAGGTGGAGAGAAAGTTGAGATGGTCTTATTGATGGTGATTATCTATGGTTCGAGGTTGAGTCGGTAGAGTCGATTTGATTTCTCAAGTTCTCATGGAGATGTTACAGAATGTGGGATTTCTAAAGGTCAATATAGTGGGTAAGGTTTTTCGTACTCATACCTGGATTGTTGATTCTGGGGCTTCAGAACATATTGTCTCGGACGAGAGCCTTTTTGAAGGGCCGATTGAAGAAGCACCGCACTTACATGTCAAAATCCCGAATGGCGAGAACATCGCTGCGCGCGGAGTGGGAAGAGTGAAGTTAACCAGTGATGTTATGGTGGAAAAAGTTCTTTTTATACCTGACTTCAAATGCAATTTACTTTCAGTGAGTCATATGACGAAAGACCTGAATTGCGTTTTCATTTTTCTACAAGATCATTGTGTTGTGCAGGACTTACCTATGAGGAGACTGATTAGTCTGGGTAGGCGCTACGATGGCTTGCACTACTTCAACCCGGTACAAGATGGTGGGGTGGTAATGGCTATGTAAGGAAAAGAAGATCTTCACGCCTGGCATCGAAGGCTCGGACATCCCTCGCGAGAGAAGATGGAGCACATTCCTTTTCTTAAGAGCAAAGTAGGAGATAAGGAACTTTTTCATTGTGATTCTTGTTTAAGGGTTAAACAAACAAGATTGTCATTCAAGATTAGTTCAATAAAGACCAATTTTCCTTTTGAAATGGTGCTTTGTGATATATGGGAGCCATATCGGACCACATCATTGACCGGTGCAAGATATTTTCTGATAATTATCGATGACTACAGTCGTGGTGTATGGGTGTACTTGATGCAACCGAAATTGAAAGTTAGTGATATTGTGCGTACATACCACGCTATGATCGAACGACAATTTGACACAAAAATAAAGAGGATTCAAAGCGACAATGGAACAAAATTCAAGTCGCGCCTCATGATGCAATTCTATGCAGAGTCTGGGATCATCTTGCAGACATCATGTGTCAACACACCACAACAAAATGGTGTCATTGAACGAAAGCATAGACATATACTAGACACTGCTCGTGCACTTCATTTCCAGGCAGGCCTCCTAACCGAATTTTGGGGTGAATGCATCCTGATGGCAGTTTATCTTATTAATCGACTACCATCAGTGGCAATACAATACATGATGCCTTATGAGAAGATATTTGGAAAGCCGGTGGACTACAACCACCTGAGAAGCTTCGGTTGTTTGGCATATGCACACTAGCATCCTTCTAACAAGTTTGGTGAAAGGGGGAGATGCTGTGTGTTCCTAGGCTATCCCTCAGGCCAAAAGGGGTACATGGTCTACAACTTGGCCACCGGTGAGATCTTCACTAGCCGTGATGTGATATTCATAGAGTACATATTTTCATTTGCCCAAGCCTTGTCGAAAGGGGGAGATGCTAATCCTAGAGTGGGAGATGGCACTCACAAACCAGGCACTAACTATGAAATGGACGATGATGAAGAGGCAATGCAAAGAACAAGTATTCCATTGAGCATTGAGAGGTCACCAAGTTCGAGGATTCATGAGGATCCATCATCTCCATCACCGAATGAGGAAATTCGGGAAGAGACAGTGAGGGAAATATCCCTGAATCTGAATTGGGCCCAATAGTAAGCCAAGAAGATGCATATCCAAAGAGGCATCGCAAGTTGCCCGCCCACTTGAAAGATTTTCAAGTCTCATTACCACCCTCTATCACATCGCTAGAGCCGATCCAGCCATCAGAAAACTCTACGGTATATCCTTTATCTAACTTTGTAAGCTATAAACTTTTTTCTCCATCACAGAAAGCCTTTCTTGCATCCATCTCATCTCAGAATGAGACAAGAGATTTTTCTGAGGCTGCAAAACACGAGCACTGGAGAAATGCATGAAGAGTGAGATACAGGCACTAGAGTCCAATGGCACATGGACACTACAAGAGTTGGCAAAAGGCAAACATGCAGTAGACTCAAAGTGGATTTATAAAGTCAAATTCAAGCCTAACGGAGAAGTTGAGCGGTACAAGGCAAGACTAGTTGCTCGGTGCTTCAAGCAAATTGAAGGAGTGGACTTTCATGAGACTTTCGCGCCAGTAGCAAAGCTGGTGACGTTGAGATGTTTACTTGCAGTGACTGCAAAGAGGAATTGGTTCATTCACCAGTTAGATGTGAACAACGCATTTCTTCATGGAGACTTACATGAAGAAGTATATCTCAGAATACCTGAGGGATTCTGAAAACCAGGAGAGAAGAGGGTGTGCCAATTACGAAAATCATTACATGGTCTGCGACAAGCCTCAAAAAGTTGGTACAACAAGTTCACGGATGCATTGCTAAAGAAGGGATTCAGCCAATCCAAGGTTGATCACTCGCTATTCAAGTACAGACGTGGCGAGGTCACAGTAATGGCACTCATATACATTGATGATGTCATCCTAGCGGGGACTAGTGAATCAAAGATCAATGAGGTGAAGAGGTACTTGGATGATAAGTTTGGAATCAAGGACCTGGGATCTTTGAAGCATTTTTTGGGCATAGAGGCAGCTAAAATAGCACGTGGACTTATACTAAGCCAGCGAAAATATACGCTGGACATTTTGGAAGACTGTGGACGACATGGTAGCAAGCCGGCAGCTTTTCCTATGGAAAAAAATCACCGCATTATGGCAAATAAATGCAAAGAAATGGCAGATCAAACCAGGTATAGAAGACTGATTAGCCGGCTCATGTACTTGGTTATCACGCGATCTGACATTTCTTATGCAGTTGGGGTGTTGAGTCAGTTTGTTAACTCACTATGGGAGGAGCACATGGCTGTCGTAGAGCGTGTAGTGGAGTATCTTAAGGGTACCATCGGTTAGGGCATCTTGTTACGAAATGATGGAGGCAAAATGTTGATAGCATATTGTGATGCAGACTACAGAGGGTGTCCAACTACAAGGCGCTCACAGACAGGATATTATGTGTCGCTAGAAGGATCGCCAGTGTCATGGCAAAGCAAAAAGTAGTCAGTAGTGGCATGCTCATCGGCAGAAGCAAAGTACTGGGCCATAGCGTCCACAGTAAGAGGAACGTCGTTATATTGTGACAATGAAGCAGCGTTACACATTGCAATGAATCCAATGTTTCATGAGCGGACTAAGCATGTGAAAATAGATTGCCATATGTTCGCGAACGAGTTTAGGCCGTAGAGATCATAACGTGAAAGATATCCACGCTTAATCAACTGGCTAACATTTTTACCAAGGCACTTGGAAGGGAGCGGTTCAACGAGCTCTTGGGCAAGCTGGGTGTCATCAATCTGCACACACCATCTTAAGGGAGAGTGTTGAGATGTCGTATAAGGAACCTACAATTGTAGACGTGAATTGTAATGGAAAGATACTGTCACAATAGGAATATAATCCTCATTACTTGGCTGCCAAGTAAATAATTATGTAAAACCCTAGAGGGTAGAGAACCCTAGGGGCATCCTTGATTTGTATATATATTGCCCGACATCTAATGAGAAAGATCAGTGGTCATATTTACATATAGGGTTCAAACTCTGGCACATGCATATTCTTGGTGTAATTTACCTTTCAAAAAAATTATTTTTTTACCGTAGGGATGCAACAGAAATTGGATGTCTCTAATAAGGACCCAAATGTTAAAATATATAAGGGTCATTTCAGGTCCTTCTTAGCCGGCAAAATTTTCCGATTCTGGCATCAGGGAATTTAGAGTACAATAAAAATAAACTACGAGGATTAAAATTTTGATTTCGAAATAGTAGGGACAAAAATAGTAATTTAAGCAAATACCAGGAACCTGAGGGCAATTTGCTCAATTGTTTTTGTTTCGTCTTCACTTTATCGTGTACAGTACCATATAATATAGTAGCTCGGCGGTAGCCCACTTCGCTGGGTGTTATTATTGATACAGAGTCCACTTTTGTTTTTTTGCACCCTTGAAGATTTTAGGGAAAAAAAGTGTGATCGGCATTTTAATTTTACTTTGTGCTTTAGTGGTAAAAGAATATTGAATTCAAACATCATTTATGGAAAAATTATTATTGAGGTAGTTATCCTTTATTTCAACATAAATGCGAATTATTAAAAAAGACAATTCTGTATTTGTACGAATTTTCGACAAGTACTTGTAAGCAGTTTTTAATAAATAACACCCAGTTGGTTTAGAGGAAGCTAGTAAGTGTATGGATTCTGGCACCAAGTTGGGTGTTGTGGATAGCTTGAGATCCAAGCCCGATCTCTCTGATCGGGTAATGGATTCTTAAGCCGGGTTTCCTTTCCTCTCTTCACCAAGCTTTTAATGGTTATTAAGGTTCCGTATGGAATTGTTGTGGTGCTCAGAAGGGAGGTTTGCTTCGGGCTTTGAAGTTTCTTATTCGTACTCATGATGTGAGTGTTGTAAGTTTCTTGTTCGTACTCATGATGTGAGTGTTGTGGCGTTGGTTGAAACTCAAATTAGTGGTCTTCAGGCTGATCATGTATGTCGAAAAATTGGCCTATCTTTTTCTAGAGTGGAGGCACAAGGCCGGCGTGGAGGTATTTGGCTGTTATGGGCTCCTCATATAACTGTTTGAGTCTTGGCCCAACTGTTGGAAAAACTTGAATGAAAATTCAATTCAAAGCCCAAAGTGGAAAGACCCAAAATGGGAGGCCCAAAAAGGAAATGAAAGTGCAATCCCACATTGAAAAGTGGCACAAACCTTTCCTAGTTTATAAGGAGAAACTCCTTGTTAGCTAGGAAATAAGTTGACCACCTGGAAGGATAGCCAACTTGGACCACGGCGACACGCACCATCCAAACACGAGCACGCGCTCGTGCACGTGCGTGTGCGCATGGCGCATTGGACGCAGGTTGCAATGGTCGCGAGGAGCTGAAGGAGCCTTTAGTATTTTGCCCGAGTTAAGAGAGAGCTGCGTATCTACCGAAGTGACGAGGGGCTGCAAGCGCCTTCCAGGATGGCCACTGAAGAGGCACGAAGGGCTGGAACATCCTGGAGACTTCCAGACGGTCGAAGGGTTGCGAGATCCCTCGTGAAGGAGTGCCAGCATAGTCTGGGTGCACCTGGAAGGATCTAGAATACTATCGAAGGGCCACGAGCGCAGCCAGCCAGCCAGCTGACCGAATGGACGTGCCCCTTCGGAGTGCATGCCTCCCTCTCATCCAGCGCCTATAAATAGGCCCATCCCCCATTATTTACTCTAACCCCGAACACTCATTGCATAAGCATTCATTAGCAATAGTCGTTCTTCTCTCTCCCTCTCTAAGAAAGTTTCGAGTATCCAAGGTTCGCCCGAAACTTTGAGAATCGTTGTGCTACGAACTCGGAAGCAGCCTAGTCGTTGTATCTTGGGGACGATTGCCGCAGCTCGTGAGTACTGAATACGAGGCAATCTCATCTTACAGAGAAAGAGTCCAACTCTTGCCTCGACTATTAAAGATCCTAATCAAGTACACCACCTCCGACAAACAACAATCGTAAGACAAGATCTGTGTACTTGAAGATGGCATCAACAAGCTCATCACCAGTACCAGCAGTCCCGGGAACTGTTCACGCCGAAAGGCCGGCCAAGTTCAACGGTACCGAGTTCAAGAGATGGCAACAGAAGATGCTGTTCTACCTGACGACGCTCAACCTGGTCCGATTCTTGAAGGAAGAGGCTCCGAAGGTGGCAGAAAATGAGGCTGATCAACAGAAGATCAACGCCCTCGATGCATGGAGTCATAGCGACTTCCTATGTCGTAACTATATTCTGAATGGACTAGACGACACCCTTTACAATGTCTATGCATGTTTTAAGACCGCAAACAAATTGTGGGACTCCTTGGAGAAGAAGTACAAAATGGAGGATGTCAGCTTGAAGAAATTCATCGTCGAACGATTCCTCGACTTCAAGATGATGACTCCAAGAAGGTGATAGACCAAGTGCAAGAGTTGCAACTAATCCTACATGAGATCCATACTGAAGGAATGCAACTAAGCGAGTCTTTCCAAGTGGCTCCTCTCATCGAGAAGCTACCTCCTCTGTGGAAGGACTTCAAGAACTACCTCAAGCATAAGAGGAAGGACATGGGACTGGAAGATCTGATCGTGAGACTAAGGATCGAGGAAGACAACCGAAAGTCCGAAGTCAAGACCGGCAGGACCAACTTCGAGGATAAGGTACACCTCGCCGAAGGTGGTACTGGCAAGAAGAGGAAGAAGCCCGAGAACAAGCAGGAGAAGCAAGAGCCAAAGCAAAAGAAGGCTAAGAAGATCAAGGGCAATTGTTATAACTGCGACAAACTCGGTCACATGGCAAAAGATTATCGCCTGCCAAAGAGGGACGATCGTGAGAAGGCAAATCTGGCCGAAGACCTGTCTGAGCTAGACTTATCCGCCGTGGTGTTTGAAGCCGATCTGGTAGATAACCCAAGAGAGTGGTTCATAGACACATGAGTAACCCGACACAATTGTTCAGATAAGGAGATGTTTTTAACCTACATTCCGATCAACGGACGAAAGTTGTTTATGGGTAACTCCTCGACTTCACCCGTAGTTGGACTAGGCCAGGTAATGCTGAACCTGACCTCCGGAAAAGAGCTGACCCTCAAGGATGTGCTGCATATCCTAGACATTCGTAAGAATTTAGTATCTGGCTCACTTTTGAGCAAAGCTGGGATGAAACTAGTATTTGAGGCTGATAGATTTGTTCTGACCAAGGCCGGTGCCTTTGTAGGAAAGGGTTACCTCGAGAGGGGGCTCTTCAAGATGAATGTAATAACTGTCAAACACGCTTTTAATGGCCCTAATAAAGTTGTTAATTCTTCTTATTTGGCTGAGTGTTCTAACTTATGGCATGATAGATTAGGACACGTAAATTTGAGCTCGCTAAGAAAGTTAGTAAGTTTAAATTTATTATCTAAAATGTAGTTTGACCCGAATAATAAATGCGAAGTATGTGTAGAGGCAAAAATGACCAAAGTACCTTTTCATTCAGTGGAAAGAAGTACTACACCTTTAGAGTTAATTCATACCGACATATGCGATATGAAATAAGTGCAAACTAGAGGTAGAAAAAGTATTTCATCACGTTTATTGACGATTGCATGAGGTACTGTTATGTACACCTCTTGAAAGGAAAAGACGAAGCTCTAGAAGCTTTCAAGAGTTATAAGAATGAGGTTGAAAATCAATTTAGCACTAAAATCAAAATGACTCGAAGTGATTGAGGGGAAAAAATATGTAGCTCTGTTTGAGGAATTCTGCCAACAAAATGGCATTATCCATCAGACAATAGCTCCATACTAACCTCAATCAAATGACGTAGCTGAACGCAAGAATCAAACTCTTAAGGAGATGATGAACGCTATGTTGATTAGCTCGGGCTTACCACAAAATTTGTGGGGGGGAAGCTGTGCTATCAGCTAATCATATTCTAAACAAATTGCCGCACAAGAAAAGGGGCAAAACCCCATATGAACTATGAAAAGGGAGAAAGCCTTCCTACGGTTACCTTAAAGTGTGGGGGCACCTAGCCAAGGTAGAAATACCTCCACCTAAAAGGGTGAGAATAACACCCAAGACCGTTGACTGCATCTTTATCGGATATGCCCACAATAGTAGCGCATACCGATTTCTAGTGCACAAGTCTGAAAACCCTGAAATTAATGAGGGAATGGTCATGGAATCAAGGAATGCAACATTCTTTGAGAATATCTTTCCTAAAAAAGAAACGAAAGAAGTAAGCTCAAACAAAAGAAGTTATGAAGCTACACAAGGCTCTGATCAAGGCGCTGAGGAACCTAGATGGAGTAAGAGGGCCAAAATGGCTAATTTATTTGGTCCAGATTTTTTGACGTACGTATTAGAAAATAAACCAGGGATAGTCCAAGAGGCATTTTCTAGTCCGGATGCTCCTCTCTGGTTGCAAACCTTTAGGTTGCAAGTGGATCCTTAAAAGGAAATACAAAGCTGATGGATCAATCAATAAGTACAAAGCTCAGTTGGTAGCTAAAGGGTTTAAACAGAAGGAAGGATATGATTTCTTTGACAACTATTCGCCGGTCACAAGAATCACATCCATTAGAGTGATCATAGCTATTGCAGCACTCTATAACCTCAGATACATCAGATAGATGTAAAAATAACTTTCCTAAATGGAGAACTGGAAGAGGAAATATATATGAAACAACCAAAAGGGTTTGTTGCCCCCGGACAAGAACATAAAGTGTGCAAGCTGGTCAAGTCACTATACGGGCTGAAACAGGCGCCGAAACAGTGGCATGAGAAATTTGACAGGACAATGATGTCAAATGGCTTTAAGATCAACGAGTGTGATAAATGTGTATACATTAAAGGCACGCATGATGCTTACGTGATTGTATGTCTATATGTAGACGATATGCTAATCACGGGAAGCAGTAATGATCTTATTATAAAAACTAAGAACATGTTAAAGAACAACTTTGACATGAAAGATATGGGTCTAGCTGACGTCATACTGGGGATTAAAATCTCTAGGACGACTGAAGGAATTGTCTTGTCACAATCTCACTACGTTGAGAATGTACTCAAGAAATTCGATACTTTTGACAAACCTCTGGCTAAGACTCTGGTAGACCTGAGTCTACACTTGCCTAAGAACAGAGGTGACCCAATATCTCAACTAAAATATGTAAAGATCATCGGGAGTTTAATGTACTTAACAAATTGTACACACCCTGATATTGCATACTCAGTTAGCAAGCTTAGTAGGTTCACGAGCAATCCAGGACCAGACCACTGGCTAGCTTTGGAAAGGGTTCTAAAGTATTTAAAACATACCATGAACCATGGCATACTTTATACTAGGTATCCAGCTGTATTGGAAGGATACAGTGATGAAAATTGGATATCGGACACTAAAGACTACAAATCCACTAGTGGTTATGTGTTCACCATAGGTAGAGGAGCTGTGTCATAAAAATCCTCTAAACAAACGTGCATAGCTCGATCCACTATGGAGTCGGAGTTTATAGTACTAGACAAAGCTGGGAAAGAAGCTGAATGGCTCAGAAATTTCCTAGAGGATATTCCGTGTTGGAATAAGCCTGTGCCCCCTGTATTGATACATTGTGATAGCATGTCTGCAATCGGGAGAGCACAAAGTACTGTGTACAATGGTAAGTCTCGACATATCCGTAGGAGACATAACACCGTTAGATAATTAATCTCAAGTGGAGTAATAACCATTGATTATGTGAAGTCCAAGGACAACATAGCTAATCCTTTGGCGAAAGGAATCAACAAAGATCAAATGTACAATGCAGTAAGGGGAATGGGGTTAAAACCCACACATTAAGGAACGTTCATAGCGGTAACTCAACCATGATGAGTGGAGATCCCACAAACTTAGTTCAATGAGACAACTAAGTTATGGATAGTTCAGAAGATCACTTGGAACCCGTCCCATTCTCAGAAGCTGTCCAAGTACTACCCTGTAGAGGTGTGGTAAGGTTAAGCTTCTACGCTTTTAATGATTCCTATACCAGATAAAGATAGAGTATAGCAGGATACTCCTGATAGGAGATCACTTATATAAGTGTGAAGTGAGGCCGCTTCAAAAGAAAAAAAAATACTTATGAATCTAAGATAATGTCCATGGCCGAAACCGACACAACGTGAGAACAAAAGAATATTAGAGATATCATTGTGTAAATGTTATTATCTTGGTTTACATAAAAAAGCTGACCAGTTCAAGACATCGCGTTCACTGAGCAGTAAGTAAATCCGATAGCATTTTACTAGGGAAGGTTCAAAGCCGTAAGCTACCTTTCTCGATGCAATCATATTTCGTTGGAACTTTTCTTAAAAGTGTCAGCATGCATTAATCATCATTCATGTGGGAGATTGTGAGAAAAACTTGAATGAAAATTCAATGCAAAGACCAAAGTGGAAAGGCCCAAAATGGGAGGCCCAAAAGGGAAATGAAAAGTGCAATCCCACATTAGAAAGTGGCACCAACCTTTCCTAGTTTATAAGGAGAAACTCCTTGTTAGCTAGGAAATAAGTTGACCACCTGAAAGGATAGCCAACTCGAACCACGGCGAGGATGGTGCGTAGCACCATCCAAACACGAGCATGACCACGAGAACAAGCACGCGCTCGCGCACGTGCGTGTGCGTGTGCGCATGGCGCATTGGACGCAGGTCGCAATGGGTGCTTTGTGGCACACTGGGCACTTTGCACGTACGCATCGTCCCGAGGAGCTGGAGGAGCCTTAAGTAGTTTGCCCGAGTCCGGAGAGAGCTGCATAGCTACCAAAGTGACGACCGAGTCCGGAGAGAGCTGCGTAGCTACCGAAGTGACGAGGGGCAGCGAGCGCCTTCCAGGATGGCCACCGAAGAGGCACGAAGGGCTGAAACATCCTGGAGACTTCCAGACGGCCGAAGGGTTACAAGATCTCTCGTGAAAGAGTACCAGCATAGTCTGGGCGCACCTGGAAGGATCCAGAATGCCACCGAAGGGCCACGAGCGCAGCCAGCTAGCCTGCTGGCCGAACGGACGTGCCCCTTTGGAGTGCCTGCCTCCCTCCCATCCAGCGCCTATAAATAGGCCCATCCCCCATCATTTGCTCTGACCCCGAACACTCATTGCATAAGCATTCATTAGCAATAGTCGTTCTTCTCTCTCCCTCTCTAAGAAAGTTTCGAGTATCCAAGGTTTGCCCGAAGCTTCGAGACTCATTGTGCTACGAACTCGGAAGTAGTCTAGTCGTTGTATCTTGGGGATGATTGCCGCAGCCCGTGAGCACTGAATACGGGGCAATCTCATCTTACGAAGAAAGAGTCCAACTTTTACTTCGACTATTAAAGATCCTAATCAAGTACACCACCTCCTTCAAACAACACCAACAACATCAATTTTTGCATTACAGGGTTTCATCTTCGGGTTAGGTATCCTCTCTGCTTACTGTGGTTTATGCCTGGCCTCCAGTTACAGGGTTGGAGGAGTATTGGACAGATATTACAGTATTGTCACATAGTGATGGGACTCCTTAGCTTGTTACTGGGGATTTCAACTCCATTATTTGTATGGCAGAGAGGCATGGTGGGACTGGAGGGATGCGTATACAAGATGGTCGGTTTAGAGACTGGATTAATAGACTTGGGTTGATTGATTTGGGTTTTACTGGGACCCCGTTCACATGGTCTCGGAGTGATGGGAATGGTGGTCAAGTGTCTAAGCGCTTGGATCGAGCATTAGGTACTGTGAGTTGGCGACAGAACTGGCCCGAAGGTAGTGTCCGACACTTGGCTCGTTATCAGTCAGATCATAGTCCTCTCCTAGTAAGTTATGATAGTGAAGATGGAGGGGATATGAGGAGGCAATTTTTTCGATTCCAGGCTACTTGGTTCTCACACCCTAGCTTTGATCGAGTGGTTGAGGCTAAGTGCCAGGGGACTAGTGAAATTGAGTTGGCTCTAGAAGCACTTAAGGATGAGCTAAAAGAATGGAATGCTACAGTATTTGGAAATATTGAGCACCGCAAGTGCCATTTGTATGCTCGGTTGTAGGGGCTTCAACAAGTTTTAGATAGAGGTCGTTACTGTGGGTTATCTTCTTTGGAGGAGAAGTTAAGGAAGGAGTTGGAGCAAGTGTTATAGCAGGAAGAACTTCTATGGCTTCAAAAATCAAGGGAAAAGTGGGTTTGCAGGGTGATCGCAACACCACATTTTTCCATACTTCTACCTTGGTTCGGCGGCGAAGAAATAAAATTATGGAATTGCAGGATGAGTTAGGAGGCTGGGTTTCCGATGCTACTGTTTTGGAAGAGCAGGCAGTTGCATTCTTTGAAAATTTGTACATTGCAGAACATATAGTTCAAGGGAATACATTACATGTGGGCTTGTTTTCAGAGTGGGGTGCGACTGAAAGGGCAGACCTCTTGCGTCCAGTTTGGGAGGGTGAAATACGTGCAGCTCTGAAGCAAATGTCTCCTTTGAAGGCGCTTGGTTTGGATGGTTTTCAGGCTATTTTTTACCAGCAGTATTGGTCAATGGTAAATCGCTCGGTCTGCTCTTATATCCAAGAAGCTTTTAGTTTAGGGTCATTACCTTCTCGTATCAATGAGACTTTATTTGTGCTAGTACCTAAGGTGGATCACCCCGAATCTATTCAACAGTTTAGGCCTATCAGTTTATGTAATGTAGCCTATAGCTATTGACGAAGATTGTTGTGAATCGGTTAAAATTAAAGTTGCCTGACTTGGTGTCACCGGTGCAAGGTAGTTTTGTTCCATGCAGACAAGTCACTGATAATATTGTTATATTCCAGGAAGTCTCGCATTCGATGTGTTATAAGCAGGGTAAGAAGGGATGGATGGTAATAAAGCTTGATTTGGAAAAAGCATATGATAGGCTTCGTTGGAATTTTGTAAAGGCCACATTGTCAGATGTGGGTCTGCCTGCTTCATTGGTTAATCTCATTATGCAATGTATTTTGGGAGCCTCGATGAGACTATTATGGAATGGGGAAATAACAAGGAAGTTTCTTCCAACTCGAGGTGTTCGTCAAGGAGATCCAATGTCGACATATCTTTTTGTATTATGTATGGAAAAATTAGCACAATGGATTACAGTGTCGGTTGCTCAGGGGGAGTGGCGGCCAATCAAGTTGACAAGAAATGGGCTAGAATTATCTCATCTTTTTTTTTGCGGATGATGTGATATTGTTTGCGGAAGCATCTTTATCACAAGTTCGGGTAATTAAGAGAGGGTTGGATTCTTTTTGCTCGGCTTCGGGTCAACGAGTTAGTTTCCCTAAATCTCAGGTATTCTTTTCCAGAAATGTTACATCAGATATTGCTAGGGAGATCAGTAGAGAGTTGGGTGTTGCTGCCACCAATGATCTAGGTAAGTATTTAAGAATTCCGACTTTACATAGTAGGATGACCAACGACACATTTGGCTACCTAATCGAGAAGGTCCAGGGAAGACTCGCAGGATGGAAAGCGAAGCATCTATCACTGGCGGGTCAGCTTACACTAGTTCACTCGGTGTTAGCCACTATCCCGACTTATGCTATGCAGGTGGTGAGTCTTCCTGTCCAGATTACTGATAAGTTGGATCGGTTAAGCCGAGGCTTTCTATGGGGAGACACGCATAGCACTCGTCGAGTACATTTAGTTAAATGGGATGCAGTTTTCAAACCTAAGGATGTTGGTGGATTGGGTTTGCGGAGTGCGAAAGTGGTGAATGAGGCGCTTATGATGAAACTTGGTTGGAGGTTTTTAACTGAGCCGGAGTCAACTTGGATACAGGTTTTGTTTAGAAAGTATTGTAGTGCTCTCCCAAGCCGGCTCGGGTTTCCTATTCATTCCCGACAATTGGTAATTTAGGGAAGTATGGTCAAAGCTGTTTTGTCATTGTTAAAAAGAGTAATGTGGATGGTTGGAAATGGCCACACTATTCAGTTTTGGACAAATCATTGGTAGCCGCCACAGTATCATCAAGCTCTACAGGATGTGGTGATTCCACAGTCGGAGATGGGGGCAAAGCTTGCCGATTATTGGATTGCAGGAGTTGGATGAGATTGGACTAGGCTTGGCCAATTCTTGTCGACTGAGTGGCAGCCTTTGTTGGAGGCAGTTTTTGTGGCTGACAGCATAGAGGTAGCAGATAAGTTATCATGGAAGTTTTCTATCTCTGGTCAGTTTACAACGGCATCAGCCAATTCATTAATTGTGCAAGATTTGTTGGTCTCTGACGTTCCATCAAGTACTTGGCGACATATCTGGAGATTACAGGTTCCAGAATGTATACGAGTATTTATTTAGACCTGTATGAAAGGCAGATTAATGACGAATGTGAAATGTCATAGGCGGCTCTTGGCATCTTCTTCGGATTGTCCATTATGTTGTAATAGCCCAGAAATGCTGCTTCACCTATTGAGGGACTGCCGGGAAGCGCATAAGGTTTGGAGACAATTGGTTCCGCTGCAGGTACATCAGATTTTCTTTTCTTCTGATCTCCTGGACTGGTCGGTCGGTAACCTTCAGTCTAACAATGAGATAGAGCAGGGTATTAATTGGAACACTTTGTTTGCGACTGTGGGTTGGTGGCTTTGGCGATGGAGGAATGATGTGGTATTTGATAGAGATCAGTGTGTTGGTGATGGAGTTTCCCGAAGAGGCGATGTAAATTTTTTTCGGTTCCAGGCTCGTGAATTCGCTGCTGCCTAGAGAAGCACATCTGACCAGGGTACTGTGAGACCACAACAAGTGATGCAGCTAGTGGTGTGGTCGCCGCTAGATGAAGGTTGGGTGAAATTAAATACGGGTGGGGGCATCAAAAGGTAATCCTGGGCCAGCAGGAGGTGGAGGGGTTATTCGAGATTCCATGGGTTTTTGGTGTGTGGGTTTTGCTAACAACACGGGTTACTGTAACTCTCTGGCTTCGGAGTTGTGGGCAATTTGGTGAGGTTTATGTTTGGCATGGGAAAGGGAGTACAAGTTGGTAATATTGGAGACAGATTCGCAGGTGGCAGCGAGTTGTCTTACCGAGGAAATTGCAGTGGAGCATCCGCTCTCTTCCCTCATGATTAACTGTCAAAACCTCCTTCAATGACAGTGGAATGTGGATGTCCAACATTGTTATCGGGAGGGCAATCAGGTGGCCGACTGGCTATCAAATTTTGCTCTTACCTTAGATTTGGGTTTTCATATTTTTTCTTCTTCCCCAGCGGGATATATTCCCTTATTGCTGCAAGACTCTATAGCTGCAGGCACTGTTCGTTCGGTTCCTTGTACTGTTGATGAATGAATGAGTGTATAACACTACCAAAAAAAAACTAAAGTGTACTTGCACTAATGGTACAAGGGAAAGATTGGGTAGGGAGTGACCAGATTCAAATTCTGACTACAACAAAAATTTACTTATAACAAAATACATGAATTTACTATTTTCTGTTTGGTTATGCTCGATTGTTGGACTGAAAAAAAATGATGACAAATGTTTTCCGAACTGCCTCGTTAACCTTCTAAATATCACGGGGCAAATTACCCTCACATCTCTGTACTTTGGTCACCCCCCCCTAAGGTCCCTGGATTTGGAAAAATGATTGTCCCGTCCCTAAGTTTTGATGATAATAGACTATCGGGTCCCTGGAGCTAGAATATTCTATATTCTCCGGCGATATCCCACTTGAAAAGACTAAAATGCCCTCCCACTAAAAAAAAATCCTCTCCCCTAATTCATCTTCAACCCCGTACCTTAAAAAATATCAATTCGAAGTACAACCACCACCTGCAATTCTTCTTTGCCTCTTATCTTTGTGTTGGATATGAGGAGGTCCCTCGCTACACTTGCCTCCTCCATTCTCTCCTCTCCTTGACCCACCCTCCGCACTCTCTCCCCTTGGGGTCCCATCCTCTCTCGCTTCCTCTCTGCCCAGCCCAATAAAACCCAGGAGGACGAGGACACCGAAGACACCAGTTTCGACAGTAGCTTGTACGCACTTCCCGCTTCTACTTCGAAGGTCAGAAAGGAGGGAGATTTGTCGAATTGGGATGAGATGTACAGGAGGAGAGCCGAGGAGGTGGTGTTTGGGAACAAGGAGGAGGAGAGGGATGGGAGGAGGAGGGAGATGCTGGCCAGGGCATTGCTCGAGGCGGCCCTGGAGGAGCCGGAGCCGGACGAGGAGGGGGAGGAAGGAGGTGGGCTTGGGGTGAGGGAGGAGGACCAGAAGTCTCTCTCCGTTGGGATTATAGGTGCCCCCAATGCGGGGAAGTCCGCATTGACTAAGACTTGGTCATCCTCCCGATCCTTGACAAGCTCGTAGCGATGATAAACCCAATAAACACCCAATAAACCCACCACCGCCGGCCGGCCGACCACCATTCCTTCAACATTCCTTCCGCCGGCCGACCACCACCAGAGATCTACTCCTCTCCCATCATCTCTTGCTTAACTTTATCGTAATGCGATGACGCCTCTGAGACCCACCTCGACTCAATGGTCGACCAACTCACCAAGCTCATCGGACGTTCCCTCCTCAAAGATGTCCTCTTTTAGATTAGATTCATTCACTAATTAGGTTTTAGTAAATTTTAGGGTTTTTAAAATTTTTATTCTCTCTATTTAGTTTTAGTTCATTCTAATTAGTTTTGGTTCTCATTAAAATTGTTTAGATTATTTTTGAGTTTTAATTTGATTTTGGTTGAAGGTGGGAGGAAGAAGATGAAATGGGAGGAAGAAGAAGGGGAAGGAAAGAGGGTTTTTTTTTTGTTTTTTAGTGGAAGGGTATTTTGGTCATTTCAAGTGGGGGTTCACCGGAGAAAAAGGAATATTCCGGCTCCAGGGACCCGAGAGTTTATTATCATCAAAACTTAGAGATGGGACAATCATTTTCCAAAAGTCAGGGACCCTAGGGGGAGGGTAACCAAACCTCAGGGACGTGAGGATAATTTACCCAATATCACGAGTCTTTTCTCCTTTTCTTTGCGATCCAGCAAATACCACAGGCCCAACCCAAGCACTTCAGAACTTATGTGCCAACGGTAAGGCCGCTAAGGGATGTATGCTCATAAGTTGTTGATGTGCCAGTTTAAGACAATAGGTTCTTCATGGGCTTATTAATTGTTATGGATGTTGGGCCCATAATGGACCGTATTTGTATTTTAAACCGTCTGATACCCGAAAGATAAGCAAGTTTGTCCATCATGCATTTAACATTTTTTTTGGAGGTCAAGGGTACGAGAAACTTATATTATGATAAAATATTTATAATACAGAAAGAAATACCTATAAAACATTGGAAGAATCAAAGCTAAATACGATAACCGATTCGAAAGTAGCAGAGAAACATGGGTAGAGACAATGGGCGGACAAGAGATTACGAGAGCCGAATATTCAAATCGAAATCTGCCGAGACAAGCAACGGCTAATAACTACTAGGTCTTATGATATACGCAACCTCGTAGGTATCATGCATTTAATATTGACTTCTGAATAATTTCAAGATAGTTATTTTATACTATAATTATATTTGTTAGTACTTAAACTCAAATTATATTTGATCTAAAAGCTTATTTGTATATATCCTTATTTATAGAGATGGATGGTATAAATATTTTTTTTAGAAACAGTATAAATATCTAATTGAGGAATCTAATCTGATATGAGAATCTTGCCGAGAGAGAGATGAGATTATTTCCGTTCCAATTTCCTAATTCGGTTGCACCGACTTAACGTCTATAAAATCCCCAAACTCCCGCAAAATCCACCACAAAGCAGTGCCGTGAGAGAGAGAGAGAGAGATAGATGCAGCAAAGGGGGAGAGAAGAGACTCGCAGATCCAGGACCTTCTCTAGATCCCGCATTGCCGTTGAGGGTTCTTAATTACCTAACTACCCCTTTCCCAATCTCAATTTTCTCCCACCTTCTTGTTGTTGTGATCTCTCTTCCCTGATCTGTCCATGGACGCTTACGGTACGCCTCCCTTACTCCTCCCTCCTGGTTTGCTAACTCCGGGATTGGCCCGATCTACTCTGGATCACGATGTTGCTCCATTTTAAGTTACAATTATGGCGTTACATTGATTATTTTATTTTTGATATTAAATAATAATGTACGCGCGTACGCTCGAAAAGAACACATTCTCCAATTATTTGAAAGTGGAACTGGTTGAGTGATGGTTGTTACCGTTTTGCGTGTGCGTAAAGCGACGCCGTGTGGTACTAACAAGTGAGACTGTGTCGTTTTTGGTCAGTGGAAGAGCGGGAGGTTCAGAAGAGCTACTGGATGGAGCATTCTGTTGATCTGACGGTGGAGGCCATGATGCTCGACTCCAAGGCCGCCGACCTCGACAAGGAGGAACGCCCCGAGGTACACTTTCGCGCATTTCAACAAACACATTGCGTGCATACCTTACCATATAGGCTCGAGTCCGGATTGGTTGACAAAGGTTTGGTTTATTGTATAGGTTCTCTCTCTGCTCCCAGATTATGAAGGGAAGTCAGTTCTGGAGCTTGGAGCCGGTATTGGTCGCTTCACTGGGGAACTAGCACTGAAAGCTGGCCAAGTTGTGGCCTTGGACTTCATTGATAGTGTGATCAAGAAGGTGAGGTTCATCCGTTTTCTTAAAGCTTGGTTCTCTTTTTCTTTTCTTTTTTTCTTTTCCTAATGGGAAGATCTATTTTTGGCAGCTCTCTTTAGTTTGGTTTTATCTTTGCTCTTACAGAATGAGAGCATTAACAAGCACCATCAGAATGTCAAGTTCATGTGTGCTGATGTGACGTCTCCGGACCTCAAGTTTTCGACGGAATCAATTGATTTGATTTTCTCGAACTGGCTTCTTATGTATCTCTCGGATCAGGAGGTGAAGTATTTCCCTGACTAGCTATAATCTATTCTTGATATTGCTGCTCTATCAATGTTCTCATGACGATGTGATCATGGCGTATGCTGCAGCTAATTTGCTCAGCCTTGTTTGCTCTGGCTTCATTTGTTACCTTTCCGTCTAGTAATCACATGTTTGTTGCTTGTTAAGCTTCCTACTTTGTTAACAGCTTCCTTTCTTGTTTCCCTGCTCTGTCCATGTTGTACTCCTATTTTTTAGTCATTATGCCTTGCCCTTGTTCAGTGTCATAGCACCTCTAAGCAGTCATAGCGAGTTGCTATACCTATTCCTTTTGCATCCGTTTTATGGCATTCTCACATTTGCTTGCCTTGATTAGGCCTTGTCTTCAAGTTGCAGTTGGTGATGCCAATGTTATATTCTGGTTTTCCTTCTTGTTGGTGAAGTTATTGACTCTTCTATCCCTGCATGTCTGATGAAGAATTTTCCTCTCATTGACATTAAAATAGGTAGAGATACTGGCTGAGAGAATGGTCAAGTGGTTGAAGGTTGGTGGATATATTTTCTTTAGGGAGTCTTGCTTCCATCAATCTGGGGATTCTAAGCGAAAACGCAACCCAACCCATTATCGAGAGCCCAGGTTTTATACCAAGGTATGGCTCTATTTGTTTCCTTTGATGAAAGCATGTTGTCGAGTGAGCTAAGTGATCCCTTCTAGAGATTCTTTTAATCAAACATTCTTCTTCGGAACAAAAGAGTCTTCTGTGAAACACAATAGCAGATTCTTGATTTCCACCAGGAAAAAGGAAGATTTTTGAACGATGTTGATCTTGCAAAAGAGAAAATGACAGGAAAATGGGCACTCTTTTTTATTGTCATCTCATAGTGGTGTATATCAGCAGCCAAAGCATTTGGTTCTTGTCACATCTTGCAGATTCATGTTAAAAGGTTTTTTTGTCAAGTGTTTAGATCTGTGTGAGCAAATAACTGCATGTTAGAGACTTCTCCTTCCATCAGGTTACAAAACCAACGTAGTAGCTGATGATTTAATTTGCATTGCAGGTGTTTAAAGAATGCCAAATGCGTGATGATTCTGGAAGTTTGTATGAACTCTCTCTTGTTGGCTGCAAATGCATTGGTGCTTATGTACGAAACAAGAAGAACCAAAACCAGGCAAGTCAAGAAGTGTATATATGTTGATTGCTCTTCTGACTCATTTTGTGGACTCTCTGACAAGCTACAAGCTTGGTGTTCTTGCTGCAGATTTGCTGGATCTGGCAGAAAGTCAGTTCACATGAAGACAAGGGGTTTCAGCGGTTCTTGGATAATGTGCAGTACAAGTCTAGTGGGATACTGCGGTACGAACGTGTATTTGGACAAGGTTTCGTGAGCACAGGAGGGATTGGTAAGCCACTCTTTCTTCTGCAGTTTGTTTTATGATAAACTGTCATGTATTGTTGTTCCTAAAATTTGGAAGTCTTGATGATGCTTACTAAAACTTTTTTTTTTGGGTGAAATATGTATAACATATAATCCCTGATAATCGACCAACATAACACTAACATTTCAGGCAAAAGTAGCATATGCCAGCCTATTACAACACTGCCACGTGATTTGAATTGTTTACTCTTCATCCAAATACTTCTTTTATCCTAATTCTAGGGTTTTAAAACTAGATTGATATCCTAATTCTAGGGTTTAAAACTAGATTGATATCGTCACAATATCAAGTTCCAATTCCAATCAGATGTAGAGCCCAATTGTTAATCCTCATAAACATATTTTTTCACGTTTGATCAGAAACAACTAAAGAATTTGTGGCAAAGCTGGATCTGAAGGCTGGCCAGAAAGTTTTAGATGTTGGCTGCGGTATTGGAGGAGGTGATTTCTACATGTCAGAGAAATTTGATGTAGAGGTTGTTGGCATTGACCTGTCAATAAATATGGTCTCATTTGCTATTGAGCGCGCGATTGGGCTCAAATGCTCAGTTGAGTTTGAAGTCGCCGACTGCACCACGAAGACATATCCTGACAACACCTTTGATGTAGTCTACAGTCGTGACACCATTCTGCACATCCAAGTAAGAGCCTATGCTTAATTGATGCTTGAATAACCTGCTGGCCGTAGCCATGGACTTACTTTAGTCTTTAATTCATTATTTATGTTTCCCTTTTCTGAGCCACATTGAGCTTCGTTAGCGTTACTTGTACATCTTTCTACGTGACAGTTCTCGTCTCTGCTTTGGTTATACTAATGCTGCTTTCTCTATGTTTAGGACAAACCTGCCCTGTTTAGGTCATTCTTCAAGTGGTTGAAGCCTGGAGGAAAAGTTCTCATCAGTGATTATTGCAAGAGCGCTGGAACTCCATCATCAGAATTTGCAGAATATATCAAGCAGAGAGGATATGATCTGCATGATGTGAAAGCATATGGCCAGGTACATTCATGTGAAACAATATTCCTTTCTGACTTTCCAGCTGCAATTTCCGGTACGAATTATAGGATTTTTCCGTTTCTGAATCAGCTAATCTTTGTAATGGAATACAGATGCTTAGAGATGCTGGCTTTCAAGACGTCATTGCAGAAGATCGAACTGATCAGGTATTCATCTATAAGCTTAATCATCGAATTTAAGTGATGCACTTTCAGAAATCCTAACCTGATACATTTTTCAATATGCCGCAGTTCAATCAAGTTCTGCAGCGCGAGCTAAGCGCCATAGAGAAAGACAAGGAAGAATTCATTCAAGACTTTTCTGAAGTGCGTGCAGTGATCATCCTTGCCCGTCTGTTCTTTTCCGACTTCTCTTTTATTCAGCCTTCAATTGTCTAATCTTTCCTTGATTAACATTGTTTTCAGGAGGACTACAATGACATAGTTGATGGGTGGAAAGCTAAACTGGTCAGGAGTTCATCCGGCGAGCAGCGCTGGGGCTTGTTCGTCGCCACCAAGAAGTGATTCACCTTCATTCAAGTGTGTTATTGTTCCGAGTAACGTCATAGACAGCTATCTACTACATATTAGTGATTGTTTTACGCCAGTAGGTGGCTCGGTCGGAACTAAATTATCATAGCTTTTCCAAACTTTCAGGTGTCAGTTTCGTTGTTTCTCATGGCAATAAAGAACGACCTTGGCAAAGTTCTTTCACAAATTGAAATTGAGCCATATAGTATATAGTTTAATTTGCAGTTAAGCTGATGTTATAATGTGTTTAGATCTCAAAACCTTGAAATTTTGTCCCATGTTAAAGCCCAAACTGTTGGCCTTCTGGCCCTTGTCAAAGCCCGTATTTTTGGTAAAGGGCCTGTATCCAAGTCCAAACACATTGGGCTTGGAGGTCCACGTAAGGGACCAATATCTTCGGTCTTCCGGCCCATAACAGAGCCCATAAGTGTTTTAGAAGGGAATCATATGGTAAATAACTTATATTTCTTAAGAAGGTTTTGAATTATAATCTTACGAATGAAATATACATTTTAAGATAATCATTTTCTATATAGGATACCACAATGTTAGACTTTTTATTAGTTTTTGCCATTGAATATTGCAGTAGACATCATATGTCATACCAAAAAAAGAAGTCCTAATTAATTGCTTGATATAGTTTAAATATTCACTGTGAAAATGAATTACTATTACTGCATCCGCAATATGTTTATGAATCAGGAGACAAGGAAAGGTAATGTGGTGAACATAAGAAGAAAAATAAATTCCATGATGGTTACTTGTACCAATAAGAAATAACTAAGCAATAACGATGCATCGAATTTCACGCAGGACAAACAAAGGTTTCAGGAGGAGCTACCGACTTCAGAATTAAATCATGGCATCATAATGACCAAATGTAATTAATAATAAAATATGATATGAAATGTATACAGCGTTGGTAAATAGGTAAAAATTTTAGAATGTCTTTTTATTCACCAAATAAATAGCAGTTAAATATATTTTGAGTTTAAATTTTATGAATGAAAAAATAATATTGAAAGACTCAATTCTGAAATAATGCCGACAATCATCGAATATGAATGTGAGAGTTTTGCTAAAATTTGTATATTTAAGAGGGGGCCATGGTAGAGAAGATATGGACACGGGAAGAGTTGAAATTGGAGGGAAGATAGAGAGTGGCAGGAGGGGCGAAAATGATGGGAAGATTCCAAAACAGGACACTGATGAGTGTGAAATGTGTAAAGCAGCAGGTTAAAAAGATTATTTCCATTTCAACCATCTAAACAATTTATGCATGCAAACAGACAGAGTCCATGTCCTTTTTCTAAAGGACAAAAATATTACCGGATTTTGTTATCTAATAATGCTTGCGTTCTTCAAAGCAATTCTATTTGTTATTAGCTCTCGTATGGATAAAGTAAATCTTGGTTTCATACTAAAATTACATCTGATAGATATATGAAATTTCTAATAAAAAATTAAATTGACCAAGCTTTCCAACTTTGCCATTGTATAAGGCCATCGTTAAATATATGAAATGTTTAAATTAAATCTGATATTCAGATATACCAACGTATACTTACATTTTACGTACTAAAATTTTCGTATGAATTGGACCACGGAAGGTATAAAAATCCACTGCATATATCAATTTCTATATAAAACAATAACGATTTAAATATTTTCTAGATTTACGACTAATCCTACCGTGTTAATTTTCTCTTTTCCACACTAAACTGAATTAGCTCAAGTAAACTCGAGGTTGATATATAGTGACTACCATAAAATATTAACTCGGCTGGGTATAACGATGAATTGGACAAGATGCGGTGGGAAATTGTTGCCAGAAAAAGAGAACACGTAACAACGTAAATTTGTAACGTGATCTTCGTACGAACGATACAGACAGAGACCATGCAAGAAGATAATAGGCTATAGAAAATGGGGAGATGCAAAAATTATGCATGCATATAAAAAGACAAACAATAAGAATACGTCTAGATATTAAAAAATTTGAATTTATTTAAATAGGTCATGTGTTTACGTTTTAGAATATAAAAAATATTATCAGAATATTCACTTCTTAAATAGTGTCTTCTTAAATAATATCAGACATTAATCGACTCTGAATACAAGTGGTTGAGATGTGTTAATATGTAGACAAAGGAAAGGGCAAGGAAGGGCTGAAGAAGGAGAGAGGCAGTTCGGATTGAGAACAAGTGTGAAAGGCACGAGACATGAAGGCAACAATAAATGAGGAAAAAGGAAGAATGGCTGATGAGGCTTATGATAACCCTCATCATCGTCACGTCGCTTTACATTCGCTACTCCCAATATCTCTCCCCTCCCTCCCAGAATTCCACGCTTCCACCTCCTCCTCACACTTTTTCTTAATTAATTTCCCCAATATTATAATAAAATTCTTCCATTTTATTTATCGGAAAACCCCAAATGGAAATAAAGATCATGTCCTCTTCTCATGGGTAATATAGTGTAATTGAAATAACAAACAACAAATACTTAAATTAATTGATAATAAAATTATTCTATATCAATGAAGATGTTTCGAGTTCGAGCACTTTATAAAGAAAAGTGTTAAATATGTTAAAAAAGTTTTATCAATTTTTAAAAATTTTACTTCGTTCGAAGCTGGATTAGCCGATACATTATTGAATGTTGTAAAATATAATAATAGTAGTATTGAATTCCCTGCCTAGTCAACTTCATGCGTCTCCCTAGCCCTTACATCATTGTTCAATAATAAACATACAATTTAATGAGGTGGGAGAATCGAATCTCATGATCGTCTAAGATTCGAAATTGTGGAAACAATTTAAATCTTACCCAAAAAAATAATAAACATACAAACATGGACACTCTCCAATCCTCCTATCTTTCCCTGCACACACACACACTCTGCTAATAGCCAATTGTAGTATCTATTGAAGTTGATGACCAATCTCCATCTAAACATATGTTTAGCTATCTACAACACAATTCTGAAGCTAGCTAGAAATTCTTCAAATTAATGTATTGAGTTGGGTCCACATATATTTAACTAAACAAATTAATATATGACCATCTATTATATTTTCTATATATGAACATCCTCTATTGCCTGTGACACAAAAGTAGGGATTGCCATTTTCAGAATCACTACTACTCCCATACCCTTTTTATAACTTGCACGCTATATCCCCATCCCCTTATCATTCTCTTCATATCCCTAATATCTCGTGCAATATTATAACTTTTAATTAACTTCTAAATTTTCTACCATTAAATAGCTCTTATATTTAGGGCTAGCTCTTGGCTATTGGTAATTAAAATGTGGACGATGGGTTACAATGACGGTGGTGGTGAGTACAACTACAACACGCAAGACTCCTTCAACACAAGAAAGCTTAGGCCTCTCATTCCAAGGCCTATCTCCAACAATATCCCAAGCTCCACCCTCCCTTCCCTTACCCGTACTCTCAACGGCACCGACTTCTTCGCACTACACCATCACATGGGTAAGCCTTCGAACTCCAGGATCGAGCACTGTCAGCCTTTTATTTAGGGTGACTCGTCTTATGAGCCATTTTGTGAGTGTATTGTAATGTTTCAGACCAAAGCAAGAGGGAATTGAACACGCAACCGGCGGCTGTAGTGAGCTCGAGATGGAACCCGACACCGGAGCAGTTGAGGACGCTGGAGGAACTGTACCGGAGAGGGACGAGAACGCCCTCGGCCGATCAGATACAACACATAACATCGCAGCTTCGCATGTACGGCAAGATCGAAGGGAAGAACGTGTTCTACTGGTTCCAGAACCACAAGGCTAGAGAGCGCCAGAAGCGCCGCCGGCAAATGGACGTCCCACTCCCACATGAACCCGATATCCATGAGAGGAAAGAATCAGGTATTTAGCTCGACTCTGGATTAGTCGTTATTGTTAGAATTTACGTGATATTGTTAGGAAGGCTAAAAGTTTGTAATGCTTTATAGGGTCAAGTAGGACATCTTATGAAGGTGGGCAGACAAAGAACTGGTCTCTTTCTACCAACTGCAGTACACTATCAGAGGTATCATTTCATTCCTTTTTTCTCCAACCCTCCCTTTACTTCATATTCCCCTTCACATTATAATTTAGTCATCACATTATTTAATTATATCCCATAAGATAAAAGGAATTTAAAACACAAGAAGAAACCAACTAGGATTTGATGGTTAATTACGGGTTGGTGATTATTGTTAGGTACTCTGTGGCTAGACCTAGGGTATGTGGTAATGAAAAGGCTTTGGGATGAGAGAGAGAGAGGGGGGGGGGGGGGGGGGGGGGGGGGGGGGGGGGGAAACTGAAAAGAAAAGCTTTTTATGTGTTGTTGGGAAATGAAAAGGGTCTAAAAGAAAGCATCATTCCTTCCTTTCTGTCGGGGCTTCTCCTCTTATGAAACTAGGCTAGGCTATTTAGGCGGGGCACCTGCACAAGTGTGATGGCTGAGCTATGGGCAGCCTTCCATGGACTATCAATGGCGTGGGATCTGGGATTGCGGTCTATCATACTAGAAACTGATTCCAGCTTGGTTGTGATGGCCCTCCAATCGCCAGCCAGCCACCACTCCCTCCCCATCCTAGTGGACCTTCGTGAGCTACCTATGTATATCTGGAGGCTAACGTCTGTGCGAATTGGTTAGTTTCACTCTCCTATTAGGAGTCCACGTTTGTTTTTTCTACGCCGCCTAGCGGTCTTGATGTTTTGCTTCGAATAACTTTTTCGAGAGCACTTGTAACTTCTTCGTTTGATTAAATAAAGGCACACTGAGTCTCGTGCTTAGAATTACGCCTTCATGGCATTTAGGCAACTTGTTTTTACAGTACTTCAATAGTAAAATTTTTATTGGAATTTGTCCATATAACAAAGAATTTACATTCACTATTTTCGATTCGGATCTTATGAGTGTAAAAAAATTATGACTGTAAAAAAATTATTTAAAAAAGAGTGTTTAAATATGGTCCGACAGTATTCAACTATAAATATTAGATATTTATTTAAAAAATAGTTAAACTCTCATTATTAAAACACATGGCTCAAATTCGTAATCTCTATCTCTGGATGCGTAACAAATGAAAATGTTATTGTTATCCTAATGGTGTAACATCCTAGCTCTTTTGAAATCTCAATAAATTAATAATAATTCAGGTGAGCTATAGCCAAGAAAGACAAAATCTAGCTACATGCATAGCCTGCTCCTAGGACCAGACTTGCCAAACCCAATGTGCTTTTTTTTTTAGATTTAAATTGTTTTCACAATTTCGGATCTTAGACGATCATGGAATTCGATCCTCCCACCTCATGCTTAAGGACTGACACCGTATCCATCAGACCATACATGAGTTGGTAAACCCAATGTGATTGGGAATGGGAAAAGAGGCAAAGAGGAAGAGAATTGGGTTTGAAAACTTGCATATACTCAGTTTTTTTTTCATGTCCTTTTAATTAAATTTCATCGTCTCAGGAATCTGCCCCTTCAAAACAAAAGGCATCAGCAGAAGCAGTACTGGCAGCTGCAGCAGAGTGTAGTAGAAGACCAGAAAACGGATGGATCCAATTCGACCCAGATCCTACAACGAGCTTTATTGAAAGGAATTCCACGTGGCAGATGACGCACCGCCACCTCACTATCAACCCTACTCCAAGCCCTAGTGCAAAAAGGACAACAATGGTGGACTTGGACCCTAACAAGAACAACAAGAAGCTTCTCAAGGCTCATGAGCTCATGAACATCTTTATAGCTTCTTCTTCTTCTTCTAGCTGCTTGAAGAACGGAGGAGGATCCGACAGTGCTGTTAATGGATCCGGGTCGTCGTCGGATTCCCAAACCCTCCAGCTCTTCCCCGTCCAAAGCCGCATTAATGGAGTACTTGAGAGAGAGACACAGCAGCTCCTTAGTAGTAGAATCATTAACACCGCAACAGAGGGAAAGTCCAACCTTACTAGTTCTTTCCAGTTTTATGAGTTCCTTCCACTGAAGAACTAGGCTTCCCAGAAGGAAAAAAAGGGTTTTTAGCCATTTACGTGAACTATCTTGGGTCTTACTCTGAATGTAAGGTGGTGGGGAGTTGGTTTGTGACTGATTTGTAGTTTTGTTGGAAAATGGGAAGAGAGGTGTTACGCATATTAATTAGCGTCAGCTTATATTCATGTTGGTGATGTTACATTTCATGGGAATGTAGGGGGGATTTTGAATGAATGCCCTATATGTAAGGACGTGGAAGTGGGAATAGCTAGGTTTCCTTCCTTAACAAGACATTGCAATGTTTGGAATAGGTTTCTTTATTGAGATGCAATATCGGCTTTTTGAATATATAATATTCTGTTGAGAACTAACGGATCCTATTTTTTGTCCTTCTCTGTATTTTCTTTTAGAAAGTTAACTCAAAATATTTTTCTAAAAAACTTTAAGTCATTTTTTACTTGAACCAACTCGTATTACTAATATGGATTTATATTAGTTCATGTCATATGAGATGAAAATATGTGAAATATTGAAATTGAATAAAATAAAAAAGAAAAAGTTACCATTGAATTTTAAAATTACAGTTCAAATTTCGATAGTCAGATATATCAAATATAAGTTTTTTTTGTGTGAAAATATATCAACTATAAGTTACTTACATTTAAGCCACTTAATGGTGAGAGCGGCCAACTAACTCTATTAAATTTAAAAATAGCAGTGGACTTTTGTGAAAGTTCTGATTTTCAAATCGGATAAGATGGTATTCCTAATGGTGGTTTTTTTACAAGGGTTGCACCTAAGAATTTCATAAGTGAATCCAAATCACTAGACTCAACTCCAAATTGAATTTACAATCATAATTTTTTTTTTTTTGTAGAGTTTCTTAGTAATTGAAAAGAAAGTTCCCCATATAGACATATTTTTCTGGTCCTCCACTTAACACCATGCTATATAGAAACTTTCATAGTTGGGGCAGTGGACCATGCTGGTCAGATTTCTAGTCAGGATGTATAAATGCCGACGTTGTTAAATATAAATAAAGAAATCTGAGATGGGGATTGTTGCCTTATTGGTCTATTTTAATTAATTCGGGGACATGTGACTTGCTTTTACACATCTCTTTGCCATGGACGACAGGACGAGTGATATATTTAGGAGAAAGAAAATGAAGTTGGGGGTTATCCAATGAGAAGGGGTAACTAAAATGAGAATTTCCGATGTGAAAGTTTGAAATTGTAATTAATTACTTGCTATGATCATTTTTGGAAACCGGATTCTAGACCAAACTCCATGGACTTAATTTCTAGGCTCTGGGTTCGGTTATAATTCCACCACCGAGTTAATGCTGTTGTTTTTTTAGTATCGTCCAAAAAGATTCCCTTCGTATTCTTTGTTCCGGATTCGTGAAACCAAATAAATGAACACTTTTTCTCACAAAAATAAAATAAATGAACACTTCTTTTTATGAATAATATTTTATTGAACATAATAATATTTACACCCTCCACAGCATCTCCTTATTACAGTTCATTGCCTACCAGCAAGCAAAAACTAAAACACCAACACCAAAAGGCATTAATTAATTTTATCTGCTAACCATTCTGTAAGTACGTTGGAGTTAATATACATAACTTTTACTTTTCAAAAAAAAAAAGGCCTTGAAGGCAAGAAGCATAACCTGGGTTCTATCGAAGAGAATCAAGGTACAATTCGAGATCCTATCCTCCCAAATCGATTGTAGATTGGGACCAAAGTAACCGTTCCTTCACTCGCAAGAATATTGAATGCTTCAAAAGTGCCGGTCTCGCCTTGTCTCCTCGAAGACTACATGGTTTCAGTGTAACCATATGTCCCACATGGTAGCACCGTATACCCATAACCAGATCTTTTTAAGCATTCTAAAATAAAATAAAATGAACACATTGCATTAAATCAACGGCAAGAGTTTTTTTGGATAAGTAGATGTAGTTTTATTAAAAATTTTACCCTTTGCATACGTATAGGTGTAAATTTTGCAGCTACGAACTAAAACTTTTATTATGGTAAAATTTAATTAAAAAAAATCGCAACATTGAAAAAAATTTGTTATAACATAATCAACAATGAGAATTATTCTAATTTTATTAGATGTGTCGACTATAAATTTGTACAAATTCTTTTTCCACCACTGAAAGTCCCAAAATGGTGTTGACAATGAAAAAAATGTTTACCAATTTGGGCGACTGGAAGCTCGAGCATATCCCTCCCCATAAATTTAAAGACGTTGGGAATTTTTTCTTACCTTTTAAAACTCTTACGTGCATCGGATTCGTATTAGTAAATATTCAATATTATGTGATATCATGAAGACGATTTGCACATTTTTTTTACATATTAACGAGAGTAGAACGATGAAAGAAGACTGATTCTGACAATTTTAGCGACTTGACTTTGGTGCAATTCTAACGTTTATTTCGTTCTTTGGTTACACATCTGGAATACTTATTCCCTCGATCGGTCCAGGAATTTTTTTTTTATCAACAGCTAAGCAGCTGACCATAGAAAAGTGACACAAGGCCAATGAGATGTTTCATATTTTGGGGGCCAAATAGACAAGTCGCTACTCAATGATGCATATGTGTCTCGTCTAGCAACTTTGCCAAGTTTTGAGAAGAACAAGTGACCATCTTCTAACCTCCTAGCCCTACAGAACTTGTAAATGAACTTTTCGTATGCACAACACCTTGAGACTAACTTGTGCTTGGATGTAGCAAAAAACAGTGCCTTCATTTTATTATTATTATTATCATCATCAAGCTTCCCTTCCCTTCCCTTCCCTACACACAACATTAGCTAGATTCGCAAACGTGTTTCTCCCAGGAACATCATAACCATGCTTTTCAGAGTTTTTGAGCACAGGATGAGCTTTACCAACACTGCCCCTCCATGCACAAAGAATTGATGAGACAAGTGTAGGCCATGATGTCAAGGGTCAATCCGAATTCCCGACTTGGACTAGGGCAACGCTAGCCATCCCAGCCTTGCAAAACAAACAAATCGCCTCCAGGACAGACTGCTCCGTGACCCGGATCCCGCAAACCCGGGCCGCCGTATTCGGGTCCTCCCCTAGGGACTCGAACACTCTGTCCACCAACTTGTTGTTGGCGCTCCTGAACCATTCCTTGGACGGCACCAATGCCTCCGTCACCGGCCCGGTGCAGAAGCGGGAGGAGGAGGAGGAGACGCGAGGCTCCTGTAATAAGGCTTTCTTGTTGCTGCTAATTTCGACGACGACAGCATCATCATTTTGTTTCCTCTGTAATGTTGTGCTTAAACCTTGAAACGGCGGCGGCTCAATTATTCTTCATACCGTGCGGTGCAAGCTTCTTCGTGGTCATACTAACTTCTGTTGTGAAAATGGGCCCCCGTTGGGCCGATTTTTGTGGACCTGTTGTTTGATTTTGGGTTGTCTTTTCTTTTTTTTGTTGTCTTGTCTTCTTCTTTTTTGGGTCCGAAACCGGGTGGGTGTTTGAGATGTGTGAGCGGGGATAACAATTAGACCCTTATCGTAAGGATCTACTCTGATCTATATTTGAAGGGTCTAAAATTTATTGACTTTGATCGGGTCTAGACTCAAATTCTTCCCGTATTATGATATTTTAAAAGGATAAGAGCGTGGATGTGAGATATATATGATTATGTCGTGATCCTACTAGAATATTTTAAAATAATATTAACTGATACATATGTATGTTAATTACTGAACATAATACCAAATTTTCAATCACAACCTACTCGATTTCAATTTTTTTTGAAATTGATTGTTTGATTTCTTTATAATATGTTATTTTATTAAATAAATCTTTATTTAAAAAAAAGATAAAGATAAGAATCTCGATTCGTTCAAAAAAATAGTAAGAATTTGGTTCTTAGAAATTCTATGAGAATTCTGCCCACGACCATCCCTATGTCTGAGGGCTCTGGTGGGTTCAGAAGGCCGTTATTTTAAGTTTTGGTTTATATGACCCTTAATATGAGTGGACTGGGTTGACGAACAAAACTTTTAAAAATTATCAAAAAAAAAATTTAAAAGACAAAAAATTATAAAATATAAAATATTATTGAATTATTGGTTTGAACTTAATTTTGGTTTAATCTCATCAGTTAGTATTTATAATATGAGTTTGTCGAAGTAGTAAAATAATTGGATTCAACTTCAAACCTAACAATACATCAATGGAAAGATTATCCGTAAAATTGAACTCCTAAAAAATACTCAATTCTAATATCTGATTTTAAACCAAAAATTTAAGTTATTACTTAAGTCAAACCTGGATTAAAAAATGCAGTTTTTTGAGGGTTGATTAAAAAATGGATAAATTACTCCCTAGTTTTTGGTGTTTGGTCATCTTCCCCCTCGGGTCCCTGGATTTACTGTCTCTCGTGTTTGGTTAAACTTCTCCCTCGGGTCCCTGGCTGACGTCATCGGCTCTTTTTTTCATTTTTGTCATGAAAATGACTATTATATCCCTTTGGTATTCTTCTCAGGCGAACAAAATTTATTCTGGCGAACAAACTAAGTCTCCGATCATCAAATTAAAAAAAATTAAAAAGACGACGAAGACGGTGAAGACCCATACCCAGCACTAGCAGCGATGATGACGACAGTCCCTCCATCGCCGTTGAGTTTTCCCTCAGCTGTTGAGGCCCTCTTCTCCGCTCCGCTTTTCCTCTACCTCGCCGCTCTTGCCCAATCGCAGCATTCATCGGGAAGATCGACCGTCGAGGCCCTCTTCACCCGTTCTTAATTTAGGTTTTTGTGAAATGGGAATTTCTTAGGATTGAATCAGAAAACACAAAGTTTGAAGGTCCGGGATTTCTTAGGAATTGGGGATTTCTTCACTGTCGGAGTCTACCTCGCGCTCCTCTCCGTCGTGTTCGGGATCGTCCTCGCCATTAACAGCGAGCCGCTCTTCCACCTCTTCGGGTTTCTCGTCTGCGTGGGATCCACCTAGCTGGGCCCGCCACAAGAGGCGGCCTCGACGAGGAGCGTGGGGCCCACCGCCTAGACGCGGTGTTCCTCGTACCCGTAGTCGGTCTTCACGTGGTTGATGTAGTCTTTCTCGAAGGCGTAGTTGGCCTACTAATATTTGGGTTATTTGTTCAATTGGTATTTTTCTTGATCTCTAATTTTTATGTTTTTGGTTTTGTTGGCTGGAAAATTTCGCCGGAGAAGACAAAGAGTCACCGGAGAAGGTTGGGGTCGCCTGATAAGATGACCAGAAGGGTATAATAGTCATTTCTATGGCCAAAAATGAAAAAAGAGTCGATGACATCAGCCAGGGACCCGAGGGGGAGGTTTAACCAAACACGGGGGACGGTAAAATCATTTTCGGAAATCCAGGGACCCGAGGAAGAGGATGACCAAATACCGGGGACTAGGAAATAATTTGCCCTTAAAAATCTAGTTGATGTCCTAATAAATAAATCCTAAAGGTAGTAAATTATTGTACGCGTCCCCCGTCCACGAACAGCCAAGAATATGATTCCACGCGTTTCCCAGTAAATTATCGACACGCGTCCCGTCCACCAATAGCCAAGAATATTATTCCACGCGCTTCCCTTTTTCCCACCCCACACGACCATAGCCCAACTTCCTCGATCTACGTACGTGGACCCACCAATCCCACGTAATCGCGCCAGAGATCAATAGGCGTTTCCCATTCCCACCTCTCCCCTCGTTCCCGGAAATAGAGCCAACAACAGCCTTCACACAAAAAATCCCGGGCTCTCGAAATTCCTAGATTTTGGGTCTCCCTGGATTTCCAGGAATCGGAATCTAATCCATTCCAAATCCTCAAACCTCTCCCTCTCCCCTTTTCCCCAAATTGATGTAACCGTTGTTGTGATCGTCGTCGCGATTTGTTTTCGCCCAAATAGAAAAATGAGGCCAAATATAGATTAGTCGGTTAGCTGGAATATCGAAAAGGAGATCACGGGAGATGAAGCAGAACAAGAGGAGGCGGAGAAAGCGCCCTCCACCGCGCGCCGCCGGTGCTGGCTCCGTGCCGCCGGAGGAGACGGAGTTGAAGGCCGTCCTCGGGCTGATGGAGGCGTTCGAGTCAGTCTCCCTCGACGACGTCACCTCCGCGTACAAGGAGGCCAGTGGGGATCTCGCCAAGGCGGCCGAGATACTCGCCACCGTGGCGGAGGAGGCTGCCGCCGGAGACGATCCTTCCACCAGCTCGTTCTCCAGTGGGATGTTCGGTTCGGAGACGGGCTCCGGTTCGTGGTTCTGGGGGTCCAGCTCGAGCTCAGCTGCATCGGAGGGCGCTCCTGAGGGGAATGTGGGGACCACAAGGGGCCACCGGAACAAGCAGAAGAGGGTGGTGGCTGTTGCGGGGACGGTTTCAAATATGCTGGGGAAGGAGTACGTGAGGCGCGGGGGGTTCTCCAATGGGAAGGGATTTGGGGGTTTAGGGTTAGGGTTAGACATGGGTGAGAAGGAGCAGTTGCTGTGTTCGATGCTCGGTCCGGATTGCGAGCTTAGCATGGCAGTGGTACAGGATGTTCTCTGTGAGTTCGATGACTTTAATTTATGCTTTGTTCTTTGTGGGGATAGTGGAGAAGTTGATTAATTTCTCATTCATGAAACTGTGCTCAAGTGTATCAATAAGTCCAGTTGGGTTTTACAAGAATTGTTAGTTGATGTATCGATTTATTGACGGCGAAATGTATCATTCATTACTTAAATGATGTTCTATATAAAATGCCATGCCTAACTTTCGCCCTTTGTATTTTCACAGGTCAGTGCGGATATGATGTGGAAAAGGTAAATGATTGATTTGCTAACTGTGAACCTATGTCAAAATTGTTTGTAATTAATGTAAATGAGTGGCTTCAGATTCACGTAATTGGGGCTCTTGCTAGTGATTGGTTGAGAATCTGTGTGCTTGAACTTGACAAAGTTATGTGCATCTTTGAAAGTGATAAACTCTTCATAGAGTATTATTTTGCTGCTCTTTTAAAGGCACAGTACTAAGGCAGTGTACTTTCCCTCTATCTCTATATAGTTGAACCACTTTTTTTATTCTACTACTTCCTTATTTTCAGGCCCTTGACATCTTGCTTGATCTATCTGGGTCTAACTCCCAGCACTCTGGCAAAAGTTCGTATTCGAAGGATGCTCTGAACTTCAGACATGACCAAGGAGTCGCTGATGAATGTAGCGATAATGTAACTTGGCCATAATTGTTGACCAGTTTGTTGAAGTAGCTGTGCATACTACCCCTTGTTAATCTGGGCTCATGCTTTGGTGCCATTTCCTTGCGTTGTTTAATTTTTGGAAGTACCGAACGTGATCTTTTCTAAAATGCTTGAATACAGTATGCCTGCAAACAAGTGTTTCCAGGTTTGGTCATTGTGAAGCAAAAAACTTAAGATGGGGTATTTTGAAAAAAATGATTACTAAAAAACTTGTTTAAATCAAGCTCTAGAAGCTCAACCTTAATCCTTCCGTCGAACTGGTTACTCAGTCTAGGGCATTCTCAAATTCATTTCTTAAAGTATGTTAAAATTCTGTTTATTTCATAACAGATGATGGATGCAAACTCTGATTGTACATCACATGAGAGAGTATGGGGCAATGGTGGGAGCAGGTAAGATGTACTGATCTCTTGTGCTGTTTGTGTGGCATTTGAAGATTGTTTATCTGTGAGAGATTTTCTATTTTCTTTGGACTGCTTTTTTTTTTTGTAATTGAGAAGCATTTGAAATTTATGTTATAGTAGGGGATGTTTTCAAATGGAGACTATGGTGGAACGAAACCTTAGTCCGCTTCAGAGATTTTGACTTCTTAATGAACTTGCCTGGGGTAGAGGGTGACTTTGGTCCACTCAAGAGATTTTGACGACTTATGAATTTTTGACTACTAATTAATTTTATGTGGTAGGAAGAAGCATTGGTCCATGTGAGGGATTTTAATGCCGTCTTCTGTCAAGATCCTTATCCTGGTCAGTGTCAGGCATTTACCCAGCAGAGCCTCAGCTACTTCTTCTTTTTCAGGAGTTATTGGGAAGCTCTGCTTGAAATTCCATCTTCAACTAGTTCACCAAGTGATGAGCCGAATCTCCCTCAAAAGGTGTTAGATTCTTTGTTTAAAATCCCAGAGAGTTCTGAACGCGATCAAAGATCCATGAATTGGAAGAATGTAGTTAAAAAGATGCAATCGCTTGGACCCAGTTTCTATATGCAAGCAACTAATGACACTTCACGTCTGCGAGAAAGTTGTGGTATATTACATTGCTTATTCGCCTGCTGTACTGTTGCACTGAAGATGCTTCTCGAAATCCATCCTTTTGATGGTGCATTTATAGAGCTGTAGTTCGTCAACTTGCTGCTGATCCTCCATATTTCACTCTGTTTTTTACAATGTAGCCAGCGATGAAGAGTATCATCTGCATAGAAAATCAGCGAACCAACACTGGGATTCTGTAAAATCCTACTATCAAAAAGTAAGAGAATGTTTTCTCCTTGTGGTTAAATGACGAGGCAACTGTGTGATGAATCTTATGGTTTTTATAGTTCTAAAGACAGTATGTGATCTTTGGAGATTACTTGTTCAGGCTGCAGTAGCATACTCAAATGGGGAGAAGGAGTTCGCTTCGTACTTGTCTAACCAGGTGTGTTAACTTTGGGCGGTGACATTGGTGAAAGCTTTTGTTTAAGGTTTATATGTTACAGTTAGTGTATGTTCTGATATGTGGGAGCATTCAAATATCTTGTTGACTTTGAGTTATTTGGCAATTGTGTCAAGAAATTATGTTAACTTTGAACTTGAAGATGTACAAGAAATGAGATCAAAGCTTTATGCAAAGCACATGATACCATGAGTGAGCAAAGCTTTGGTCTCCTGTTTCGTCATTAAGTAGTTTGTGATGTCCTTCTGGCAACTTGACTTGATGCCTCAATGTATTTGGCTGGTGAAGGGTAAGGTGGAAACTAAAATAGCTCGGGCTGCAGATCAAAGGGCAAGCCAGGGTATATTTCAGTCCAGGTTAGTGAATCAAGCATTTTCCTAAATAGGAGACTGATCGCTGTCTTCAGTACTTAAGCTGGTTGTTCCTCGTTCTGCAGGAATAAGGATATAGAAAATGTGGTAACAATTGATATGCACGGGCAGCATGTGAAACAAGCAATGAAGCTTCTGAAGCTACACCTGCTATTTGGAACTTACGCTCAATGTAGGTGTTGACCTTCAGTTTCCACCGGTCTTGAAAAGCAAGAACAGAGAGAATTTGAAAACTATATTAAGTTCTTCAGTATTATTTTGACTGTCTCGTCATCCTCTATTCATGTTCTGTTTTCTTGCTTCAGCAATTCAGACCCTAAGAGTCATCACAGGTTGCGGGAGTCATGGACTTGGAAAGTCAAAAGTTAAGCAATCGGTATGCCCTTGGATTTTTTCTCGTTCAGCTTGCTAAATATTATCGTTGTCACTGCTAAATAAAAGGAATAGATGCTTTTTTCATGTTCAGTTCCTGGAATGGTCGTCTTCTCGTGCAGCTCTAAGACCTTGCTGCTACCAGATTCTAAGCTCGCTGGCCACGATTGTCGATTTTTGACAATTCATGAGCGCATTTCCTGTTTTGCAGATCACGAACCTATTAGAAAAGGAAGGCGTTAGGTGGAGTGAAGAGAATCGTGGAACGTTATTAATCAAACTTGAAGCTTCCAAGGTGTACAGTTTTATGGATTCAGATAGCGATGCCGAGTGACTCGCTCTGACCAAGCTACAGCAGGATTATAACAGTCCATGGTACGCTTAGATCAATCAGTTGTTGTATATGGGTCGTCAGGTGTATATTTATCTAGGCAGGCAAAGGGCATTTGACCTGATGTTAACGAATTTGATAGAGGTATAGAGTTTAATCTCCGGTGGGTGTATTCATGGTGTAAAAAATGTAGGCAGCATACTAGTGACCTCTGTCTAGCTCAATGCTGACCTTTCTAGAGCATAGCTCAATGCTAACTTAGATTTCTCTGTATTGACGCGGTATATTAAAGTTTAAAAGATGAACATACGGTGTATTTGAGAGTGCGTTTGTATACGGGAAATTGGACACCCATTTTTATCCTTAGGGTTGGTGCAAAAAAATGCCTAAACGAAATGAAAAAGCCATGCGACATATCTATTGTCATATTTGTTATCATATTAACATTACTTAGATAATCAATTATTCATTTTATTATACTATTTTCATCAAACATTATTCCTTTTTCTACAAACAAAGTTAATATTAAATATACTGATATTACCGAACTATTCAAGCAACAATAGGTATTCTATAAGCTTCTCTATCTGCCAAAAATATTTGAATCTGAATTAATTCGAAAAATCAATCAGCCCCGAAAGAGCAGAAAAATGGGGATTCAGACTCCTACCAGCCATTGGACTCAGACTCTCTCTTCAATTAATTAGGCGCGAATTCACTCATCCACCAAACAAGAAAAAAACCCAACACCTCTCTCTCTCTCTCTCTCTCCCGCGACCAAGACAATGCAGCGACGACAAGTCCAACTCCATTGGACAACAACAACAACAAGGACAATGTAACAAGAAGAAGAAGAAGAAGAAAAAAGAGAAGAAAATGAAGCATTTGTTTTGAATTACAAGGATTATATAGCAAGGAGGAGGAGAAGTATAATAATGTTGAGAAGCAGCTCATTGAAACCAGCTCGGTCGCCTTCTTTCATTCTCCTTTTTCTGGTCGCCTTGTCCCTTCTAACCCTCTTTCTCCTTTACCAGGTAATACACCAATACGCATTCTTCATACATTTGCAAAAAGACACCAACTTTGCATAAAGATGAGAACTTTTTTTTTGTAGTCTGGGATTTTGGTGAATTCGGGACCACCTTTTTGTTGATCCGACCTTGGTGAGTTTTATACCGCGGTAGATTAGCTGGCAATAGATTGTTCTACAAAGCCCGCATTTCGGTTTTGGTAAATTCAGGAACTTTCTGTTGTTTGTAGAGGTCTCGAGTTTGATGCTACGAATGAAGTTGTCTTAAAAATCCGATTTGAACCCAAATTAGTCGGGTGTGTGTACCTAATGGTTGTTAGATGATGAGCAGGTAAACCAATTCGCGGGTCGAACCAAAACAGTAGCCGGTCACAACTTGGAGCCAACCCCGTGGCACCCGTTCCCGCCCCAGCGAAGAGAGCAAGCATTCCCGGGCTTACAAGATCATACAATGCTCCTACCTGACTTGCCCATATTCCAGCAACGAGACCATAGTTGGAGAGGCCGGGTTCCGGGATGCCTCAGCGTCCACGTGCCCGGATTTCTTTGGTTTCATCCACCGTGACTTGGAGCCCTGGTCCAAAACAGGGGTGACAATGGAGCACATTAGGCGTGCCAAGAACTTTACCGCCTTTCGGGTGGTGATCTCCAAGGGGAAGCTATATCTGGACCTGTACTATGATTGTGTTCAGAGCAGGATGATGTTCACCGTCTGGGGGTTGCTGCAGCTGCTGAAGAGGTACCCCGGGATGGTGCCAGATGTGGACATGATGTTTGATTGTATGGACAAGCCTACTGTTGGAAGGGAGGAACATGGATCCTTTCCTTTGCCTTTGTTCCGATATTGCACCACCGAGCAGCATTTTGACATCCCGTTCCCTGATTGGTCCTTCTGGGGCTGGTAAGAATCACATTTTCTTTTCTCATAAGTAGAAATTTCTAGAGTTGAAACCTTGGTCCTCCATTGATAACGACATATTTCCGTCATTTGCCCGAGCGTTGAAATGATCGCATTGGTCAGGTAATGGAAGTAACTTTTGCTTTCATTGCCAGTTGATGTTAATTTGTAATTAAATTGTTTGCAGGCCCGAGGTAAACCTTAGACCCTGGGATGTGGAATTTCAAGATATTAAACAGGGCTCTCAAGGTCGAAGCTGGTCCAAGAAATGGCCCCTTGCATTCTGGAAAGGAAATCCATACGTCCACGCTCCTGTTCGGGAGCAATTGCTACAATGTAACCATTCGAGGAAGTGGGGAGCGCAAATTATGAAGCAGGTCTTGTTTTAGACACAACTAACTTGCTACCAATTATTACAGAATAATATTGATTCTAAACTGAGGTGTGTTCATTCAGGATTGGGAACAAGAAGCAAAAGATGGTTATGAGAAGTCGAAATTGTCTAATCAGTGTGATTACCGGTAAGGACTATTCTTACTCTGACAACTAATCAGCAGATCGAAATATCCTCTGATTTTGAATGATCTAACCAGATTGCAGAGTGCAAAATTTTTTTGGAATAAGTTATCTGTTCCCTTCAGCTTTTAGCTTATGTGGCAGCCAACAGGCTTTTGGTTGAAAAATAAAGTGGAGGGAGCGCCTCTTGTCATTGATGTAAAGTTAGTGAAGACAAGATTAATGCAGTTCATAATTCTGGAAGATTTGTGGTTACAGAATGGCTAGCAGTCTTGCATTTGAAGCATTTGTTGAAGCAACCCATATTGACTGTAGCGTTTTGTTGGCCCCAATTTACAAGTGCAAGAGTTTCACCGACCCGTCGCCTTAATTTTCTGGATTAGATATAGAGATTATAATAGCATTCCTGCTAATTTTGTGTAGCATGAATAGCTCTACTGATATTCACTCGGCCTCCTGCTCATCCTGCTCTGCTGTTTTCTATCCCTTCCAATGCAGTTACAAAATCTATGCTGAAGGCTATGCCTGGTCAGTAAGCTTGAAGTACATTGTGGCTTGTGGTTCAGTTACATTGATCATTTCTCCTCAGTATGAGGATTTCTTCAGCCGCGGTCTTGTACCTAAGGAGAACTATTGGCCGGTCTCCACGGATGAGTTATGCAACTCAATAAAGTTTGCTGTTGACTGGGGCAACGCACACCTAAATGAGGTCAAGTAAACAGCTCAATCTTTTGCATCTGAATGTTACAGTTCGATCTTCTATCGCCTCCGTGTGTATCTTAAATGGGGTTGCTTAGGAGGCACCTGCCTTGTGATGCCCGTTTCTTCTCTTATAATCAAAGTTCCAGCATTTTCCTTTCTCAACAGGCTCAGGATATCGGAAAGGGAGGACAGGGTTTCATGGAATCATTGAACATGGACAGAGTCTATGACTACATGTTCCACCTGATACTGGAGTACTCCAAGCTGCTTGTTTTCAAGCCTGTGCCTCCTACCTCCGCTCTTGAAGTCTGCTTGGACTCGCTACTGTGCTTGGCTGACCCAAAACAGAAGGATTTTCTTGAGGCGTCCAAAGCCGTCCCCTCACTAGAACCTCCTTGCAGCCTCAAGTGGAGGAGCAGCGACTTCATTGAAGGGTGGATGCAAAAGAAACACAAGGCAATGGATGAAGTTAGAGCAATGGAGAGACGGGAATCTTGATCGGTCAATTTTTTTGGGGGGAACACCAGTTCGAAGTTGTGAAGGCCCATATTGCAGGTAAAGCTTCTTGTTGTCTTAATCATCACATGAACTTGGAATATTATTCTGAAATGAGACAAAAACTTAACGGGCGCAACAGGTTAATACAAAGATTTTCCAATGACAAAGCATGCTTTCCCCATAGTTGATGTGTTTCTAAATCGCGAATCGATGATGATGCTGGCTTTGGTTATAGCAAAAAGTCCTATTTATAGATGTATCTTCTAGTTTTTATCAGTTCGAGGGCATGAAATATCCTGAGGTTCACAAGCACATTTTGCAGTGTCGAGACGGTCGATGGATGAGGATGGTCTCGCGTGGTGGTCACCTACCGCTTCGATGATTCTTTCATGGCCTCGTCGGGTGGCGGACCATTGGAGATCAGCTCACTGAGAATCTGTGGATGCATCTCTTCATCAAACTGCAACAGCACAGTGCAGGTTGTTCCCTGCAGGTTTCAGATGCTTTTGGGGCTGAAAGTGTACTCGGGCAGCTTTAGAGCAGCAAACCCAAACGCTTGCTATTACAAGCAATTTATTTACAAGTATAATTTTTTTTTAACCTCTACGATTTGAACTATAATCACTTTAAGCTAAATTATCACCACTCTCTCATACCGTTAGAGTATGTGTTCGTTGGTGTTATCTTAGAAGCGTTATGAGCAAATATCAGGTTGTGCTCTTTTTTGGTGCTTTAGTTCTTACCAAAAACAACTTTGTTGTAAACTTGTAATAGGTACCCTTGAGGAATGAGATTCTTTATGATAGGTACACTAATCTAGGTTCAAATAAAAAAGATCACAAAAAACAATAAAATTTATTATTCATGGAAGAAAAAATTTTACATTTGAATTCATTTAAAGAGTTAAAGAGTATATGTAAGCCCGGACCACAAGTACCGGCTTGGAACCCCAAGGCCAACAAAATGGATGTCACTAAGTTGAGCAATATGGATGTGACTTCGTCAATTTTAAAAAAAGTCATTTTATTACTTCTTAAATTTCCGACGGACCATACATCGTTTATTTTTTTTAATATAGATTATACTAATTCTTTTTATTACTCTAAATCTTATCACTTAGTATATAATAAATACTAAAGTCAACCACTGTATCTTTTCAACAAAATAAAGTCAGCCACTATCATAATCACTTATAAATAATTATCATCCCGATGGAATAAGTGACGTCCTTCTCACAAATACTATTCACAATTAATTGCCAAGTGGACGGTTCAAATACTGACAACCACCCTGTCAATTTCGGGTTAATGAATCAAATTTGTAATAAAAGTTGGATATACATATTTTAATACAATATTAAAGTATTTTATTTTTTATCCGCACATGACTATTTTATGGTAGGTAAAGTTGTCTATGTTTCGATTGAAATATGAATTTCAGTATCGGTTTTCCCACCGATAAAATATACCGATTAGGAGAAACGTGTAATTGATTGGTTGTCTCCAGTAGACCAATCAAAATTAGGCCACTTTTTAAGAGACGGAACAGCTAGCTTTCACATGACGGCAGTTTTATCAATTCATTGATCCAGCTCCTAAGAATGGGAACCGGTGGAAAGTCTGGTACGATTTACAAATATTCTTTGATTCAAAACATAACTTTATATTCAATACAAAACTCAGAGACAATCGGTAGCTAAATTTTTATAGCTCATGTATCAAAATCAACAACAATCTATTTGGAATGTGGAATTTCCCAAAATGTCTTAGTTTAATGAAGTTTATTGGCCCAAATTTTTTTCAATTATAAATTTGTCTTATGTGCCATGAAATATGAGACAACACGATAACAATATGTCATAAGAATAATATACTCTAATGCCATGTTAAAGTTGATCGATAGATAGTTAACATGTAAATATAGTACCAAAAAGTATTTAGTCTGGCAGAATAATACATAGAATAATTTTATAGTTAACATATAAATATAGTACAAAAAAGTATTTAATCTAGCAGAATAATGCATAGAATAATTTTATGAAAATTTATGGTTCAAATTTAAGAAAGTGTATTTTTGGTGTAAATAAATTTACTTAAAAAAATGTAAACATAGCTTGGAAATCATCGTATAGCTCCAAATTTGTAAACCTGTAATGTAACACGAGCAGACTAGTGTTTATATTCCCCTGCTTTATCTTTCAATAATAAATTTTATTTCTTGTCCCCGCATCAAATTAAAAGTTGGTTCTATTCGAAAAGAGTAAAGGTTGGTTCGATTGGGACTTCACCAACTAATTAATTAATTTGGAATAGTGGAGAATAAAAAACTTGTTTTGGAATAGTATCTTCCGTCGAGCCATGTAATTTCCCATGGAACCAACTTTTTTTGTTTTCTTTAATTGGATGCTTTCCTTTGCTACTTGGATAAGGACCTCGTCGGAATGAAGAAATGGATCAATTTCTTGGAATATCCATGTCCCATTTTTCCAGAAAACTTTCTGTTCATCGAGGTAATTGATTTTAATTTGAGTTGGATTAGATCGTAAAAGGTTATAAATTTTGCTAAATTTCAACGCAATTAAGTTCTCAAATAGTTGAATTAGCGTCACCGACAAACAAGAATAACTAGATTTTTTTCCTATATTTTTTTTTCATTTTGGCGATTTTTTTCCTATGATCAACAATAACTAATGTAGAGATCACATTATTGCAACACTGGATGATTTTAATGGTTGTATTAAATAATTAATTGCAACTTGAAAATCGAAAGATTAAGACTAGAGATAATCTTATAAGATGTAGATTGGTGAGTTCGAGTGAGGGGCCTCTTGTGTGCTAGGTGGTTTTGAATTAGTGTCTGCCTCACATGTACTGTTGCGTTGTGATGTTATCGCCCCAATTTGGAATTATTTGCTTAAGTTGGTGGGCGCGAGTTGGTGTATTCGGAGTGATCTTTTGCGATTCATGGAGGATTGGATGAATATTATGCTGAGGGCTGATCATAAGAAGGCCTGGTTCATTGCTTTTGCATCGGTTTGTTGGAGCGTTTGGTTGGCTCGCAACAAAGCCATTTTTGACAATAAGGATGCTCGTTTGGATGATGTTCTGCACTCCATCTCAAGTTATACTGTGGACTGGGGATTATGGTCCGGTTTGTCGAGATCTTTTAGGTTTCAAGTATTAGGAAATTACAACACAAGGGAACAATAACGCGCAGAAAACACAAACACAAAATTTACGTAGTTCGGTCTAAAATCTACGTCCACGAAAAAAAAAGAAAACTTTTATTGATGAGTAGCCACAAAACCATACATAACCCTAGGGTAACATATCTTCATATAGAGACAAACCCATGTACATTAAGTAACCTATCTAGGTCGTCCTAGGAGTCTAAAACAAAAATATGATACAAAATAGAAAAAGTTGTCGCAAGATTCTGGGGGCTGCCAGTTTGCCCGAAGCTTGCAACTTTTGTAAGCGGCCGTTGGCAATCGCCAACTTACTAGCAGGTGCCAGCCCACCAGATTTCTACTTCTCGACAAATCCCAACAATCTCCACCTTGGCGAGAAGTCATCATGTAGAAGAACTATGAAGCTCTACCCGAACTTCAACAAACTCTACTTTGACGAGACACTGTCCCATGAAGAACCATGAGATCTTGCGAAACTAATTAAACTCTACTAACTCCACCTCGAACCATAGTTATACTCCATCAATAAGACCATCTCAACTTTCTCACCACTCTTTGTTCAATCACTTAGAGATAGCCCCCAAATGCGAACAATTTCCGAGCTTACTTGGCATATTCCCTCCAAACTCTATTGAACCCCAACCTGCAACTTCATAAGCCAAAGCAACCTTGTGACCGATAGATGTGATCGATAGATGCGCCCTCTATTTTTCGGTCACCCCCCAGGCTCCGCAACTTCAAACTACTTTTCTGTTTGACCTTTTTGCCTCAAACCAATGCTACATGCCTTAACATACAATGGGCAACTTTTTGTTTTACCAAGTAGAACCCTCGACATGTCACTAACTCCTATGTTCGGCCTTGAGTGAGATACCCGACTCGCGTGTGGTGTCACTAATGGCTTCGTATTCCCAATGCCAAACCTACCTAACACATTTATCGTGCACGTCCCTTTAGGCAACCATAGCGGGACCTTGCTAACCTTGTCTCCTCGAATCTCAACTGCACTCAAACCATTCATGTTAAACCTTTTGCTCCATCATACAAGAGTTGAACCCCTCTCCATCGAAACCCAAAGTTGTGACTCAACCTACAATCGTACCCCCACTAACCTGTAGGTATTCCTTGCATCCCTTTCACCCTTTATCACTACTATAGCATCCTTCTCCACCTCAATTAGCCCGCATACAACCTTACAAATGTACCCACTATAATCCAAGACTCCTAATGAGATCAAGTTCTTCTCTAACTTTGAAACATGCCTAATCCCACACTATTTTCTCTCAACACCATCCCACATCTTGATCCTGATATCAACTATGCCAGCGATTCTACAAGTAGAACCATCACTCATATCACCATACCTGAATTAATAAACTTGTAGGTGTTGAACCACCATCTCTTAAGCATCATGTGAAAGGAACAAGGGCTATCTGAAATCTAGGAATTAGAGTACTTTGGACCTGATAAAACAAAAAGACAGTCACCATCAGACACGTCCGAGTCTGAGGCCATATTCATAGATGTCGATCCTCCTTCGTGGTCCCGAGTTCTTCCTGGATAATTCTTCTTCAGGTGCTCTTTTCCTCCGCACTCGATACAATTTTTTTTGAACCTCCTTGACCCCAACTTGGATCATCTTCCATCTTTTCCTTCACGACAACCATGGCTACCCCTCACAACTAGCCCTTCTATTTGTTCATCGCAAGTTTTCCTCCTTTGATGAAACCCTACCAGAGCACTTGTGATATCCTCCAACACCAGAAATTTTTTCTCTCAAGTTAGAGTCGTAACCAAATTCTCATAGGAACTCGATAAAGAATGCATGAGCAATAATGCCTTATCTTCATCCTTGAACTTCACATCGACTTGTATCAAATTACTAACCAGTTGATTGAAACTATTGATGTGTTGGCTCAAATCTGATCCCTCCATTATCTTAAGCCCATACAACTTTTGCTTAAGATAAAGCTTGTTCGATAAAGACTTAGACAAATATCTTGCCTCCAATTGCTTCAAAATCTCAGCTGTTGACTTCTCGTCCATGACGTGATACATCACATCATTCGCCAAGCACAAGCAACTCATCACCATCATCTTGACCTCTATCTCTTTTCACTTTTGGTCCTCCATCTTCCCAGACTTCTTCCCCGAGAGTGCGCTTACCATCCCTTGTTAGACCAGCAGATCTTTGACACACCTTTGTCATAACCCAAAATTTGATAATCCATCGAACTTCACAAAGCCAAACTTCGCGTCGTGATCTGCCATCTTTGACCCTAACTCTGATACCAATTGTTAAAAAATTACCAGACAAGAGAAGAATAGAGCGCAAAGAACACGGGCACAAGAGTTACGTGGTTCGGCCTAATGCCTACGTCCACGAGGAGAAATGACAACTTTTATTGATGAGTAACCACAAAGCCATACATAACCCTTGGGTAACATGCATTTATATAGAGACAACCCATTGTACATCAAGTAACCTATCTAGGTCATCCTAGCTGTCACGAGGTTCTGGAGGCCTCCAGCCAACTTGCGGTCGCAAGTTTCCCAAAGCTTGCAACTTCTGTGAGTGGCCGTTGGCAATCGCCAACTTACTGGCGGGTGCCAACCCACTAGATTTCTACTTCTCGAACAAATTCCAACATCAAGATTTTTGCTGTTTATGGCTTCTCACCGGGTATAATTTGTCTAGCGGATGTGGGTTGTTGGGATATTTTTTCGGAGCTGTTGTTGAAGGGTTTTTTTTCTTCTTGTAGATGATGGTGTGGTATTTTTTATGCTGGGGTATGTCAAGACAAGTTTTCTATCGGGGTATTTTTTTTTCCTACCACACCTCTTTTGTTTTGGTATAGTAGGGTTTTGACGAGACCGACAGTCACAATCTTGTTTTAGCATGGCAGAGAGAACATCACAGTAAGTAGGATGTATATACCATGATGTTTAATAAATTTTACTTTAAAAAAACCTAATTTTGCCAAATTAAAATCGATGATTGGTTGCATAAAGACTTGATGTATTAATTGAAACATGAAAACAAAAATCTTATTTAACCAAATTTTGCCAAATTCAAGGAGATACTATTTTATGAGTAGATTTTATTTCACCGGAATATAAAATCATTACATATTTACAATTTTAGAATTGAATTTTTTTGTACGAGTACGAGTTTCCAGAAGCAGAACTCGCTCAAGTAGATACTATATATTAATTGTGATATGAATACAAATATCTCATTTAACCAAATTCTTCCAAACTCAAGTGGATATTAATGGATTACATAAAATCAAGCTCTTCGCCACCGAATTTATCGAACTCAAAAGTTAGAGTCCTTATTCATCATATCCAAGTTCGAATGATTTAAAATTTACAAAATTTTAACATTACTGTATTTTAAGAGTTGAATTTGGAAACTATTTACCTGATTTAAACGGAAACTAAATATTTAATCAAATGTTATTACCAAAAGTCCAATTCACACATACATGTTAGAAATGCCCAGGGAATCGTGTCGTGACACTAATGGATGGGTCTCTCTCGTGGAATTAATTTTCGATGTTTCTTTGGCCAATTGACCGAAAAAAATTATAGAAAAAGACCCGAGTCTTTCGATGAAATGTCGAGAAAATAAAGTCAATGCATTTCTTAATATTTGTATTTAAAAACATTTTCTTAATGTTCTAATGATATCTGGTAAGGCATCGATCTCGAGGAGGACGCGTGTCATAATTATAACAAGAACCGACCAGAAGCAAGATGTACATAAATAAAATTTTAAGAAATGGTAAATCAAATACGTAAGCTTAGACTTGAAATGTTCAAATGTTTCATATTCGAATTATTAAAATTCATAAACTTTAAAATTGTTAGTGACAATATACAGTGAAAACAAAAAAATTCAAAACAAAAAATAAATGTTTCCCACTATAAAAAACAAACAACTATCACAATTATGAATGTTCAAATCTTTTTCGACAAGAAAGAATATATATTTTTTAGAATGGGTGGCGGTGGCACCAAGTATATCATTAAGTACGGGATCATAAAATAAAAATAAAAAATACATGGACAAAAAATGATAATACCTAAAAAAAATTATTCTGAAGTCAACATAATTATACTGATGAAAAAGGTCGAAAAATACGAAAACTAGCAAGAAAGAATTTACTATTTTCCGTAGATCATGCAGAAAGAGGATCAAACAACACCAAGCTAGGTAAAATCTGAAGCTACGTACTGTCTCTGTCCGCTCTCATCAATCATAACCTTCACACACTCTTCCAATATTCTTAGTCTTCTCCTCTAAAATAAAATATTCCAAGTCTTTCTCCCCTCCTCTTCCTCGTTGCAACCTTTATATAATCACAAAAACCATTTGTCCTCCAAAGGAAGAAAACACAAAGAGTGATCGTGGAGAAGCTATAGAAAATGCAGTACTATAGCATGTTCGGTTGCTTCACGAGGAAGTACAAGATGGTGGAGGCGGCGCCCCCGGATGACGTGGCGGAGGCGTTCAGGAGGTACGCCGATGGCGGGACCCACATGGGCGCTGGCCAGCTGGCCGCGTTCCTGATGGAGTGGCAAGGGGTAGGGGAGGATGAGGCGGAGACCGTGGCGGAGAAGGCGGTCGGGGTGGTGGCGCAGAGGAGGAGACCCCACCTTCACATTGCCAATAAGTTGGGTGGTGGTGGTGGAGGAGGTAGTGTCACCAGGAAGGACCTCACTCTTGAAGACTTCTTCTATTACTTGTTCTCCACGGATCTCAATCCCCCACTTTTCAACAAGGTAAAATTAATTTAGTTAATTCTCAAAAAAAAAAATTAATTTTAGTTGCAAGCTTGCTTCCTTTACCTGCATGTTCTGTATTTGGTTCATCTTTTTTAGAAAGGTAAAATGATTTTATTAAATAAAGAATATGCCTGTCCAAACCATGTAAATGGATTGGACAAACACATCCATAGATACAACCCTATACTATACAGTACTTAAAATTAAAATTAGTGTATTTGGTTCATCTTACCTTGGACCCAGTTTGTCTTTCCTTTAGAACGGCCAGGATGGATTAGTATATAATGTCATGCCATTATATTGAGTAGAAATTAAATTGATAAGATTTTTGGGTTTGATTTTCGATACGTAGATTGTAACATAGTTTCAGAACATATTGATCACGTGACCGTTGCATAACGTTTGTTTCATTGAGTAGTCCATTTTCTTCGACACGGCATTTAGTTCAATGGGCCTAAGTCGTTTTAAATGCGATGTACGTGTACTGAAATGGGCGAATTGGAAGTTTGATCATTAAATTGGTATTTCTCCAGATACACCAGGACATGACAAAACCGCTGTCCCATTACTACATATACACTGGCCATAACTCCTACCTCACAGGAAACCAACTCAATAGCAATTGCAGCGACCGACCGATCATAAAGGCCCTCAAGAGGGGCGTCAGGGTGATCGAGCTTGATCTCTGGCCTAACAAGAAGCAAATACATGTCAAACATGGAGGGTAATTACGAGACCAACTATAGAATCTAGATTAGTCGGACTAGTTGGTCTTGCTGTGAGCTAGCCACCTGAGCTTGAATTTCCTGTTGTCCATTGCAGGACATTCACAACACCTGTAGATCTCTCGAAGTGCTTGAAATCGATAAAAGAATACGCCTTCGTAGCTTCTCCGTATCCCGTCGTGATCACTCTTGAAGACCACCTCCCCCCCGTGCTCCAATCTAAAGTAGCCAAGGCGAGTTTCCTTGTCGTACGAATCTCACATTGCTTAGGATGTTAATAAACGGATTTTATGTATATTATACGGAGATTCTAACACATACATACATATGCGCGGACATTTTGTCTTGATTTATGATCAGTAAATTAATTGCTTGCAACTTGATCTTTTTCTCATGCTTGTTTTAGATGCTCACTGAAACTTTTGGAGATATGATATATACTCCCGAAAGTGAATCTGTGGAAGAGCTGCCTTCGCCAGAGGAACTGAAATACAGGATAATCGTATCTACCAAACCTCCAAAAGAGTACCTCAAAGCCGAAAGTCTCAAGAGCAGTAGTGGAACCAAATCCCACAAGGGTCACAAGGATTCTGATGATGATACCTGTGGTGATGATCCATTGAACGAGACAGTAATTCGTCTAGATGACGAAGGCTCGGTATGTCGCTTGGCGCATCGGTTTTTGATTAGGATTTGTCTCGAATTTCTGACTAGAATATCGAATACGCAATTCTCTGATCAGTACTTGATATTGACCAATTCGGGTTTTGATTTCTGCTGCAGAATGTTAGTGACTCGTGTGAAGAAAGTGATGAAGAGTCCCACCATATAGGCGTGTTGGCTTACAAGCGTTTAATCGCAATTCACGCTGGAAAACCAAAGGGCGGATTAAGAGAGGCGCTCAAGGTTGACCCCTGCAAAGTTCGACGACTTAGCTTGAGCGAGCAAACATTAGAGAAGGCAGTTGAACGTCATGGAACTGATACTATAAGGTGAGAAGACATCATGATCCCCATCACAATTCAACAATTTCTCATTCTTAGACTGTGCTAGAACCCAAATCCTTAATATAACATAAATACTAGCCTGGTTACTGTGCTGACACCTACTATTGTCGGCACGTGCTGAGACCCGAAAGTAAACATGGTCCATCAATAATGCATCACAATCATAATCATGGGACACCTGATTCAGAACACTTTCAAGAAATGGATTAAATAACAAGATGGTAACGATTGGCTTCGACAGGTTCACTCAGAAGAATGTGTTGAGGATATATCCCAAAGGTACTCGGGTCACCTCGTCCAACTATAAGCCTCTGATCGGATGGATGCACGGAGCCCAAATGGTCGCATTCAACATGCAGGTCGGTCGGTCGGTTTCAGCATTGTCCTCTCTTCTAATCACATATCCGACTCAAAATTTTAACACGTTTTGCTTCTTTTCACAGGGGTATGACAAACCTCTGTGGTTAATGCACGGGATGTTCAGGGCAAATGGAGGTTGCGGATACGTACTCAAGCCCGAGTTTCTTATGAATGTTGGTGACGATGGACAAGTGTTCAATCCTAAAGAACATTTACCACCAAAGAGAACCTTGAAGGTCAGCAAACAAATTAAGATCCTCTGTTGCCCCCAACAAAAACCATCTTAGATTATCATATTGTTAGTTGCGAATCTTGACTACTATTCCCGTGTGCGTCTAATTAAGAGCTGGCAATTATATGTTTGTCACAGGTAAAAGTATATATGGGCGATGGATGGCATCTGGACTTCCGGCTAACCCACTTCGATTGGTGTTCGCCGCCAGATTTTTACGTCAGGGTACGTACGTCGATTGATCTACATGTTTGTTGGTTAGAAACATAAATATTATAACCGATCAAATTAGCTAACCCTCGAATTCCTGCAATGTAGGTTGGCATTGCAGGGGTGAAAAGCGACAATATCATGGAGCGGACAAAGACCGAGAACAACAAATGGACGCCGGTGTGGGATGAGGACTTCGAGTTTCGGTTGGCGTGTCCGGAGCTGGCCCTACTCCGGTTGGAGGTCCGGGAAGATGACTTGGGGATTAAGGATGACTTCGGGGGGCAGACATGCCTGCCGGTGTCGGAGCTCCGACCGGGCATCCGGGCCGTCCCTCTTTACAACCGCAAGGGGGAGAAGTACAGCTCCGTGAGGCTCCTAGTGCGCTTCGAGTTTGTCTAGAAGCTGATGAGATTCAAAGAGGCCATGACCATTGTTGGTTGGAAAAATTGAATTATTATGATGAGGTGCAAAGGAAAATGTTTAGAAAATATACTTTCTTTGCATTGACCGGTTCTTGTGAGGCTATGTACGACAATTCTATGTTCGTTAATTAATTTCCGATGAGGTGTGAAATTGGTGTTTTGTATATTCTAAATGCGTCAATAAAAATGTTTGCAATTGCAACCATGACAGTGAAATCAAATTTGTTATTGAGATTACTACATCGTTAATCAGAGTTTATTATCAGAAATGATTAATTTCGTGTTCATTGTTGTCCTGACACGATCTCTTTTGAAAAATAGAAATTTTAACACTTGGTAGTAGTTTCAATGCATGAAGTGGTAAGATTTGAATTAACGTAAATTCAATCAAACTTATAAGAAATAAAAGAAAACCGGTGGTCACCACATGCGAAACTTATTCTCAAGGCTTTGTTGTCGGAGATGATTAAGAGCAACCGGTGGTTTAATGGGGTTTTATTTATGGATTTTTAAGTGAGACTCCAAGTGGGCCTTTTTGGCACTTGGGCTGGTCGTTCAAGATGTGTTTAGTTTTCGCATTTCTCAGGGGCTTACAATAAAATTTTATTACTCACCAGTCTGACCTGAAAAAGATTATACCTCTGCTCCAAAAAAGAAGAAGATGATTATACCTGATGTGCAATAAATCACCAATCTCCTACTGTACAATTGAGCACAATCATCTACCCGTAATGTTAAAAGATAGTTACATATCTTCAAACTAAGGTGTTTAAGCCCCCCGTAATTACGGTGTTACACTACTTTTGATGCTTTTTGGGTAATTAGGGGATGATGTGATTCTTTTGGAAAATTTATAGTTAGACAGCGTTTATCTTCGATTTTTCTTAAATACGTATCTATCTAAAATCTCTTTTTTTAGAGGATCTATCTAGTATCTCAAGTACTCGAGTTCTGTACACTAATTATAGTTTTTGTAATTACTTTTCAGTGGCTCCAACACAAATTTACTTATTAAAAAAATATCTATATAACCGAGGCAAAATAGATATACACTATCTTTAAAACTTCAATTACTTGGGATTATTTCGGTGGCCACTTCGCTTAATATCTTGATTATGATTTCTACATCACCTTTCCATACCACGCCAAATCTCGTGGCAAAGTCCCAAAGAGCCTGTCTAGATAGTCCGTGAGGAAGAGCGAAAAAGAAAAAAAAAAAACCAATTCTCTCTCTCTCTGGAAAGAAAGAAAGGGAAGGGGAAAGTGAACCCTAACCTTCACGCCATGGATCTTCCCCCTCCAGGGGATCCCGGGCAATCGACGATACCAGCTGCCACTCCACCTAGGGGTGGTAAGAAGGTGAGAACAACATCGGGGGAGACTGTTGTAGCGCAGCCCCAACCTGCGACAACTCAGATCCAAAACGCCCCGGCTGAAGAAAGGAGGAGGAAGCTCTCCTTCAAGGATGCCACAATGGGCGATCCGGTAGATCAACCAGCTCTCAACGGACCTCAAATTTTCGACTTTGACCCCGAGGAACTCGTCTCGAGCGACTCCGAGGGGGAGGAAGAGGATGATCCGTATTGTCCAACAATCCGTTTGACCAAGGAGGAGAAGAGCATGATGCGAAGGCCCTGGCGGAAAACGCTCATTATCAAGGTACTTGATTACAGGGTTTCCTTCACGTATCTGAGGCGTCGGCTTGCACAGATGTGGGGTTTGCCAGCGGATTTCCACTTTATTGAACTGGGCTATGGCTATTATTTGGTGAAACCAGCATCTGATGATATTTATATGCACATCCTAACTGGTGGCCCATGGATGATAGCCGATCATTATGTCACTGTCCAACGATGGGTGCCAAACTTTGACCCGTCGTCTGCTGGGATAACGAAGGTTGTGGTCTGGGTCCGGATCCCGAACTTAGCCATGGAGCTGTATCATCAATATTTTCTCAATGCCTTGGCAAAGCAAATCGGCCGACCCATCCGCATCGACACAATGACGGAGGAGTGTCAGAAAGGGAAGTTTGCTCGTGTGTGTGTTGAAGTTGATCTCACACAGCCGCTCCGATCTCAGTTCAGGGTCTGTCGAAGGTCCCACAAAATACAATATGAAGGTCTGCACTTCATATGTTACAACTGTGGGTGCTACGGACATTTAACCACCAGTTGTAGATCGAAGAAGGAGGATTCTCAGGGTTCGAATGAAGTAGGACCATCAAGTCCGCCGGTGCCTGAACCACCAGAAGTTCCTCACCGGCCGGAATTAGAATCCCATTTTGGGGATTGGATGGTTGTGCAAAAAAGGCAAAGGGGAAAGAAGCCTGTGCTGACAGGCCACGGTACAGACTTTTCTTTCACTAATAAGGCAAAAAGTGGACCTACTAAGGGGAAAGAGACATCTGTTGCTATGTCAAAAAGGGGCTCGGGTTTTGAGGTGCTCCAAACGGTCACTGAGGAGGAGGTCCCATTAGACCAAGCGCCAGCTCAGCAAACGGGTGTCGAGAACTCAACTCAGAGTAACGGCCGCTCTTCATCACAAGGTGACACCCAGGGGTCCAAAGCCCACGGGAAGCACGGGCCTGTTTCCTCTGGGACTGACAAAAAGAAGGGCCCGATTAGCATCCACGAGAAAGTGCTAACAACTACTGTCTCCCAATCTAAGCCCAAATTGAGCCACGGTACAGCCCCCCTTTCAACAGGATTGTCAAATATAGAGGAAAACCCCCTAAATGCCAAGATCCTTCCCACCCAAGGCCAAGTGCTTGTGTCTCGTCGGGACGGGAAGGCTCCAGTGAATCAAATAGGCCACCCCGACCATAGGAATCCCACAAGCGAGATGAGCTCCAATCTTTCCCCCGATCCTAGTGTGCTTATGGACGCTGAGACCTCTCTAATGGAATTGCAAGGGCGACCCTCTATTGAGGAGAGCACCCGACCCAAAGAGCCTGACCCTGGAGCCCATGTGTTGGAGTGCCCCCCCTTTGCCGAAGCGACAGGAACCTGCGGTATGGAGATGGAAGAGACTTTTACCAAATCGTGCCCTAATTCAAAACAGGAATTAGCCCTTTCGGATGGTGACACCCAGATGGGGGGGTGGGGGGTAGAACCCTCGTTGCAGGAGATTGCGTCTGGAATCTAAGTTCCTTTACCTTCTCCTTTGGTTTCGCTTACTTATGCCTGTTTTAGCTCTGGTTCCTAGTCCTCCCACTATTTATTTTTCTATGAATATTTTAGTTTGGAATTGTCAAGGTGCTGCTAGCACTAAATTTAAAGCTTCGATTAAAGAGTTAGTGCGTCAACATAAGCCGGATATCCTTGTTCTCTTGGGAACTTGGATTTCGGGGCGTCGGGCTACTTTATTAGCTAAATCTCTAAATTTTTCTACTGTGGTGCAGGCTCCTATGCAAGGTCACTCGGGTGGGATTTGGGTTTTGTGGAATGGGGCTTCCACCCCTATCAAAGTAGTAAGAAGTCACAGGCAATTCATCCATCTAGAAGTGGGTGGGGTTCAAACTTCAAAATGGTTTTTCACGGCAGTCTATGGGCATCCGAAAGCTCCCATTCGTGAGGATTTGTGGGTCCATCTCCGACAGATTGCGGACTCTATGAACTCTCCGTGGATGGTGGCGGGTGATTTTAATGTATTTCTCGCATCCGATGGCAAGTTGGGTGGTGCCCCGATAAGAGGTACCAAACACCTTAAGTTCAAGGAATGGATTGAAAGATGCGAGCTTATTGATCTTGGTTTTATTGGTTCCCGGTATACGTGGGTACGTGGTGGTGTCCACGAGCGCCTGGATAGAGGATTTGCTAACATCGCTTGGCGAATGCACTTCCCTGAGGCTAAAGTAATTCACTTACCCAGGTGGAAGTCAGACCATTGCCCCTTGCTTATCCGGTTGGATTCGGCCCCGATGCTCTCGCCTCATAATAGACTTTTTAGATTCCAAGCAGCTTGGCAAGCCGATGACAGATTCCCCGAATTTGTGGCGAAGGCGTGGGATGAGGACTGCCCACTTCCGATAGCTTGTGAGAAGTTTGTGATGCAAGCCAAGGACTGGAACCGCTCTATATTTGGAAATATACATAGTCGCAAGAATAGATTGATTAGACGAATTGGAGGTGCCCAGAAGGCCTTGGAAAGAGGACCGAATCCTTACCTTAGGCGGTTGGAGGACTCTCTGAGAATGGAACTTGAACAAACTCTCGAACAAGAGGAAGTCCTTTGGATGCAAAAATCTAGGAAAAGCTTCCTTATCAATGGGGACCGGAATACCAGATATTTCCATGCATCTACGATTGTTCGCCGCAAGCACAACCGTATTGAAGCTCTAAAGGATGAAGCAGGGATGTGGGTTACTGAGAAAGAAGCGGTGAAGCAGCTACTCACGCAACACTTCATAGGCCTCTATTCGGTTGATAACTCTACGAGGCGGAGTAGGGGCTGGCCCAATCTTTTCTCTCTAATGACTCAGGAAGACCAGCAGTTTGTAAGCTCCCTACCTGAGACTAAAGAAGTCAGACGTATACTCTTTGCAATGGCACCGCTCAAGGCACCTGGCCCAGATGGGCTACATGCGTTCTTCTTTCAAAAAAATTGGAATGTGATCAAGTCCTCTTTAGTGAAATTCGTGAGGAACATCTTTGAGGGCACATGGTCGCCAGAATCAGTCAATGATACAGTGATCACGCTTGTCCCAAAGACAGACAACCCGCAGGTGCCAAGTGATTTCAGGCCCATAAGCCTATGTAACACCACACTGAAATTGATTACAAAGATTCTGGCTAGCCGTCTACAAGCTCTTATGCCTAAGTGGGTTTCAAATAACCAAAACAGTTTTGTTTCGGGACGTACTATCACGGGGAATATCGTCATTGCGCAAGAGGCAATTCACACAATGAAGGGTCGGCGTCAAGGACGGGGGATTATGGCTCTCAAGGTGGATTTAGCCAAAGCATATGATCGCATCAGTTGGAGTTTCATCAGGGAGACACTAGAACTTCTAAATTTCCCTCGCTCGACCATTGAGTTGATACTCACTTGTGTTTCTACCCCGTCTATGCAGGTAATCTGGAATGGCGAGACGACGCAAAAGTTCAAGCCATCTCGGGGAATACGACAAGGCGACCCCCTCTCGCCTTATCTGTTCGTTCTCTGTCTCGAACGTCTTGGTCACATGATCACGGCTCAAGTCCAAACAGGGAGTTGGAAACCTTTTCGTATATCTCATCAGGGCCCTAGTATCTCATTTATTTTTTGCGGACGATCTAATTTTATTTGCGGAAGCATCTAGAGGCCAAGCGTCCACTATCTTGAGAGCTCTTGATGAGTTTTGTGCTTGCTCTGGTCAAGAGGTTAGCAAACCTAAGACTAAATTATATATGTCTAAGAATGTTTCGGGGTCATTAGCCAAGGAGTTGGCATCCATGATGGGTGTCTCCCTCACTAACAACTTGGGCAAGTATTTGGGCATGCCACTTCTCCATGACCGGGTTACTAAGAGCACTTATGCTTTTATTCTTGATAAAGTTCATATGCGTCTACAAGGATGGTGTGTTGAGAATCTTTCTTTTGCTGGCCGCATGACTTTATCTCAATCTGTTATTGCTGCCCTCCCTTTGTATGCTATGCAAACGTCCAAGCTTCCTCTTGGTGTTTGTGATGATGTGGAAAAAATTCAGAGGAGCTTCCTTTGGGGGTCGTCCACTGCCAAAAGGAAGCCCCATATGTTGGCCTGGGATAAAGTGTGTACCCCTAAGAATCATGGCGGTTTGGGTTTCAAAAGTCTTCGGGACCAAAACCTTGCTTTGCTTATGAAATTGGCTTGGAATCTCATTACTGATCGTTCATCGCTTTGTTCTCAGGTCCTTTGGGGAAAGTATGTTAAACAGGATGTTATGCTTCCAACTGTGACTAGCAGAAAGTCCAGCTCCCCATTATGGAAGGCTCTGGTGTCTTTATGGCCTATAATGTTGGAAGGCCTTCAGTGGGCAGTTGGTGATGGTGCCACAACTGCCTTCTGGACCGATTGCTGGCTGGAAAAATCTGTTAAATTACTTGATCATTGCCTGATCCCAGTGCCTTCTCCGCTTCTTGAGTCCAAAGTGGTGGACCTTGTAGATGGTTTTGGTGCCTGGCGTTGGGATGTCCTTCAGCCTTACTTACCATCGACGTTTCTTCTCCGCCTTGCAGGGACCACTGGCCCCAGACCTGAGAGAGGCCCAGATAGAATCAAGTGGAGTCAGTCCGCTGATGGGCATTTCTCCACTAGAACAGCATATGATTTAATCCATGGAACTGATGGTAGAGATGCCTCTAAGAAGTGGTCGACGTTGTGGAAATGGGAGGGACCACAGCGGATGAAAAAGGTCGCATGGTTGGGAGGACATGGACGACTCTTGACGAATATGATAAGAAAGCATCAGCATATGACTCATGATGATTCATGTCCCTGCTGCAGGCACAGTGAGGAAACTGTGCTCCATGCCCTTAGAGATTGTCCAAAGATATCACCAACTTGGACCCAGCTGTTACGACTTGAAGGAATTAATTCAGCTAAGTTTTTTACTCTCCCTTTGGATTCTTGGTTTGATTTTAACCTGACCCATTCCAAGACCTGGTTGTCTACTTTCCTTGTGGCCCTCAACTCGGTTTGGCAGTGGCGCAACAGCACTGTGTGGAAGGAGGGGGAAAGTAGACCTGCTAACCAATTCTATGTGATACAAAACAGGTGTGGCGAGATCAGGGAGGCACTCGGGGCGGTGAGGAGAATGCAAATCCATCCAACCCGAGAAGAGAAGCTGATCGGCTGGGAGCGGCCACCTCAGAATTGTGTTAAAATAAACACTGATGGTGCCATGAGAGCCTCTACTGCTTTGGCAACAGCCGGGGGTTTAATCCGTGACCATGAAGGCAATTGGAAAGGAGGTTTCCTATGTAATTTGGGGTCGTGTACGAGTGTGGCGGCTGAACTTTGGGGTGCTTACCACGGTCTCCATCTGGCCTGGAACATGGGATTTAGAAACGTCTGGTTGGAGCTTGATTCCCAACTCGTTACTAATCTCTTGCAGGAGGGTCGGGCCGCTAAGGATTTTTCCCATCCCCTTGTATTCCATATCCGAGAGCTTATAGACAGAGAGTGGACCGTTAAGATCTCTCACACTTACAGAGAAGCGAACAGCTGTGCCGATAACTTGGCAAATCTGAGTTTTATGAAGCCGATTGGAATACATTACCAATCTACTCCTCCCCTGCAGACTAGAGCTCTCATGTTGCACGACATCAGTGATGTGTCTGTTCCTAGACAAGTTGTAATAGAATAGGCTTTCTAATATAAGTTAAGGGGCTCTGCCCCTCGTTCTCGACCAAAAAAAAAAAAAGTCCCAATTTTCGGGTCGCTTTGACGAAATGCCAATAGAGTGTGTGAATTGGTCATTTATTTTAGTTGTCTACTTAGGCGCTTACAGGAAAGATTACTTACGGGAAGGTTTGTAGATAGATTTGAATGCAATTTCCAACTAGGTAAATTACATTGAAATCTATTAGATCTTGGAAAGGAGTAACGATCATGTCAAGTTTATTATAATTAGATGTATTTTTTGTCCCTTAAGCAGCATGTGTTTACGAATATTAATTAGTGTAAAACAACAAGTGTTATTTGGGCGATAAATACAATTTTCTTTAAAAATGTAATTTTATTTATTAATATATCATATTATTCAAATTCATACCAAACATAAAATTATTCTAGAATTTAAGTATTTGAGAATACATCATTATTAAATGATTGTTGGTGAATTTTGACATCTTTTATAAATTTAGATTAAGCAATCTCATTAGTTTCCAATATCAGACGATATGAGCCCAAAAAAGTAATTACATGAATCTGATTGGATGATTGTGTTTGAACGGGTTCGATGACATGGTCAATGCAATAATAATGTCATCTCAAATAGTCCAGCTCCTGAATTGACTCATTTTCTTCGTCAGCGTAGATTTATAAAAGAAATCATTCATGGCATAATAAAATCACCACCGCCCACTTAAAAAGAAAAGATGACCCATCGCAAAAAGGAAACAAAGGTGTTGCTCAGAAATAAGGAGAGAAATCCCTTTCAGAAAAAAAAAGAGAGAAATAAAGTAAGGAATACCGAATACAGGAAAAAGGAAGCATCTACTAGAATGACACGTTGAGCTTATAGGCCAATCACTGTCGGTCTTAAATCTGCAAAATCCAATAATAATAAGTTCCTATAACTTGTCATAATCCATCAAGCCAAGTTCAAATTTTGTGAAGAGAATAATCTACATTTCTAAAGTTAAAGTTTATTTTATTACTAGAAAATATTCATTATCTGCATATTTATATGATCAATTTTTATTGTTAATATTAAAATATTAATACAAATAGTTCACCATTTGATACCATTTTAATTAGATCTAATTTTTTTGGTAGAATTTAATTAGATCTAAATCTGTCACTTAAAGTAACCCATTCAACTGCCTAAAACGTTATTTTCAAACATTCCCGCAATAATTAAAAAGGCTAAATTACACTTTGTTATATCGTATGGTTTCACATTTGATACACTACTACTTTGTAGTTCTAAACTTTCTTAATATGTGAGAGAAGTTTTACCTGTGACAACCAAGTGAGACCCAATAATTCAAATTATTTTTACTATCTCGTGTTTCATGCCACATCACTAATTTAATCCATGTGTCATCTCACATCACTAATTTTATTCGTTTTGTATACAATTTACAAATTTTGTAAACTGATAAAAAGTTATAAAAGTTAAAATTGAAATTTGTTTTACCCGATTTGGACATCATCGATCTTCACTAGGTCTAGATTTGAATTCAAATGTATTTAAGTATTGTTCATATTTTTTCCAAAATTAGTAATGTGACATGTCACATGCATAAAATCAGTGATGTAGTATGCCACACACAAAAAATTAATATGTGACATAACACAGGGGATAGCTAGAGTCACTTGGCGGGCATTATTTAGTTATCATAAAATAAAATTTTAGTTTGTATGGTTGGAAAATTTAAATCCACAAAACAGCCGTGTATCAAAGTGTAAAAATACAAGACATTAAAAGAGACTTTAACCTAATTAAAAAGTAAGTGATGTAACTACTTTTGGATTAAGCGCAGACTGATGACAAATAAGAACGAAATCTTGTTTAATTAGAGGCAAAATGGGGAAGACAAAACAACTACAAAAACAAGCTCTCGCGGTTCCCATGGCGCCACGTGCTTTGTACAAAACAAACCGATATATCAAAGTCGGTCTAGCACAAAAATGATATTTAGATTACTTGACATTGACTCAACTACAAAGTTAGTCAATTGATTAAATTCTTCTCAAGGAATTTTTATAAATTGAAATTTATGAATGGCAAATAAATTAATTTTTTACATTTTTTCAGATGATCTGATAGGCATTTTCGACAAACATGGTAATTTTGAATTTATGTAGAATTTTTTTAAAATTTCCGTAAGCTTTATTAGAAATTTTGTGAACTGTTTGCAAAGCTATAAAAAGTTAAAAATTAAATAATTGAATGGTAACTCAAAACCTTAAGTCAAAACAATTTACTATGCATGGAAGGAGTATAAATTTACGCCCACGGAACATGTCACGATTCAACTCAAACAATTGATTTTGACAATTTTTTGGTAATCGATTATCCATGTGACCTTTAAATTTCACAAACTGTATATTGTCCGCACATTTTATGACCCTTTAATAAAAATATCCACAACTTCGACAATATTCCAAGAACAATAATAAAAAAAGGAAAGTTCGTGATAAGAGCACCACGATCCTTTGCCAAATTGCCAAATCTATGGGATGTGGATTTAACAAGACATTTATCCCAAGATAAAGGACAAGTGGACAACGATCTGGAACTTAATTTCAACTTTATAGTGTAGATG